>OX377618.1:171390499-171720499 GCA_947397865.1 Polietes domitor
ATAATACTGTTTTAACAATTTACTTGTGAAATTTTGCGTGGAAATCCATTCACTTCAAGGCAGTTGTGATCATGGAAATTTACAAGAAGAAAACAAAATAAACTCCACTCTGGCTTTTGAGTATGGACATTCCCCAAAGCTTTGAACGTCTGTCCACATGATGACTGCCATGCTTTGTTTGTAGTTTTTATTGTTTTGTTTTCCCCTTTAAGCTTCGTCAAGTCACGTTTGCTGCCATTGAAAATTAGATTTCCTGGAATTTATTTTTGCAGCGCTCAGACGGAAACGTGTCACAATACTTATACTTGTACGAGGATGTACGTAGTATGTACGTATGAAGTTGGAAGATTCTTTGGAATACAATACATTCACATTTCGAAGAGGACGGAACGGAGACGCTTGGTTTGTTGCTTAAAGTTTATACACCCTAAGGCGGGGTAGGTAAATTATGTTCGTAATTCCGTTTGTAGCCCTTTGAAATAAGACAAGCCTTTGAATAAAAAATCGGTTTATATTTTGATATACATAGTCTTCATATACATATATGTGTCTTCAACAGAATGGGGCAGTGAAAATGAAAATACAACTGCCTTCTCTTATAATAACACTGTTCAACAAATTTAGACTTTTTGAATGGAACAGGATAGCGATAATTCTGAAAGGTGTTGTTGAGTAGATCATTTTTGTAGAATAAACTTATAGTCCAGCTGGTCTGAGCTTCTTTTTATCGCGGGTCAAAGTTTTTATTTTTTGGTAGAAGGGAGTATTAAAAAAAAGCGAAAAAGTGTTGTAAGTTAATGTCTGAGCGAATTCTTATTGTCAGAACTATATTATAGAATTTTATGGGGATCATTTTTGCGGAAGATCTTAACCCTCTAAGGAAATCCAAAATAGTCCTTTCAAAAAGGACATTTAAAGATTAAAATGTTCTACGAAAGAAATTGCCGGAAAATTTCAGTGGGTGTCTCTGATGACACCAAAGTTGTAAATAATAATAAAAATCCTAGCATTCTCTATCACCGTTTATAACATTTTGCTTCTAAATTCAGACTAAAATAAGACTGCAATACGATACGATAACTTTTTATCATATAGAGAATGCTAGGATTTTTTTTTGACTTATGATTGCTGACTAAATTGGGAATATTTGTGACAGAATTGTATAGAAACCCTGATAGAGAAAGTTGAAATAAATGCAATTGAATCGCGAATTTTGGATTTTGCAACAATCGCAGCTTTTTTCGCGACTTACTACATATATTTTACAAGCGACATTGGTTCTTAATACACATGCAAAACATTGGCCGGATCCGTTGGATAGATCGCGAGAAAATTGCAAAACAAAACAGTCATGCATACAAAATCATTTTAGCCTTATCTCCCGCGAAAATGAAAATTTTGCAAAAATATCCCATTTGTATTTTTTTATTTTCCGTGCTCTACCGAAATACCCAAATTTTTTGTCGAAAAAGATCGATCTTCCAAAAAACATGGACCAATTTTAACCCCAGTTATTTTGTTGTATAAGCTTGCGTGTAATTTTGTAATTTGTCAATGGTGACCCCCACTGAAATTTCTCGGCAAACATTTTCCTAAAATATTTTAATCCTTAAATGTCCTATTTTAAAAGTCTTTTCTTGATTTTCTCGAAAAAAGGATCAAATTGACCCATAAGGAGAAGAGTTAGAGGGTTAAGATATTCCACAATAATGATCCTCGTGTAATTCCCCAATATAGTTCTGGTAATAAGAATTCTGTCAGACATTAACTTATAACAGTTTTTTCAGTTAACATAATGCTCCCTTCCACCAAAAAATGAAAACTTTGACCCGCGATAAAAAGAAACTCAGACCAGCTGGACTATACGTTTATTCTACAAAAATGATCTACTCAACAACTCCTTTCGGTACTCTGTTCCAAAAATGCTGTTGGTCAGTGTAATGAGACGCATCATTAAAAATACGCAACCAACCAAAAATGTATTTTTTCTTGTAACTTAAAACTTATCTCTTAAATTAGTTGAAGTACGCTCAAATGTAAACAATTTTTAAGGTATTCAGGTAAAATATATTTGCAATCGGTGCATGATTGAAGTTTTGCCAATTTTTTCAAAAGTTGAAATGGTCGGGATGACCAATTTTGGAGCGTAACCCACTTGCCCTCATAGCCACTGGGGACAAACAATTTTGAAAATTATCTACAAAATATCTCTGTTCAAAGTATATGAGGTTTAGGTATATTTATGCTATTGGAATTTGGAACTACTAAGGATCTTTTAAAAAGCAAACAACCAGGGAATTTTTTTGCAACTACATCAAATAGTCTCCTATAATAGCACACATTTTTCAGTTCTAGCAGACATATTGCTAAAGTTTGCAGTCATGTGTCTCGTACTAAATACCAGTATGGTACTATATAGTCGTATGCGCCGGACCTAAATTACCCTTTACTTGCTTTTGTTTGCATTTAGTTGGAATTTGCCGCATCAGTGATGTTCTTTTATGGATTTATTTAAATATTTGTAACGCTCAAGATATGTGGAAACATTTGACAAGAAACAACAAATAGCAGAACCAAAAGTACCGAGAAGAATGCGTAATTGGATATGGGAATTCTCTAAGGATTACTTCGAGTTTAAAGTAAGTTTGAGGGGAATTATTGAAAGGAAAGTTTTGCAGTAAAAACAATTAAATTTATTTCTTTATCAAAATCTATAAACATCTAGATAGTTCGAGAGATTTTGCTCAAAATCCAGAATTACGGATTTGAAACAGCCGCTGAATAAATATAGGTGAGTCTATTCTGCTTTCAAACTAAGTTCTTCTGCATGAATATTCTCATATTCTCTATCATACCAAGGCGTCCAAGAAGAATAGAAATTGTATTTGCTCATCACTTCAGTTTAATTCTATGTTATCTCTCATATGAACCTGCATCAGTTCGCTGTTCTTCCAAAGCTAATTTAAATTGAAAGACCTGGTGCATCTGCGAGGTTTTACTTCTTCCTTACGATAAGATTTCTTATCAAGTTAATAAGAAGAAGACGAAATTCCCTGGGAAAACCATTAAATAGATTGCTTAGGCCCATCCAACCAAAAAATGAAATGGATCCCAATCCCTTTGCAAAGCAAAAAGGTTTAATTGTGTGTCGACTTTGGTATTCCATGCCATGGCGAAAAAGTAAAGCAATCTTATAGAAGCTTATTTATGTTGTATGTGTCATATGAGTCATTCCAAAATATATTTGGTTAATATATTATTTGTTTCAAAACATTTTTCAAGTATTTATAATTGGATCTAGCAAACTAGACAGTGGAAAATTCGTATACAAAATTGGGTTGAAGTTTTGAAACCCCATATACAGGGGGTCTATTCAATTACTTGTCCTCCCGACTGGTTAATAGCTTTTTACCCTTGTATAAAAAAGATTTAACTCATATATTTTGAAAAATCAAATTTTTGTTAATTATGACTAACTCGTTTTGTAAAAAAATGGTTTAGGTCTTTTTTAACAGTGGGGTATATAGAATACATTTTAATATATTTTTGCAAATTTTCTAATGAAAAGAGTTAAAAATTCAAATAGTTCTAGACTAAAGTGTCTTTACGACATATTTTTTGTTCAAATTAGTCCCATATTTCTTTGTTTTCATTATGAGAAAATCATTGCCTTTCAAGAAATCAATGTAAAAAAATTATGGGTGAAAACAAAGAAAATTATCAGAACATATGACTTGGATTATAAATCCACGCATTGAGTGCTATTCTGCACAACTTATAATAATCCAACCAATTAACAGTAAACTGCATGGCATGTATATAACTTATTAAAATTTTCAATGTTAAGAGGTTACTTTTTAATGGCCATTGATTATACAGGGTCGGCCATTTAAAGTTTTAAATTAGAATTGGTTATAAAAAAGTACTGATTATTTTTTTCTGCATTCAGAAAAATAGCATTCATAAATCTGAGTAAAATCCATACTCCAATTTAGTTTAACAATTTTACTCCAGTTTAGGTAAAATATCCTTACGAGAAGGAAAATTAAATAGATATGAGTACACTTTCCTTATTTCAAAGCCAGAAAAAATAGTACTCAAAATAGGGTAGTAAATTTACTTAAAAACATTTATTGGATCTAGTAAAAACTTCTTACAATTAAGTATATTCATACTTGTGCGGAAGAAAATTTACCAGCGTTTAAGAAAGAAAATAATGCAGAATTTTTTGTATGGAAAAACTCCATTTAGGAAGTTTTTACTTAAAATGTGTTTATTACTTCAAATAAAGTAAATAAATGTAATTAAATTTATGCCATGTTCCACATACATTCAAGTATAAATGAACTTATAAAAAAATATTTCAGTTTGAAAAATACATGAATAGTAGTCTATAAAGCAATTCTCGTTCGTTAGCCGAGACTTTCTTCATAAGTACTTCAAATATTACTCTAAACAATCACTGCGAAGGCGCCTACATAGCTTCCGCAGCAGTCGTGGTGAAATAGCTCAACTCTTTATGGTATGAGTAAGATGAAACGTTTGAGAACTACATATACCATGTTGTCATTTTTCATATGAGTGTTGCATACTCTGAAGCGAAATAATTTATTTCAATTATCAGTATAGTCGTAGTCAGGCTGAATACAAATTTACTTGGTTTAAGGAAAATTTTAGTCAGGCTGAGTACAAATTTACTTGGTTTAAGGAACAATTTCCGAAAATTTTCCTCAGATTGAGTATAAATTTACTTACTCATGTGAGAAATTATTGCCTTAGCGCTATACGAAGCTCATTTTTCCTCAGTAGTACATATTTACTTAATCCGTGGCATACTTTTTTCTGAGTGTGACTTTATTGGAAAGGTTGAACTTTTTCATTTACCACGACTGGCTCGGCAGTACCTCATCCGATCAACAATTTTTTTTCAGTACATTTTCGATTGTTCCGGCTCGAATTTCACTTTTCAACACTTCAATTGTCCTTGCATGGTTTGCGTAACAGTTATCCTTAAAGGCGTTCAGTGCGTTAAATATCGATGGTGTGACTTGTGACTTCGTCTTTTTGAAACCAAATATCGTCCATGTCATTCTCTTGAATTTATGGAAACAACAATTCGTTGAGCATGGTACGGTAGCGCTCATCGTTGACGGTAACGGTGGCGCCTTGCTCATTTTCAATTAAAAATGACCCAATGATGCCGCCAGCCCAAAATCTACACCATACAGTGACATGTACATACAGTGCGGATGTATTTACTTCTCAAAAGTTATGTGTGGGTTCTCTGAACCCCATATGGGGCAATTTTGCTTATTGACATAGCAACCGAGATAAAAATGAGGTTCATCTGAAAAATTTCTTAAAATTCTTACAGTTTGCGTTAAAGATACACTACTTTGGAAGTAATTTTTTAATATTTCCCAATACTGTTCGAGCGTATAGCGTGTCATTTTGTAAATGTCAAACATAAACCTTAAAATAAAAATAAATGTTATTCAAAGTCAAAGTGATCGGTAGTATATATTTAAAATTTTCAATTATTATGATAATTGAATATTGTAGATATTTTCAATTACCACAATTATCCAAATTAACTGTTATCACAATAATTTATTCAATTAATTGAATGAATATTTGTGTGAATTACAATTTTAGTGATTGCAGCAATATCAATTATAATCATAATTGAATTTATGATTTTGGCGATATTGTATGTATCCTGAAGGAGGCTACATATATATTCACTGCAAACGTTTTCACAATCATGGGATGTATTGAAACGGGTCAGTCAATCAAGTTCCCGCAACTAAAAAATTGAGACATGTATGTATGTTGGCTGTTTTCTTTTTTTACTGGAGACATCAATATAATTTGTTATGAAACTTTTTCATACAAATAATGGAATTTCATCATAAAATCAATTTTACATTGTTTTCATTGGACCTGAACACGACCATATATATATATACACGTGCAACTTGACATCTTATATAGAAATACTGAGTACTCCATTTGGTTATTTTTTCTCCTTTTTACAGGATTTCAAAGATTTAAGAGTATAAAAATTTCAAAAAAAATATTTAAATATTTATACCCATCAGTTTGTTGACTATGGAAAATATTTTAATTTTACTATAACTAGAAACAGAAAAAAAAACAATTAAATTACAACTAATTTAAGAAATAATCTTAGTATAATTTTCAGAATGAAAATGAACAAATAACTTATATTGCAGAGTACAGATGTTTAAAAAAAAAAAACAAGAAAGTAACACATATAACTAATAATAAAGAATAGTGTGGAGAAAAATGACAACGATTGCTCTATCGCTTGTGGAGAGAATTCGAATCACGACATATCAACCAGCAATATTTTGCAAGCATTTGACAGGCTTTTTCCCCTGAAGCGATTTTCAGTAGTTGCTATATCTTGATGGAACCGTCCCCATGTTCGTCACTAAAATTATCCAAATTATCGGGGGGGAAACTAGATGGATATCTAAAAAGTGTATTATCAGTAACATATTTACTCCAGTTTCGCCTAAATTGCGGACGATTTCTTCGTAATTTTCAGTTTTCCTATTACCCAAGAAATGTTCTGTTTAAGCTCTTCCAATATGTGATAACAGGACTGGAAATCCCTTACAATTTAATAATTTTTTCCATAGAAGAAATATTAGTCTTCCAATTCCTACTTCAAAATTTGGATTTATATTTGCTTGCAGTTTTGAAAATCTCGTGAAGTACCTATTATGAAAGTACCTCTAATAATCAAGTTTAATACACGTAGAGTTTTTGATCACATCATATTCTTACATACTTTTATTCTTAACTACTTATATAGATTCTGTAGCTACACTGTCAAGTTTTCCATAAAGTTAATTAATTGAATTATATTTATGCAAAAAATTGGTAGTTCTGGCATAACACGTTTTAAGCCAATATTTTAGGAATAGCTCATACGCATATATAAGTAGTCTGTGTGTCCATATATAATCATACATACATATATGTATGCATGAATGTATTGGCGCTCGCCATGTAGCCATCATGGCAAAAACACATGGTCATAAATTTCATTTTGCCTGTCACAGTTTTAATGGAACAGCCCTAAATTTATGCCACAACCAGCAGTGTCAGAACCTCCCTGTACACACACACACATGATGATTGGAAGTATGTGCATTGTACATACAGACATTCTAGTTTATATTCCACTGACTGACTCTACAGAGTAAATGGACGGGATACCGACTTGGCTGGCTTTCTTCATTTCGTTATGGTTAAGCCATATCGTAATGCCTGTTTTTCGTTGTTGGTTTTTGTTTTCTTTCATGCCCAGAGTCCGTGTGTATGTATGTATATATGGATGTGTGTGTGTACAACATGTTTTCTTTTCTGATAATGGTTGTCCTTCGTTCGAACATGAAGGAATTGAAAAGAAACTGAAAGAAATAAAACATACAAAAGAAACTACTATAATTTATAAGCCATAAAATGTCTCCAAAAAATGAAATTTGAAATGAAAAGAAACAGAAACCTAATACCGGCAAACCCAAGATACATATACACATAATTACACTTATACACAATGTAGACGAAGGCCAAGTAAATAATGTATTCTTGCAATTTCCAGGCTTAACCCCTAGGGATTTGTTACACAAGAAAAATATTTTGTCGATTTAATAAAAAAAGTTTTAAATTCCACAAAAAATAGAGGAATTACCCTATTGAATAATCTCCTGTTAAAACAATGAGGGATTACGATTCTGATGAAATTTGAAATATATATTATTTATTTTATTGAAATATATATGTATATATTATCATGAAATATTTTAAAAACTGAGTCAACGCAGCTAGTTTGACATTTTGCATACTTTGACGAAGAAATTTATTGAGCCAGTCATATATTCCCAGGAAAAAAATGGAAGGTCTTCCCTAAGAAGCACATTTTAATCGCAAATGTCGCTAAAATGTCCTTATCCCGTTTAGGGATGTCAAAACCGATAACCGATACTTGATAAGGTGGCAACGTTGCTACTCATTGGCTTTTCTTAAATGAATCAACAAGACAAATCTGGCAGCAACACTAAAAGAGTTACTTTCTTGTTAAACGAGTAAATTCCATAAAAAATTAAGCACTAGCCCAATGGAACAGGCTTTATGTCTTATTCGATCCAAATTTTGTCACATTCACGTTTAATAATATCGGGAATCTAATTGAGTGCTAAATTAAAACATATCATGAAAAGACATGATGGAAGCAGAATAATATGAAATGTGTATTTAATAATAATATTAATATTAAACGTATAAAAGTTGTGTATATTTCCATAAAAAAATATGAGCATTCTGGTTGGTACCATTTTTATCCCTCTATTTCCATTTTACCCCTTAAAAGTACGAATTCGGAAAAAATACTTTTATATTATGTTTCTACTCAATTAGAGCAATGTACACACCGAATTTTGTGTTTCTAGCTGTTGTCATTTGATATGTACCATTTTTATCCCATTTTTCGCATTTATCCCTTAAAAGTACGACTTTCGAAAATCTATGTATTTAACGGGTCTATGCAATTAGAGGGATGTATATCATTCTAGCTGTAGCCTTTTAGTTGGTACCATTTTTATCCCTCTGCTGCCATTGGTTCTAGCTGCATCCATTTGTTTAGTACAATTTGTATCCCCTTTTTTCCATTTTACACCCTAAAAGTACGAATTTCGAAAAATTCTTCTATTCTATGTGTCTACGTAATCAGAGGAATATATACACCGAATTTCATTATTCTAGGTGCAGCCGTTTGGTTGGTACTATTTTTATCCCTCTATTCCCATTTAACCCCTTAAAAGTACGAATTTATGGTTATATATTTTTTGTGAAAAAATTTGATAAGCTCCGGACAAATAACATGTAAATATGGATCGAATTTACGATCCGATTCAGTCGTTGAATATTTTGTGTGTACAGTTAGATTGTACTTTATACACAGGATGCGGCGACGAGGGAATAAGAATCAGTTGATTATGGGGAAGAAACGCCTCTACATTTGTTTGTGAGGCTAAATTTCCGTAGCTGTAGCGGATATTAAGCAGAGGTCCACAGTATGATCTCCTAGGCAAATGGTTATGAAAAAGGTGGCCTCGAGTTATAAAGGAAACAGTTTTCTAAATTTATTTCTGAGGTTGTATCTCGCAGAGTTTTTTCTATTTTGAATTCAAATTTGGCTCTGTTCACTTCTCACGTTATTGACGAATTTTTCAATGCAGGACCTTTTTGGAAACACATCAGTCAGTATTTTCAAAGTAAATCTATACAAATGTCAGCAATTATAATTAATTCCTGTGAATGTTCGTTCTGGGAAAAATATCCATTATTAAACTTTCGATCAATAAAAGACTCACGGGGCAGGAATTCCCAGTTGAAATATAAAATGATCTGCAATCTTTGACCAATAACTAATGTAACTGATGTAAGTTTTGACTTTCATATTAGATGTTTTTTGTTGAAATATAATATGATGTGGGCAATTTCATCAAGGTCCCATGTAGTCCTCTTTCAGGTTTGCTGTTTTTAGTTCAAATATAACATGATAAATAACAAATAGGGTAGTCTGATCCGATTTTCTCAAAATTCAATAGCGACTTTGGCCTAAAAAATACTTCTGCCAAATTTCATGGCATTTTGACAGCAATTGCGACCAGTAATTTGCATACAAGATTTAAATGGACAGCAGACGAGCAGACCTAAAGGATAGATCTATATCGTTAAATCAACTCAGCAGGTGATTCTAAGCTGATCGGTGTACTTAAAGGTGAGTTTAGATCGATTATTTCTTAGTGTTACATACATTCTGGCTTATTTTGGTCCAATGCCAAAAATTCGTTTTTTTATCTATAATTTTCTTGTAACACTTATTTTCCACAAGATCTCATTTAAACCTAATGGAATTACCGTAAAAACTATAATTTTGTCTTGTTGAAATAAGCTAATCATTTTTAAAAACATCAATTGTCACCCCACTTTGAAATTTTGATAACTTGAAGAGAGAGGGAGAGAAAGAATGAAAATAAGCTAAAATACATAACAAGATATGTATGTTTTTCAGGATATTCAAGGATATTAAATATATTATTAATCTTTGGAGTTCCTAAACCACAATGACATACCAATTGTCTCTTAGATTCACAATGATATTAAAGGAGAGATGAGAGCATTTTAGACGCCACCAATAGCATTAAAATCTAAAGACGCGTTTCATAGTCATTACATCATTAAGGATGCTATCTCTTCACAGAATCGCGCAAGACTATCAACTTTGGACCACTCAGGATATAAGACTATATAAATCATCGTTAGTCCATTGGCGTATTGTCCATCCTTTGGCCTTCTTTCTTCTTTTCAACCGACTTTCCTTCTTCATTTCAACCTGAATTCCCTGACTGACGTCATTTTATTCCATCGTTAATGTCAACGTCCATCAATTAAATCCCTCGTTATACATGTTATCAGTGTATAAATATCGCATTGTTAACAAATGAATAAATGAAAGTATAAACCCATATCTATCGTGTTGTTCCCGATTAAAATCAATTTCATTATATAACTTTTTATAGACTCCGAATGTTTATTCATTTATTTACTATCTTTCACACCCATTGTGCGGAGTGTTAAGTAGTATTCTTGTTCTTGTTATTTCTGCTTCTACTCATAAAACAATATGTTTTCACGTTATTGACCGAGCGACCACTTATGGTTGTTGGGCAGGTTTTAAAATAATGAAGAAAAACAAAAACAGCACGAATGATACCCGCATAAATATTGAATGTGTGTGTGTAGGCAGACTGTAGACAACAAGGCTTATACATATATATATATATATATATATATATATATATATATATATATATATAGAAACCATCAATGCACAGTGAATAAAAACAATATTAATATGAAAGGATCTCCGAAATTACAAGGACTGGAAATACTCGCTAGTACTTGGAGTATTTAAGCATTTCTTTTTTTTGAAAATTAAATGAAATAAAGTAATCGTTTTGGCGTATTTTAACGAAAAACAAATTTCATAAGCAACGAAAGTTTTTCATTAAAAAAAATACATTGGTTGATTACTTTTGCCCCATTTAGTTTTTTTGTTGCTTATTTTTTAATTCTATACATCTATAGAAAAGCGTGCCAGTGATTAATAACCTTAATTAAAAGTATATATTTTCCTTTCTTATATTGATTTACTTGAACTATTACAGAAATAAATCAATTTTCATATTATTTAAGTATATTGAGCGCTTACATACATATTATTTAATGCCTAGAAGAGATAATTATATATATGTTATTTCAGGAATCGTTTGAAATACATTTTAATTATCTATAAATTCAACCATAAATATTCGATTCAAACTATTAAGGATTTAATTTTGTCGATAACAATTAATATGAAAAGTATTAAAATGTTATTTCAGGAATCGTTTGAAATACATTTTAATTATCTATAAATTCAACCATAAATATTCGATTCAAACTATTAAGGATTTAATTTTGTCGACAACAATTAATATGAAAAGTATTAAAACATAGCATGAACAAAAACAAAACTAAAAACTGACTTGCTTCGAATTTAATATTTTTGATGTCGGTAGAAGTCCAACTAAGAAAAAATCTCACAAATTTTAATATAAATAGTTGAGTAGATGATGAAAAATTTTGCTCAAGAAATACTTTTTAAATATTATTTTTTAATTTTTATTTAACTGTTAATTAAGTTCTATATATTAAATTTTTAAAGATGAATATATGAAAAATTACCTAAAAACATCATAAAGTTGGTTGCATTTTTTATAATAATTTTAGTTTTTATAATAATTTAGTAATTTAGTTAGCCTTTCTCCAATTCTCTTTTATTTTAAATATTTTAAAAAGTGTTTGAAACTGCATTTTTAATCCTGAATAATAATTGTATGTGAAGGATCACACATTCATTTTGGATTTTCTCTCCGATTTGAATGGAATATTCCAATTACGTACTTTTATATTATAAGGCAGAATGTCAACTTTGGATAGAAAATAAGTTATTTTTGTCATAATGTTATTTTAAACAAGTAAAAAGGGCGGTAAGTTTGGCCGGGTCGAACCTTATATACACTCCACCATGGATAATTTGTTTAATATATCCAAACCAGATAATAATAATGAAAAAAAAATATTTTATAAAAAAGCTTAATTACTCTACAGTGGGTTCATTTTCAGCTACAGCCGTATAATTGGTTGTATTTCGTCAAAAAGTACAAATTTTGAAAATCAATTATCTCTCACATACACAGTGTAAGATAACATAACTTCATGATTCGCGTCATTTGCTCGCTACCAGTTTTATTACTTTTCAAATTTTTGCTGTAAGAGTAAAAAAACTAACATACGACTTTGAAAAATCTTTGTATTCTGTATGTCTATGCAGACCAATAGAATTCCATGATTCTTGCTGCGACTATTTGGTTGGTACCATTTTTGTTTCCCTTTTTCCCCATTTACCCTCATAAAAGTAAAACTTTCGAAAATATTTTGATTTTATTTACGTGTCTACGTAATAAATGTCACCATGCTATTTGTAAATAAATTTGCATTCTATTAAATATAGATGCAATATGGTCTTGAGCCAGGACAATATCCCAGTTCAAATCAAATATTGATTACAGACAAAAAAATTCAAACGAAAAAACTAAAAAAATATTTAAAATTTTAATTAACAACAATTTGAATACTTGAAAAGATGCGATTTTTTAAAATTAAAATCATAATTGAATAAATGGTTGCATTAATTAAAAATGTTCAAAATTCTTTAATACCAACTTAAAAAGTATTTAAAAATATATATTTTAAATTTGAACTACCGATTACTTCGACTTTGAAAGGTAGAATAACATTCCTTATACACTCCACCTTGAAATATCGACCTGAGACCCTATAAAGTATATATATTCAATATACATATTCTTATCGTCATAAAATTCTAAGACGATCTAGCCACGTCCGTCCGCCGTCTGTTGACGTCCAAATTTTCAATAAATACGTCTTATAGTCGTAGATCGGTTGGGATTGAAACTGGGCGAAATCGGCCGGGAAATATTTTTCCCTCACAAAGACTAAAAATAATAACCCCAAATATTTTAGAGTATTTAATGAATTGATTTGAACTGGTATATTGTCCCGGCTCAAGACAGGACATATATTTAATAGAATGCAAATTTATTTAAAAATGGCATGGTGATATTTATTACTTGGCTGCAGATTTAAAATTATTTTGTCCAAATTCGAACTTTTAAGGGGTAAAATAGGAATAGAGGGATACAAATTGTACCAAGCGGCTGCATCTAGAATAATGAAATTCGGTGTATACATTCCTCTGATTGAGTAGACAAAAATGGTACCAACCCAATGGTCGCAGCTATCTATAATCATGGAATTCGGTGTATACATTCCTCTGACTGCATAGACACGTTGAATCATGAAGATAGGACTATGTACGTGAGATAATGGATTTTCAAAATTTGTACTTTTGGAATCAAAATAGAATGGAAAACAATCATTATGGTATTTAAATTTTTTGAAAGTATAAATATAAGAACATTTCATTTTTGAATTGACTTGAAGTATTATTTCGATATGTAAACGTATTGATAACCTTGCCTTATAAGCTTGGTTTGAAATATTAATTTATTTACAAAATTATTTTTTCAATATTTGTATTTGTTTTAGTTTGGCTATATTAAAAAAATTAATTTTCCTGTAATCTCACTGCACTTCTACGAAAATCGACAGCCTCTGTGGTATACAATCCATGGTGGAGGGTATTTAAAGTTCGGCCCGGCCGAACTTTGCCCCTTTTTTACATGTTTTTATTTTCAGGTTTATGTTTGACGTTTGCAAAATGGGACGCTATCGCTTGAACAAATTTGGGAAATATTAAAAAACTATAGTAGTAAGTCTTTAACGCTAACCGTAAAAAATATATTATTTATTTATTTATTACGAATTACAATACAAGTAAATTTATATTCTAATTTTGGGTCCAGGGATTGAGCCGGGGTGACTAAGACCATTGTATCTAGTTATTGTAGCGACAGACCAGAGCCTCTGGTGGGAAATTTTCTTATTCAAAATTGCCAAAATTGTATGAGGTTCAGAGAACCCACTCGTATTGAGAAGATCCACAACGAGTTACAGTTTGGTGTGGATTTTGGGGTGTTCTGCTTGCTTGCTTGCTTTATTGAATTCGATGTCCTTAATACAATATTTAAATGCGCTTAAGAGCTAACATTAGTCATTCATACATTATTACTAACATACTTAAAGTATTTTTCTAGTAGTATATATTCTAACGTTTATATGTTGTAGTTATACATACATGTCACTTATACTAAACCTATAATATATCAAAAAATTTCCCCCAAAATACGAAAAGGGAATTACTCATCATTTTTATATATATAAAACTTAAATTAACACTTAACACAATCACTTATAACTACTATTTACAATATAGGGTGAACCATTGTCTGTTCCAATTATTGGCATGTGTTTATACGAGGTCGTCCAAGTCAAAACTACCTAACCTTCGATGGTAGAATAGGAGCTTGCCATCTCAAAATACAATACAAAATACCCTCCCTCTCCAGAGTCAAAAGACCGACAGGAGGTCGGTAGTTATGCTCTAGTAGTCTTAGCAGATTGGTATCTAGCTGAAGACTATCCCTAACCATTGGGCTGTTCTGAAAAAATGGGTTGATCGGATGAGGTACTACCGAGCCATTCGTGGTAGTCACATGAATGATATTGTGTTCCATTATTAAATGAAAAAGTTCAAAAGTTGCAATAAAACTAGAAATTTGAAAAATAATCAGTACTTTTCTAATACGATTCTAATACTTTGTTACAACCACAACTATGTGCAATCAGTGGTCTAATATATTTAGTTGCTTCCACCGTGCAAACGAGAACTACATTTTAATATCAAACATACATGGGTATATATGCATGGTGTATAACAACAGCGAGCTGGCAATACGGTACGTATCACTCAAAAAGTAGTAAAATCAATTATTACAATAATTGAAACAATTAATGCGGAGATTCTAAGACTAATTACAATGTTTTATTGAAAAAATTGTACTTCCAATTTTTATGGTTTTTAAAATTAATTTTATTAGCTATAATATTAACAATTAAAAACCAGCAGCCAATATCTTTTCTGCGTATTTTACAAAAGGAATATTTCCCATCCAAAGACATATATTCCGAGGCAGTCTATCATGCCCCAATTTACCCATTTCTATTTTAGTTTTTTGTTGGGTTTCAAACCACTGTCTAGAATTAATAAGACCAATATGATTTATAAATAAACATACATATGTACGTATATCATATATTTGCTTGTATAATAACCTGGCCCACATCCACCTATCCGAAAAAGGGAGTGTTGCTGCGCGAGCGAATACAGAAAATGTTTGAAGTGGATATTTTATGGATACTCTTCTCATCCGTGCTCATATCCCAATTCATATGTTTATATTGGTGAATGTGTGTGTGTGAGCCTTTATGGATGACGTACTTCCAGAGACTCTTTTAAAATGGCCAGATAAGTACTGCCAGCCAGCCAACCAAGCCGGCAAGTTAAGAAATCACACACACAAAATAACAGCCACAAAAAAGCGCTTAAACGCGAATGGTCCTTTCATGGTCTTGTTTTTATTTGGAACCTACTCCTGTACTCCTTTCTATCTGCATACATTCCGTGCACGTTCTCCCGATGATGGCGGTGGCCACCGAACGAATGCCCGAAGGTAAAAAGAGAAAAGTAGCAAAAATACAACCAAATGCTCCACTTGCCACTGGCATTTAAGTGGTGGCGTTCAGTCTTAAAATCGTCATCGTCATGACATTGTCATTGTCATCATCGTCGTTATCATTGCAACATAAAGTCCCCGTTGAAATTGCGGATTGCAGGCGATAAAAATTACAAATTATTGCTGTCCTGCAATTGCTCAAAGCTAAGCGCTCAATACAATGAAAGACGGAGTACTCGTACTCTGATCGGTTTGGCAGTTTGGCGCAAGAATTTAGAATTGTCTGGACAATTGAAAAGATATTAAAAATATTTACGCGTAGTTTCATTTGTTCGAATTAATCACGAGGAGGCGAAGTGAAGCGCTACTGCAGTGCCGAGTTATGCGATTTTGATTGGTTTTGACTTCTAGTCTGATTGATGCTCTGCTCTGGACGGGCACGCGAGCTAAGTGTCTGGCTGGACGAAGAGGAACGAGTGTGGCCGGAAGAAGACAACTTTTGTCCGGTTTGTAGCACCACCAACCAGCCAACCAACGGCAGACTTTATGGTTACAAATAAAAACTTTATGGTCGAAATCATAAATGTGTATTGCAGTGAAACGAAACAACAAATTTAAATTGTTTACAACTACTGACGGATAGTGAGTGTGTTTACGTGTGTGTTTGTGTGTGGTTTTGCTAAATGCTAAAAAGTGTAGGGTGAAACTGTCCTCGTCCCGAGGGATACAACCAAGGTGATAGCTAGGAGCGGTGAATGTGTTAACATTTTACAGCCGTAACTACACATAAGTGTTACATTCGCCATAAAGATTTATTAGAAAATTTGTTTAAAGCATCGAAACATCTTTAAGAATTGGTGATGTAACTGTTACAGAGGTAGGTGATCTAAAAAAAATATGTCATTTCAAAACGTATGCGTCGTCATTAAAAAGTCGCCAAAAAGGTTCTTTATAAAATGTATGTTTCATAAAATCACGCAAATGAAAACTTGAAAACTTCTTTAAAATCCATGAAAAACTGTTTTTCATTAAATGATTTCTGTCATCTGTTTAACGAAATGCTTTTGATGAATATTTTCAAAAAAAAAAAATACAAGTAAGGAAAGGCTAATGTCGGGCTGGGCCGACTGTAGGATACCCTCCACTTTCTACCCGAATACAATTCGATTCGGAAAAAAAGCGAAATCGGGAAGAATTTTTGTGCGCCCTAATCAAAAACCGGCCAATTTATCAAATCGAGAAGAACATTTGTATAGGGGCTATATCAAAACATGCAACGAAGTGTAATACGAGGTTTCTAGAGCGGAAATTTGTTTGTGAGCTATATATAAGTCTTGGCCGATCTGACTCATTCTCACCATAGGAGTTTCTAGTTGAAACATAAAGTGCGTTGCCAAATTTAAAGAAAATATAAAATAAATCTGAATTGATATGACCCATTTTCACCATAGGTGTTTCTAGTTGAAATTATAGTTGAAGAAACTCGGTGAAAATACGTGGTCAAATCGGGAGTGACTTTCGTATGGGAGTTATATCTAAATCTGAACCGATTTTTAAATTAAATAGCGTTCTACCTTATGCCGAAAAACTTCGTTGTGCAAAGTTTCGTTTGGTTCTAGCTACAATTGCGACCTGTATCGAGATTACAAGAATAAATGGACGGACAGACAGGCAGCCAGACATTGCTAAATCGAAGTGATTCTAAGTCGATCGGTATAATAAACGATCTCGTTTCCTTTTGCATAAAGACATAATACCAGTGGCGTAGCAATATATTTCTGTTGGGGAGGGTTATAGCCTCCTACAGCTTTTTATTAAAAAATATTTGTTGTATTTTATGAATTTTTCGCAAGTAAACTCAAAATGGTGAAAATGAAGTGAAAAGTAAACAAGTAAGAAGGCGTTAAGTTCGGCCGGGCCGAATCTTATATACCCTCCACCACGGAGTGCATTCCACAGTATTACCAGCTTAAAGGATGTCGACATAGAAGTACAGAACCATATTACGAAAATTGTGATATGTTTATGCACATTACTATATTTGATTACTATTTCAAACTATAATGTATACTTATGCGCACTGTTTAAAATCTACTACTATAAATAATTGCTGTAAAATGCTGTAATTGTGAAAGTGAACATACCTAAATATTAGGCGATTGTCAGTCGCCATTAGGGAGAAGCATTTTCAGATACAGACAAAGTGACTGCATTATTTTGATAAGAAAAGTACAAATTTTGAAGATATCCCCATTCGCCCCATTCTCCGGCCAAATGTACAAATTTGGAAAAAACCTTTTTGTTTCGAGTCTTCATAGTCAGACCACCGAATATATACACCGAATTTCATGATATCAACTTCAGAGGTTTGGAAGGTCCCATTTTTATCCCTCTTTTTCAATTATATCCCTTAAAAGTACGAATTTCGAAATATCCCTCTATTTTACATGTTTATGCAATTAGAGGGATGTACACACCGAATTTCACGATTCTAGCTGTTGTCGTATGATTGGTACCATATTTTTTCCATTTTGTCCCATTTCGTCCGCTAAAACATTTATTTTCTTTGTGGTGCTTCCGTGCTACAAGAGGAATGTCCGCAACAAATTTCAAATGTATGAAAATCAGAAATTTAATTAATAAGCCAAGGATACCAATATTTGTATACAATGTATATATATATAATGGAAATAATACTTCAATTCATAAAGTAAATAGTTGGTACCATTTTTATCCCTCTGCTCCCATTGAATCCCTTGAAAGTACGAATTTGGAAAAACGTCTTTTTTCGTGTCACTCAGTCAAAGGAATGTATACCGCGAATTTCATGGTTATAGCTGCATCCATTTGTTTGGTACAATTTTTATCCCATTTTTCCATTTTACACCCTAAAAGTACGAATTTCGAAAATTTCTTTTATTTTATGTGTGTACGCAATCAGAGGAATATATACACCGAATTTCATTATTCTAGGTGCAGCCGTTTGGTTGGTACTATTTTTATCCCTCTATCCCCATTTAACCCCTTAAATGTACGAATTTAGAAAAAAATACTTTTATATTATGTATCTTCTCTATTAGAGGAATGTACACGCCAAATTTCGTGTTTCTATCTGTTGTCGTTTGATAGGTACCATTTTTATCCCTTTTTGTGCCCTTTTATGCTACAAAGGGGATGCGCATTGCAAATATCAAGTAAATACAAGCTAATATGTTCAAAAAACAGGCTGAAATATTCTAAATATTAGGGGTATTTTCAGTCCTTGTGAAGGAAAAATTTTTCCCTCTGGGCCGATTTCGCCCACTTCCAATCCCAAGCGATCTGCAACCATAAGACACATTTAGGAAAAATTTGAACCTCCTAGCTCATTTCGTTCGGCCGCTATCGTGCTTTCAACAGACAGACGGACATGGCTATATCGTCTTAGAATTTTACCACGACCCAGAATATATATACTTTATGGGGTCTCCGATGAATATTTTAAGGTGTTACAAACGGAATGACAAAGTGAATATACCCCCATCCTGGAATATTTAATAACATTCTTCTGTCATTGGAAGACTTATGCAACTTTGCAAAATTTAGATAAATATTTTTATCAACACTTTCTCTCATTGAAGTTGATTGGCTTATTGATATTGCTTATTCCAAGAAGACATTTTTTAAAACAATGGCTGGTGAATAAAAAGACTTGTGTTTTTCTTTTATTTTCACTTGTAACCCCACATGTCATTTGCACCATCATAGACTATTGGATTATATCGTCGACGTCGTAGCCAAAGTAGCTATGTGTTTTTTCCAATTGTTCAGGAGAGCATACAAACTGTCTTCTTTTTTCATTTCGCGATCATTTTGATATGACTGATTTTTGGTTTTTTCCTACACCCATTTTTCATAAATTTATGGAAAAATTTTTTCATTATTTTATGCCGTTTTAGCGTGGTTAAATGATTTTCTAAAAAACTACACATAGCTACTTATGCAACGGAATTTATTTATTGAAATTTCAATATTTAGTACACATAGCTACTTTTGTTGAAAGAGATTTTTGAATCTAGGATATAGTTATACATGGAGTTTTAAATAATTCATTAATAATATCATTAACTAATATATTTTTGATATAATATTCATGAGTTTTAGCGTTTAAAGATGAGATGGTGGAATATAAGCCACTTCAAGTGGATAAATATAGTAGTCCATCTAAATATTCGGTTGAATTTCGGTTCAGATTTATTCTTTCGATTTACTGATCCAGAATCCACATCATGTTACATCTCAGATACGGAACATCTACAGCAAAAGTGGAACAGTTAGAAAAAGTGGAACATACAATTTAGGTCCAAGTTTTTATATGAGATAAAACCGTTCCAAAGCACAGGTACCAAATCGAGTTTAGGAGTTAATTTCGTAATTTTTAAACGGACAAATATATCTCCACTGGACCATGCCAAATTTTGAAATGGGTGCCAACATTACAAAAAATGCACCGATTGCAAAGATATTTTGCACAGTGATCACCATCATAATTTTCGTTTAACTCCTTGCGGAGCATAGACCATCAATGTTAGTGCTTATAAGTATATCAATATATAGTTTAAGAGATATGTGTGTAAAGGAAAAAACTTAATATTTTTTGTCAAGGTTGGTTTGGTATTTTTAACCTTCCGATCTCATTATTAACCCTATTATTCAAATTATATAGTTAGATTGCTCATAAAATTTTAAGTAAACTAGTTAAATTTTTTACTTCATATAGAATTTACATGCTTCTAAAAACAAAACTTCCAAGAAATGTACCACATTAAACCACCAAATAATACCAAAAAGGCGACAACATTATTTCCCAGTTGTAAATTTATTTTATTTTTAAGTCAAGATCATAATTTAGATATATTTAATGCCCTCCTTGAATCTTTCCGTGAGTTGACCTCCCCTGAAATTTCCAACAAAAAATATTTCCAATAAAAAATATGCCAGAAGGTATATGTCGGCACTACGAAAAATAAATTGAAAACCAGACTTTCATCACATAAAACCGAACACAAATCTCTTGACAAACCCATTGAGCAAAAAACTGCCCTTGCAGCCCACTGTACCTTGACGGAACATAAACCAAACTTTAATGACGTCGAAATATTAGCGGAAGAGAATAATTATACAAGGAGATACACTTTGGAAATGCTGAATATAATTGACGTTTCCCCTGGAAGAAGGCTTAATTATAAGAGAGACACAGACGGTTGTGCTCAAATATATAGGAACACGGTGGAAAAACATAGACGACAAATTAGACAGTAGTTGACAAAAGCTTGCAGAGAGTGGCAGGAGAATTTTCCTATTGTGAAAAACTTTTTTAAAAATGTAAATATAAATATTGTGATATTTTTTGATTGTTAATGCTTGTAACTTGTAATTGAATAATTTGTGTTTTTTGTAATAGACCCCTGAAGATGACCAACGGAGTTGGTCGAAATATTGGGAAATAAAAAACAAGAAAATAATAAAATAGTCATTTTTGTTTTATTATTTGAAAAAACTGACCTCAAGCCGAACAAAATACAAAACGCAACACATCAAAAGGTCAACCATACATACCACTAACATTTGCAAAAATTCTCAAAATGCAAAGCAACGATTAGAAACTGAATTCTTGCGTTAACGAATGCCGTGATTAGGTCCCAGCTTTTTCATTCAAAATAACTTTTTCGATTTCAGTTTTGGTACAAAATTCTAAACTAGTGGTCCATGTTAGAATGTGCCATAAAACACTATTAAATCGTTCAAATTTATCCTTCGGTTTCATTCCAAATTGCAGCGAGTAAATAAAAATGTTTATTTTTGTCATTTGAAATTTGTTCAAAAAAAATTAGCTATGTGCTGGGGATCACATAGCTACTTTTGATAAAAGTTTTTATATCTGAATCACATAGCTACTTTTGCTACAATCTGAACCAATAAAGACATCGAAAAATGCTTCGGTGGGTAAACGTGGACTTAGATTTCAAATGCAACAATAACAATTTTTTCGAAAAATTACACATAGCTACTTTTGCTGCGACGGCGACGATATTCCATATTTTTTTTTTCAAAAAATCAAATCAAATTTTTTTTTTTTTTTTTTTTTTTTTTTTTTTTCTTCTGTGTGTCCTAATGGTTGGTAAGTTTAAAATACAATTCGCCAACATACGAGGGCTTAGAGCGAACTTTTTTGCCGTGTACGCTCATGTACATTTTCATCGGCCTGATGTTTTGGCTCTATGTGAGACTCAGGTGTGTGAGGATTCTGATCCACAGGATTTTCACATACCTGGGTATCACACCCTATCGCTTTTTATATCCCACAGAGGTCTTGTGGTATATGTACGTAATGACATAGTGTTCCAGAGCCAGCAACACTTGAGCTCAGAAAATCCAGAATTTAACTGCCTTTGGGTTAAATTGAGGATTGGAACTCACGTACTGTATTTCGGATTTGTGTATAGAAGTCCAAACACGGAAAGGGAGGCATCCCTAAATGGCTTCGACGCCCTTTCCGACTCAATTACTAAAATTTTAGAGGATTGTCCTGGCAGTGAAATCGTAGTTGCTGGCGATTTCAATGTCCATAATTCCTCTTGGCTTGCCCATTCGGGTCACACAACTCCGGAGGGCCAATACGCCGAGCTTTTTGCCGCGCATAATGATTTGACGCAATTAGTGAAAGAACCGACTCACATTCCGTGTGTCCAAGGGCAAAACCTAAATATTCTTGATCTTTTTCTAACTTCACACCCTGAAAAGTATGAAGTTGATGTTTTAGCACCTCTTGGTAATTCGGATCATTGTATTGTTTCAGCAGCTTTTTCGTATTCCGCTCTTCGTGTCGCTTCGACCCCAGCCCCAAAGCGGACAATTTTTGTTTACGAAAAGGCACGTTGGGCCGAGCTCAACAACTTTTTCCAGCATTTCAATTGGAAGCTTTGCTTTCTAAATAGCGATATAGATGCTGCGGCTGAAATGATAGAAAATATTATCTTAATTGGAATGAAGTCATTTATTCCAACTAAAGTTATTTCGGATAAACCATCTAATAAAAGTTGGTTTAACCAGACATGCAAGACTGCTGTCAGATCCAAAGAGGAAGCGTTCAAGAAATGGCGTTTAAATAAAAATGCCACCACTGATCTGCTACGCAAACAGACAAGAACCATGTGTGCCAGGGTACTTAGACGTGAAAAGTTTCTGTACGAACAACGTCTTCGTGCCAAAGTTCTTTCTTCTCCCAGGGGAAGTAAGAGCTTTTGGTCATTTGTAAAAAGAGTAAAGGATAACTCCTCATCTATCCCAACTCTTGTTAAAGATGACCAGATATTCACTAACCCGGTTGCCAAAGCTAACCTATTGGCTGAAATGTTTGCAAGGAATTCATCCTTGCCGGAAAGCAATCAACCACTCCCCGTGATCGAAAATGTATCTAGTTCCATGCCTCAGATATTTTTTCGAACACGTGGAGTTAAAAGGGTTCTTGCAAATCTTGACGTAAACAAATCCCCGGGCCCGGATGGCATTTCAGCACTTGTCCTATGTAAGTGCTCTTCGACGCTTGCACGTCCCCTTCGTAATCTTTTCAACCTTGCATACCGTGCAGGGGTTTTCCCAGCGCGTTGGAAGATTGCGAACATCCAGCCCATCCCTAAAAAAGGTGAGGCTAATAACCCTGCTAACTATCGACCGATCGCGATTTGCTCAGCGCTCTCGAAGGTTATGGAGAGTATGGTTAACCACCATCTTGTGAGGTATTTAGAAACTAATGACTTACTTAATGATCGACAGTATGGCTTCCGTAGGAATCGATCTACGGGAGACCTGATGACACTGCTATCCGAAAAGTGGAATCGATCTATTCACAAGCTTGGTGAGAGTAAGGTCGTTGCTCTAGATATCTCCAAGGCCTTTGATAGAGTTTGGCACGGCGCACTCATATCAAAGCTTATCGCTTTTGGTGTTGGTAGTGACTTCTCTCGATTTATATCGAGCTTCCTCAGAGATCGCACTATACGTGTTGTTGTAGATGGGTTCTCATCCGATGAGCATAGGTTAACCGCAGGAGTACCACAGGGCTCTGTCCTTTCCCCCTCCCTTTTTCTTATTTTCATCGACGACCTCTTGGATCGGACTTTGAATCCAATATACTCATTCGCGGATGACAGCAACCTCTGTCATTCATACTCATTCGATCATAGACCAAGTCGTCAAGAAATTGAGGACAAAAGAAGATTGATGGATGAGTCACTCAGCCAGGATTTACTGGCCATTTCCGAATGGGGTCAAGTTAATAGAGTAGATTTTAATGCACGTAAGACCCAGTGCTCCTTGTTGTCTCACAAGAGATTCGCTGATCCAACGGTGTCGTCGATTTTAATGAACGGTGTAGATATTGAGCAATCAGATACTCTTGATGTTCTAGGCATGAAAATACAATGCGATGTTCGTTGGACAAAACATGTATTTGAAGTGTCGAAAGAAGCATTCAAGTGTCTAGGCTTCTTAAACCGGTGTAAGAAATACTTCACTTCCACTGATCTTCTCAATATCTACACTACTTACATCAGACCAAAGATGGAATTCAACTCCCATATATGGTCGGGTGCTCCAGCTTCATCACTGGAGCTACTTGACCGTGTCCAGAGGAGGGCGATGGTGTTGATAGGTGACGGTAGGATATCCAATTCTATTGTTTCCCTTGAACATCGTCGTAATGTGGGTTGTGTGTCCTTGTTCTATCGTTACTTTCACGGTGTTTGTTCTTCGGATATTCGTGATCTTATACCGCCCGTGAGAACGTTTGGTAGAGATACGCGATTTTCCAGGAATTCTCACCCATTTGTTATCAATTGGACAACCGACCGTACCACACATTACAGAATGAATTCGTTCTTCGCCCGCACTATCCGTATGTGGAATCGACTTCCGGCAGATATCTTCCCAGCTAATTATGATATCCAGAAGTTTAAAACAAAGGTCAACAAACACTACTCCCTCTTTCCTCCTTCCAATACCGTACCTTCCTCCCGCCAACACAGTGCGATGCATTTATAGGGGACATCCCCTGAGTGTTGGTTCAGTGAAAAAAAAAAAAAAAAAAATAATTGATTGAAAGTCTTTGGTACTGATTTTGAATTATGACTTTTATTAAAACAGAAATTTGTCTTTTCTATCTATCAAATCCTTACACCACAAACATTTTGTTTTCTTCTCCATACTCTCTGGTACCAAAATTGTGACATAAGATACTTTTCCACTACAGCACTGTAGACTGGCCATTCATATACTTCAAAATATTTTTCTGAAAATGATCTAAAGATTGAAGGATCTTTACATGTAATCAAAATTGACCGTAGCGGCTGACCGTGTTGATTTATGTTGGACCCTTAAATAGCCAATCTATAGAACGATTTAATGTACAACTTAAATGTAGATAATGCATAAAACTAAAAATGTAAGCAAAGAGAATTTTTTCAATTACTTAACGCTAGTACATATGTAATGAAACAATAATTTTCTGTGAAAAGTCTTCACATACGTAGAATTAGATCCCAAGTTCTACAATGAATCTGTGTACGAACTCCCCTAATATTGGCATTAATAACTTTTAAAAATTCTTACTGAAATTCCTGGGAGGGCTAAAATAGTTCTGGTGTTGTATTGGACCAGCCCAGTTACCCCTTCCTACGCCTATGCATAATACCCTAGAGGAGGGTATGAAAACAAGAAACATTGTTGAGTTTGTATATCATTTGTAATAGAATTCTTCGGTAGAAACAGAAAAGTCAAAGAAAATTTGAAACTCTAACATTGTCAACAAATACGTTTTTGACTAAAATCCTATATTCAGATATTTCATCGAACTACTGGGCTACTGTAAACGCTATATTACTCGCAACTTAGTAAATGTATGTACATTGTACATGCCATATTTCATCAAAATCGGAGAGATGAATTTCCAATTTGTAATTTAATGAAACATTTTACAGTGTATCAATGAAGTCCTACGTTGGCCCAAAAACAACGTCAGATTTCATTGATGCAATGCAAGATTTTATTTGGAGGAATGACGCTTTTTTTTCAGTATAATTAGAATTATGGCACGATATTTAAAATTCGGCTGGCATTGCTTAAACTTCAGGATCTTTCCCACACAACCAGGAACCAATCGACATCTGAAAATTCTACATATCCCTGGCAGATCACCACAACACATGGCCATTCGTTGGTGGTGGCGTTGGTGGAGAGGCTTTTTATGCTCGGGCTTGCACAGCCATAAAAAGTTGTTGTTTATTTAAATTTGTTTCTCTCCCCAAACAAGAGACCGAAAGGGAACAAATGTTTGCTTTTATTTTCACACCCTTTAATTGTAGCGAAACAATAGCAACTTAATTTCCTTTCAGTTTATCGATGGACGCACGCTTCCGAACCAAGAGTTGTCAGAGTCAGAGTTTCAGCTAGCAACCCCAATGAGTTTAGGAACATATTACACCGGGTAAGGGAAGGGATACTGCTAAGCCCCGGTTTGTTTTTATGGATTTTCGTCACTGCTGCTGCTGTTTTACGGCATAATTCTTTGCTACTTCCTTCGACATTTGCTACCCTCCTCCACCACCACGCCAACATCATCATCGTTCAGGGTCGGTGGGTATGCCAGGATATGCCTTGTGCTGAGCGAAATACTTCCATTAAAATATTAAATTTTTTCTTTTGGAAAAACAGGCAGCATTATTTACGAGCCGAATTTCTTTCTTATCAAATGGCGTTGCTCACAAAGTGAGCCAGGTTGTGTCTGTGTGTGTGTCGCCGGTGAGCTGCTG
Source organism: Polietes domitor (assembly GCA_947397865.1). Lineage (NCBI taxonomy): Eukaryota > Metazoa > Arthropoda > Insecta > Diptera > Muscidae > Polietes > Polietes domitor. The sequence continues at coordinate 171,417,207 of OX377618.1, forward strand.
TAAGGGAGGGCAACCACGCCGCACCACGCCATTTTGCGATGGCAGTCGTGTCCTCGGTTTCCCCGTACAATACATTTATGGCGCATTGTGGTGCTACTCGCCATGGGTTTGGGCTGGTGTGTGTGTGGCTGTGTGTTTTGGCTTCTCTACCGTTTTGGCAAACAGACATAAAAACCCCATTTTCATCATGATGATGTTTTCCCAATTCCATTTGCGGAAGTTTAATCTCAAGTGTATCAAACAACAACAGCCCACTGGCAACAACGGCAACTGTGGAGGCAAAACAATTTCTCTATCCGGCCAAGAAAATCAGGGAGTGCTTTCCTTTAATGCAGATGCGGGTAATATTTATTGTCTGTATCTGTAGGTACATGAGTATGTATCCAGGGGCCCGCAGGGAATGAGGGTGGCGCTGATGCGTGTCTGCCCATATGGTACAGCGAGGATTGTGGCATATTTTAACACAGTGATTCTCATGGCCATCTAACTCGTGACACAGTGGTTCTATGATAGGAACATGGTAATAATTGTGTGGAGTTCCCATTGAATCCCATTGATGGAAAGCGTTGTGGGCCAGAACTTATAGTTCTAGATTACATTGTAGAACAAAATTAAAAACCTGATAACGGTTTCCGATTAAAAAAATATACGGCGTTTTGGAGTCTTTTTAGAGATGAGTCAACAGTTCCCCATTTGTTTTCACATTCCTATGATGAATTGGCATAGGAAACCTTGTGATTCTTACACTTTAAGTATAGGATATGTTCAGCAATATTACTTAAAATACTGCCATGAACATTTTTGTGGAATTTTTTTAACCCTCTAACTAACCCCTTTAGTGCTACAATAGTTCCCCATTTATGCACATTCTTATGATGAAGTGGCATAGGAATTCTTGCATTTTAAGTATATGATTTGTTCAGCAATATTACTTAAAACACTACGAGGAAAATATGAGGGTCTTTTTGGTCTCTTTTGTGCAAAAGGGTAAAAGACACCCCTAAAACTGAGTTTAACGGGTCAAAATGTTCTACAAAAAATATTTCCCATAAAATTCTACTATAAGTCTCTGAGGGCACCAAAACTCAAAACTCAACGTAAATGTTAGAAATAAGTCAACTTTTTCGGAATTGGTGACAAACTGTCCTACAAAACGGAATTTTTGGAGGGTAGTGTGAATGGAAAAAATATTCTACGTTAAATTTCACTATCAGTTGCGGAGCAAAAGATAGATAGATATTATATATAAACAAAAAATCAGTACTACACTGAAAGAATTTTCCTTCATAATATTAATGAAGCGATTTCATAAAAGGTTTTTCATAAATGTAGTGAATTTTTCTTAATATGTATGAATAAATATAATGAAATGTTATATGCATTCATAAAATTATTAAATTTGTGAAAATTAGTTTCATAATATCAAAGAAAAAATTTATTTTATTAAAAAAATCTTAAAGATTATGAAATATGTCATATCCAGTAAAATATTAGTGCTATGAAATGTCTTCATAAATATAATAAAAGATTTTTTGTTTTTATGAAACGTTCCATAACATAGAAATGGATTTTTAGAGTGTCAACTTTATTCGGTTGAATACTTGTAATTCTCATTTCTCCTGTGTTAACTCTGACATAAGAATGTACCCTGATTTAGGTCAAAGACATGTTTATTCTAAAGATTTTCGTAATGATAGTGTGTACCAGTTTCCCGCTACTAAAACAAGTCTTTTTTCTTTATATTTTAAACTTAAGTATAAATTATATTTATGAAACTTTTTTTGAAATTATAAGAACTTAAATTTTACTTAGGGCCGGATAATAGGATATAGACAATTGTGTGGGAGGTACAAGAAGGGGCGTGGCTATAGCGTTAAAATTTTTTGGTTTAAAGTGATTATAAAAACATATTCAAACATCAAATCATATTCAAACGTGTGAATGTTACGCCGGTTTTATTTTAAACAAGCTTATGCCATTTTGTGTGGGAGGTACCAGAAGGGGTGTGGCAAAATCGCCCATATTCCACATGAATGCAAAATCTATAAAAGCATTGCCAAATATCAATGTATTCCGATCATTCGTATATAAGTTAAACAGCTTTAATTTTACGTAGATTAGGGTGATTTGTGTGGGAGGTACTAGAAGGGGCGTGGCAAAACCCGCCACATTTAGTACTCTTAAATTAATTGTAAAAATTTTATCAAATACCAAAATATAGCAGATTCCGAATATCCGTGTGGAAGTTATATGGATTTTAATTTAACATTGGAATATGGGCTATTTGTGTGGGAGGTACCAGAAGGGGCGTGGCAATTTTGCCCATCTTCGAACTTAAACTAAGTTTGGGAAAAAAATTATCATGTACAAAGGTTTAATTGATTCCTTAACTCCCTTCGAGAGTTATCGTGTACACCAGAAAGCCAGCCAGCCAGACGGACGGACGGACATGGCTCAAACATCTTAAAAAGTCGTGAAACGGATTTGGTCCAAAGATACTTAGGGTATTAAGTTACTCCTTCAATGCGTTACACTTTTGGTCTGTCCCAAATGATATATACCCTCCCAATCTGTAGAGTGAGGGTATACAAATATTTACGCAAGTGTCTCAATCCAAGGTAATATTAAATCCTTCATAACTTATACACTAGTGCATGGAATTCACTATGACTTGATATTTAATCATGTTTTTACAATTGTTTTATAACTGTGGAAGCTGGGACCATGTGACACGAACCTCCTAGTACCTTCCACAATAATTATCTTGCGCTACGTAAAATTTAATTGCTTACAACTTCCGTATATATGTTCTCTGAGAATTAGGGTATATACAGGGTGGCGCAGAATGAGCTATATGGTTTAAATGTTTTATAACTTTTTTATTTATGCGATTATTATATATAAATTTTAAAAACTGTATATTATTGGGGAATTTTTTGCTATTAGCTTTGAAAATTGATATCCTGTAAGTGATGTCCATTTTCTGCTTCGCACATAGATGCTCTTTTTAGCATTTTTCCATAACAGAGATTGAGACACCACTTTCATTTTCAAAAAATATGGGCCAATTATCTTTTCGGAGGATACACCGCACCAAACAGTACACTTAAGTGGGTGTGATTGTCGCTGATGAACAGCTCTTGGATTTTCCGTAGCCCAAATCCTGCAGTTTTGCTTGTTGACATACCCATTTAATAGGAATGGGCTTCATCGCTCATTACCAAATTGTGAATTGTGACTGTTGGTTTGAAAAATAAAATTCAATTATTTTTGTACGTTGTTCGATCATGTAATCATTCATAAGTAACTCCCCAAGTCTCCTTCACAAAATGCTGAAAAAAAAACAAAGAAAGAATAAGATTAAAAAAGTTATAAAGAATTCAAACCATATAACTCATTCTGCGTATATGTCGGTTTATCCGATTGAAGCTTACTCACTTGTTTTTTATAAATTTAGTGATCTTTTGCTTAATAAGTATCGAATTCGTTGGAATTTTTTACAAACATATGAAATGTGTCATATGTTTTTTATGAAAATCTCATAAAATAAAATTATTACTTTAATGAAACTTAGCTTCGTAAGGTCAAAGAAATATTTTATTGTATTAAATAAAAATCTCTTAAATATTCTAAAATATGCCATAACCATTAAAATATTATTGTTATGAAATGTCTTCATAACTTACAAATGTACTTTTAGGGTGTCGACTTTATTCGGATGTATAATTTGAATTCTCATTTCTCCTATGTTAACTCTGAAATAAGTATGTACCTTGATTTATGTGAAAGACATTTTCATTGCAAAGATTCCCGCAATAATGGTGCGTACCGACTGGTTAGTAAATAAAAAATAAAAAAATCATAAATAGAAAAGATAATTCAGTTTAATTTGTGTATTTAAACAAAATATTATGAATTAAATTTTTCTTTGGGTAATGCTATATCGTTATCAAACAATTTCCTGCATATTTCAGCTGAAAGAAAATGAATACTCTTGCCTTTATAGCGTTATTCAATAGGCGCATATATGTGATGAAATCGTTCTCCTTGTCCATCAGACTCTGTTGCCAAGTGATGTTCCGTATATCAGAATTCGTTATCAGAATTCGGGTCTACTCTAAGCAGTAGGTCCGATTCAGGGAGCACAACATTATATCGTGCACAACTTACCGATTGAGGGAAGGTCTCCATTGCTCCTTCGTAGGTATGAGATTATATCCATTTGCAATAAATTCCGCTCATTTACGTAAACTTCAGTTAGCTCCCTCATTTCCTAGTGCTTAACGTTTGCCAACTCTGTATACAATTTAATTCAGCAAATTTGATAAGCATGAACATAAAACTGGCAAAAAATGTGCGGATATTAGAATTTCAGCTAGGGTTGTTTTGGAGGCAGTTAAAGGAGGCACAATTTTATGACCTGAGCAATCTGCAGTAGTCATGGCAGTCTGGCAGCTAGCTAGCTGGCTACAACAAGAGTAGAATAGAGCAGACCACGTGAATTTCAGGTAATAAAAGTGGATTTTATGTTATCAGCAGAACTAGAATACGAGTATTTATTTACATAAAATTATTAAAAGTTGCGCTAAATGTCCATTGCCAACATGCCAATATTCACAGTATATTGAAGGCGGTGGTAAACAGGTGAATTGAAGGAATATAATGGACGAAGTTTGGATTACAGTATAACATGGATCATTGTGAGAAGGCTGTGCGTATTGCATGTCAATAAATTATATAGTATTTGTTAAGTTCTAGCACTTCGATAATTGGCGGAATTGTGCTGCGACAAAGGACATTACAATTATACATATATTTATTAAATTTTCTAATACCACATGGTACCACCACTATATTTATGATTTTGTCATAACCACAATGAACATTTCATTAAAAGGTAGCCAAAGAAGAACTTTATAAAATGTATGAAATATGTTTCATAAAGCACAAATCAATGAAAAGTGCAATAGAATTTGTGAAACATTTCATAGAAACTATGAAATGCAGTTTTTCATTCAGTGAACTTTTGTCTTAAATATAATAATTTTCGTAGATTTTATTATGAAAATTCATTATTTTTATGAAAAAGTTTCATAAATATTAATAATTTATACTGAAGTTACCAATATAAATAAAAAAGCAAAAAAAAAACGTTGACTAACCAATACTCATCTTCATTGTGATAGTCTTTGCAATGGATATGTCTTTGACCTAAATTAAGGTATATACTTATGTTGGAGTTAATAGAGGAGAAATGGGAATTGCTAGCATTTAACCTAATAAAGTCGACACACTAAAAATTTATTTGTAATTTATGAAGCCTTTTACAAAAGCAACAAAATCATTTATTCTAAACTTTGCACATAATAATATTTTTCCAAACTTAGTTAAAGTTCGAAGATGGGTGAAATTGTCACGCCCCTTCTGGTAGCTCCCACACAAATGGTAAATATTAAATTAAAACTGATGTAACTTCCGAAAGAATATTCAGAATCAGGTATATATATTCAATAAAATGTTTACAATCACTTTGATTGTAGGAAATATGGAGGTGTTTTTCACGCCCCGTCTAGTAGCTGCTACACAAATCACCTTAACCTGCGTAAAATTAATGTTTTTAGAACTTCTATACGAATGCTCGTAATACTATGAAATTTCGATGAATTTGATATAGTCGTTATATCCATATGGAATATGAGCGATATTGTCAAACCCCTTCTGGCACCTTCCACACAAATTGGCATAAGCTGCGGTTAAAATAAAACTGATATATCTCCCAAACCTTCCAATCAAAATCAGTTGCAAATTTATATTTGAAAATGTTTCTATAATCACATTAAATATAAAAAATATTTTTGCTCTTGCCACGCCTCTTCTAGTACCTCCCACACAGTTGTCCTCATCCTTTGTAAAATTAAATCCCTTTTTATCTTATATACCGTTGTCTGAAATCCACCTCTGGCACTTAAAAGTGTCATATATATATAGAAGTCGGTTTAACCGACTGAAACTTATTTACTAGTTGAAACTATGGTAGGAACGGGATTTTTCAGGAATATTGTGATGCTTCATTATTATAATATTAATAGTCTTCTACAATATATAAAAATAAAAATTCAAGTGGAATCAAAGAGAGAACATTAGGCAACAATCTTCAAGAATGTACCCAAATTACCTAGAAATAATTTCCCTCAAGCGCGATTTTCCTCATTTGTAGTTCCTTGATTCCAGCTACAGCCTGTCTGTACCATTTTGATGGGAAAAGTTCTAATATTGAAGATCCAATATGTTACAGACTGGTATATACTCACTTTCACTCCTTTTTCCATTTTGACCCTAGTCAGACGAGAGCTAATACTGAATATTATAATTCTAGCTTTAGTCGCTTGATTGGTGCCAAATTTAATTCCATTTAGATCCCGAAGGTACGAATATAGAAAGATCTGTTTTCGCATCTACGCAGTCAAAGAACTGTACACACCGAATTTCATTAATATAGCAGCAGCCGTTTGGTTGGTACAATTTTTATCCCCATTTGCCCTATTTTCCGCCCAAAAGTACAAATTTCGAAAAAATTCTTTTTGTTTCGTATTGTCACAGTCAGATGAATGTATTCGCCGAATTTCATGATTTCAACTTAAGCTGTTTGGTTGGTACCATTTTTATCCCTCTTTTCCAATTGTTTTCCCTTAAAAGTACGAATTTTGAAAAATCCCTATATTTTACGTGTCTACGCAATTAGAGGGATGTACACACCGAATATCTTGATTCTAGCTGTTGTTGTATCAATGGTACCATTTTTATTCCCTTTTTGTCCCAAAGGTACGAATTTTGCAAAACCCCTCTATTTTACGTATCAACACAATTTGAGGGATGTACATTCCAAATTTTATGTTTCTAGCTGTTGTCGTATCATAGGTACCATTTTTATCCCCTTTTGTCCCATTTTCCCCGCTAAAACTTTTATTTATTTTTTTGGAGCTTTTAGACTACAAGAGAAGTGTACTTAACAAATTCCAGTGCATATAAAGCAGAAATTAAAAAAATCCTTAAGTAGTCTAAATATTAGAGGGTATTTTCAGTCCTTGTTAGGGGAAATTTTTTTCCTCTGGACCGATTTCGGCCACTTTCAATTCCAACCGATCTGCAACCGTAAGACACATTTAGACCTCCTAGCTCATTTCGTACGGACAGACGGACATGTCTAGCTCGTCTTAGAATTTTACCACCACCCAGAATATATATACTTTATGGAGTGTCCGATGAATATTTCAAGGTGCTACAAACGGAATAACAAAGTGAATATACCACCATCCTTAGGTCGTGGGTATAAAAATGGGGATTATTTCATTTGGATATTGTTTCATTATGAAATAAGCCCCAAATTAAAACAAGTAAGGAAGATTAAAGTCGGGCGTGGCCGACTATATGATACCCTACACTTAGTCATTATACCCTATGGTGTAGGATATAAAAAGGTCATTACATTTGAACCGGGTGATATACGATGCAGCTATAAGAGGAGAATATACTACAAATTCCATACTTCAATCTGTATTTGTAAGAAAATTTGAACACAAACTTTGAATGGGAGCTATATACAAATCTGTACCTATCTGACCCCATGTTTAGCAAAGGTTTTCCAGTTGAAATATTAGACGCTTTCCCAAATTTTATGGAGTGTTAAATATGTGGTTTCTAGAGCGGAAAGAATCAAATCGGCAGCTATATATAATCTGAACCGATATGACCACCTTCGCTATAGCATTTTTTTGAAACATTAGCTGATGTGCCGAATTAGAAGAACATCTGTTTAAATATGCTATTTCTAGAGCGGAAATAATCAATTCAGTAGCGAAATGGAGCTATATATATATATCTGAACTCATCTGACCCATTTTCACCAGAGCTGTTGAAATATAAGATGTTTTGCCAAATTTGAAGAAAATCTGTCAAAGTTTGGGGTTTCTAGAGCGGAAAGAGTCAAATCGGAGGAGACATTTGTATGGGAGCTATATAAAAATCTGAACCTATCTATTTGAGGAAAATCTGTCAAAGTATAAATAATAATATAATATAAATCTGAACCGGTCTATCCTATTTTTACTAGAGCTGTTTACCAAATTTGAAGAAAATCTGTCAAAGTTTGTGGTTTCTAGAGCGGAAAGAGTCAAATCGGAAGAGACATTTGTATGGAAGCTATATACAAATCTGAACCGAGCTATCCTATTTTTACCTGCTGTTTTAGATGAAATATACGGCGTCTTGCCAAATTGGAAGAAAATCTGTTGAAATATGTGGTTTCTAGAGCGGAAAAAGTAAAATCGGAAGCAAAATTTGTATAGGAGCTAAATCTGAACCGATTTGCTTCAAATTAAATAACGTTCGTCCTTATCCCATAAAACTTCGACTCAAAAAGTGATTCTAAGTCGATCGGTATAATAAACGATGGGTCTATCTCGTTTCCTTTTGGGTGTTACAAACAAATGCACAAAGACATTATACCCTGTGGTGTAAGGTATAAATATATATCTGCCGAAAAAATGAAATTATACCAAATTTATGTTGCGTCAATATTTTTGGGGATTTTGCGTTCGGGGCCTATTTCATTTCACTTTACACCTTTTGCTTGTATAGTTCTTCCTTTCGAAAAACGTGTTTTTTGGGAAAATATCTATGTCAAGGTTAGAATTTGTGGCTAAGTTTTACAGCAATAAATTTAAATTTAAAACAATGAAATCGTCCACGCCTTCGCTTAAATTTATGACGATTAGAATAGTGCTTAACACAATTAATAATCTAATCAGTTAGTCCATACACCATAATCATAAATGTAGTTATTAATTATGGATAATTTTGTTATATTTTTCACACAATTAAATGTTATAGATTGGCATTACAAACATAAAGCAGAGTATTTTTTCTCTCTACATACATACTCACATATAGGAAATTACTAATAATTCATTGTATGTATGTAGTGGATTGTCATTTGCCAAATGACGGCAAATTGTTTTTATATTTCAATTAATGACAAGAAACACGCCGTCCGCCTGACATTCTGCTCCAGCTATGTAGGCCTAGATAATGAGTTGTTATTATCGTCTTTTTTGGATTTGTTATATGGCCGTGCTAATAAATATTTATAGGCCATTAGAATATGAACACAACCGCCAAAACCAGATACGAAAACCAAAAAACAATTACTTTGTACGTTGCAAAGAAAGCCGTACATAAGTATCTATAAAATGAAAACGAGTAAATAAAATGTACACCAACAAAGCCAAAATCGTAGTACATACATACATACCCGCAGCTAATGTTCGAGTGTGTGTGTGTGTACTAACGTATGGGGTTTGCGCAATTGCCGGTTGTGGCAACTTGAAATTGCACGAACAACTTTAGGAATCTTTGGCAACTTTTGCACAACTGCGCTGATTGACATTTCAAGGTGTTCCAAACAAACATAGCGAATGGATAGAAAATGTTGCGTCCATTTAACGAAGATATTACAAGGGAGGCAACCGAAGGGTTTCATTGATACAACGATTTATTTTCATTTTTTATATTAATTTAGATTTATTTAATTTTTTGATTTATATTTTTCATATCGGATTAAATATTTCTCTGTTTATTTGAAGTGTTGCATTGACCGCCTATTACTATACCTGTGCAGCTTGTCTTCCTTCTGTGCCAATTACAATGCGTCGCTGAATTATATTTTATTTATTTTTTGGGTCTTTTGTAATGACAAGTACGTTAATGCAAGAAAGCCTGTTATTAATAAAACAAAAACTGACCCATGACTTTCATAATTGCTAAGAAAATTTTGTCGTATCAGCGAAGCTCACTTTTAATGGGGAGTTTTGTTAAAACATCGAAGGACTTCATATCAGTTTATGCAGCACCACATTGAAAGAAAAACGTACGTAACCGGAACGAAATTGTACGTTGCTGCAACGAATTTGGTCACTGAAAGTCAACCAACGTCGGCGTTCGTTGCTGCAACGAACGAAGTTTCGTTGATGCAACGAATCTTGATGTAATCGAAATTATAATTCCGCAACGAATATGTTCGATGCTGCAACAACTGTTTCGTTGCTGCAACAATGTTGTTTCGTTGCTGCCACAATGCTGTTTCATTGTTGCAACAACTCTGTTTCGTTGCTACAACAACGCGGTTTCTTTGCTGAAACAAAAATATTCGTTGCAGCAACGAACGCCGACGCTAGTTGATGTTCAATTAAAAAACTTCGTCCCGGCCTCGAACGATTTTCTTTCAGTATAGAGAATTTAGTTTCATCATAACCTTCATGGGCTTCGAAGTGATTATTCGCAATAGCAACTCAACCACTTAAGGCAGAACTCCAACAACGTGAATGAGAATTGCAACATAGCCATCGAATACATTCCAAAAACACGCACACTAGAAAAACACATTATCTGTGTGTCTCCGATTGTTGTTGCAACCATATCAGTTTCGTTACTGCAACGAATGAGTTGCTTAAGCAAAGTGTACATTTCGCGGTACTAAAAAAGTGTGTAAACTCCATTAATTTTAGTAAATTTTGACAAAATAAAATGGATTTGTATAAAAACAATGATTATAATCATAAATTTATAGATTTTTTGTATTGATTAATGTTTTCCCATGTAAAAAATAATAGAGAGTATTTTCGTTGCATCATCGAATATTGAATTGTTGCAGGAACGCAACTACGAAAAGTACGAAAAACGGGTTTCATACCATAAACGTTCAAATCGTTGAAGCAACGTCGCGGTTTGTTGTGGGAACGTAATTACAATAACGAATCTGATTCGTTTATGCAACGAACGATTTTTCTTTCAGTGCAGCGTAAAGACTTTTCGTATTTTAGTGTCTAAGGCGATTTTGATAAAATCGAATAAAATCCTTCTTTGTCAATATAGCTTGTCGACAATTTGAAACCCCATTTTCTTGGTGCCACACCAGAGCTGGAAATTTGAAAACAAATGATGACATATCCAGTAAAAAAATATCCGAAGAATTGCAAAAAAGTCTCAACACCAATGATTTTTACAAGGAGTTGTCACAAAAGTGATGACTATTTGAAAGTACAAAAGTTAATTTTCATCAGTGGGAAGGATCTGCTATTTTATCATTTTCAATCTAATGTTATTATATTAAAACAATTTTCTGCTATCGGCGGAGCAATTTGGTGGGTATTTTTAGCTGATTTTGCAGTTCGTTTGGGATTTCAAGTGGACGAATAAGACGTTAAGAGATCATAAATTCCCCTCCAAAATACTGGCCTCTTTTTTTTTTTGCTTCTTAAATGATATCTGTCTTATATTCTTTAATGAATGTGATTTAACACAATAAAAATAAAAACAATTTACAAACATTTTCCATTTGAAAATTCCATCTCTGTATCTGCGCCAACAATACGGTTAACACCATAACATGCTCTCATACCGCCAAATGCTTCGTGCCACAGAAATGAATTCTCTTGTAAAGCATTAGAGCTGTATAACAATAAGACTGGTTGGTCTACAGTGGGTAAAAGTAATAATGAAATTCAGCTAAAATAAGAATATATTAGTAAAGTGAAAAGTAGGGAAATTTTACACAAACAATTCTCAATTAACCCGAATAGTGCTGTAATTTTTTCGAATTTTGAGATAACACTTTTATGTTATCAGTGGTCCACACCAGAAGCTTTGGTGAACGTCTTTTGTGTGTGACCATATGGTCACGCTAGCACCATTCGGGTTAACTGGGTTTAAAACATTCAGTGTTCGATCGCTACGGAGTGAAAACCAGGCCAGCAAATGTCATATTTGATAGTGATATTTGTAGAGTATTCCCGGATTTGAATGTAGCTCTGCATAATAATATGACAATCGCAACACTCTTAAGTATTTGTTTTTTATTTAAAAATAGAGAAGATTCTTTCGATCTTGAAGACCACATTATTTAATGTCATTTTGCCTTGTAAATATTATTAAGTTTATCATTCCGTTTGTAACAGCTTGAAATATCGATATGAGACCTTATAAAGTATGTTTTCTTGATCGTCATAAAATTGTAAGACGATCTAGCTGTGTCCGTCCGCCTGTTGAAAGCATGCTAGCATTTAAAAGAAAGGAGCCAGGACGTCTAAATGTTTCCAATAATAGGTCTAATTGTTTTAGATCGCTTGGGATTGAAAATATGCTAAATCGACCCTAATAAGGGCACGAATAAGCTATTTTTTAAGATTTCTCAAATTTATTTAAAAGCACCATAAAAGGATTCAAAATTTTTGGGATGAAATGGAGCAAAAAACGGATAAAAGTGATACCAAAAAAAATTCAAAATTCGTAATTTGAAATAATAAAATTAGGTTTGCAGATTCCTCGATAAGTACAGACGTGCAAAATAATGACAATTTTTGAAATTAGTACTTTTTAGTGGAAAACGAGGAGAAAAAGGGATAAAAATAGTACCAATCAACCCACTGCAGCTAGAATAATAAAAATCGAACTATACCTTGCTCTGCTGTTTTAGGGTCAAAATGGGCAAATAGGGATAAAATTGAAATGGCTCCAATCTGAATCAGAAAATTAGGTGTATACCTAATGTGTAGGATTAATTTTTGGAAATTTTTACTTTTTTGGAAAATAGTGACGAAAGTTGATACAAATTGAACCAATCAAACGGCTGCAGCTGGAATCACAAAATTCGTTTTATACATTTTTCTGACTTCGCGCAAAATAAAAGGCTTTCTTCAAATTCGTACTTTTAGGAACAAAATAGGGTAAGCAAATGGTTACATCCGACTAGAAAAGAAAAAATAGGTGTCTACTGCACAAACCATATGTAACAAAGGGCGACTGACTTCAACAGACTCTGCAAGCTTGTAAATATGAACCAAAAATAAAATAATGGTGTTTAAATAAATTTTAATACAGCATTAATATTTCAAATAATTATCAGAACACAAAGCTGTTTTTTTGTTATCGTCATTTTTGCCGATAACTATTAAAATCTGTGTGGACAAAACATATTCAACTCCACAGTTTTGTTTTATATAACGACATTTATTTTGATCTGTATACATTAATAATTAAAATAAAAAATAAGAAAGGCATTGTCGTGAAATATATATTTATAAAACATCAATATCAATTCAATATCATTGCGAATTTTAAAGTTGCCAAATTTAAATTGGGCACCTATAACAAAATGGAACTAACCAATCGAAATTTGTCCCTATCAATGCATGCATTTATTATAATAATATTATTTTTTTTTATGAGGACTATAAAAGAGACATTTCGTTAGACTCGTCCTATAAGTGGGTGCGGTCTTTACAATTAATTAATTATTTTTTATTAAAAATAATAATAACGAAATATAACAATTGATTTAACAAGCATCGCTTTTAGCAAAAATATTATAATTTTCCTTCTTACTTCTATGTGAAGTAGGCAGCCTCTAGTCTGTCAGTACTACTGTGGAATGCATAAAATTCGAACGGCTGAACTTGACGCCTTCTTAGCTATGAACTTAGATTCATAATTCACAATAGTTTTAAATATTTACTGTTATTTCTTATCATATAAGAAACACTCGATTTAACGAAAAGGCAAACGTGCAAATTGCTTTGAAAAATGCTGTAAAATTTTTATGTATAATGAGCTGATTAAATTTCGTGTCTTTAATCCGAGATAACAAGCTGCAATAACAAAAACGTTAATAAAGAGTTAATTTTTTACTGAAAGACAAAAATATTCTTTCACATTGTCGCCGACAAAAGTAAATATTTGCATCAAAACATATTTAAAAAAAATATTTTGTGTTGAATTTTGGACTTAGAATCGATAATCATAAATTACATTTGATAATTACACTGTGTGGCAGTCCAAAAAGTTTGGGAAGTGATATTACTATTCTTGTAAGTATTGTCGCATAGATCAAGAATATGTATTTGAAATTTGCCCGACGCACAGTGGGGCCTTTTGACTTTTTTCGTTGCAAAAATCATAACTTCTGAAATAGGGAATTTAATTACAAAAGTAAAATTTTGTTGTAAAGATCGTAGGCTTTAAAATGAGACCACGCTTTTCTTCCTATAATTACTGTATATAATATAATTTTCTTTCTTTTTAAAAACATTATATTTCTTGTTATTTTACATTTACTTTTTATTACCAAACTAATAATTTTTCATTTATGTTTGATCTAACATAGTACATATGCACATATTTAGTAATATAATTATAGTTAACTAACTGAACCCCGCCTGCTTCTCCAGACAAAAACACGTACCGAAAAATCAAAATTCGGGTTTATATTGCTTTTTTTCGTGCTCAGTAATATATATGTACTAATTTTTATATGGTTATTCTCAAACGCCCCTCCCGCCACCATTCCTAGTTTTTTTTAAATATAACCTATAGATCCTATCTGTATGAAGTTCCAAAACGAAACAAAACTTTTTATAATAATAAGGGGATATATATTTACTTTATGTGGAAGGTGCCACACCCACTTTTCTCGTACCGCCCACTTTTTCCACAAATTTGTACATTAATATTCAACTCACACAAAATTTCAAGATTCTTGTTGTCATATAACGGAATATATATTGGGTTCTAATTTTTAGAGAATATGGCACGCTCCTCTTTCAAATATCGCCCATTTGTATCTTGCCTACGTAATTGATAACTTAATGAACTCACAAAATTTCAGGAAACTCGGTGTCTTGTAAGAGAAAATACTCTATAACTGGTTTTAATTTATTATGGGATGTGTCACGCCCTCTTCAAAAATACCGCCCATTTTCTCCCAACTACCCAGACTAATAGTGGATGGATTTACATAAAATTTCGAGAACTCTCAGTGTCATAGAAATGAATATATTTGATAATTGATTTTAATTTCGTATGGGAGGTACCACGCCCCCTCTGACTCTGACAGTCATAGTACTCCAAATATGTTGCTTTATAAAATGCGAAAAAATACATTTTTGTTGGAGGTGCCACACTTTTATTGTAATAACATGCGAATAGGCAAGTATCGGCAGCCAACTCTAATTGAACACGGCAGAGTAATAGTTACTAAACCACCTAAAAGTAAAGACTTCCAAAACTTTTTTAGTTCTATTCCACCAAAGTTGAAAAACCATCAAAATATAGTGTTTTTTTTAGTATCGAGATTTTTGGGTAACTAAGCCTCATAGACCACCAATTTTTGTTTAATTCCATCTCATTTAACGTACCTTTCAAACGAGACCAAAGACGTAAAAATTGGGTAGATAGTTTGTCTGCAACTCAATTATGAATCTTACAATTGTTTCACTTTTTGTTTTTTCTTGAGTTCTGAAGAAACGAATCAACTTTGAGGGGCTATATTAACCGTAATTTTTGTCCGATTTTGAATCGGTTTTGGGATTTTTGATCGGTAAAAAGTTGGTATTATCAAGTTTTCGACTTTTGCCACTGATTCCTGGCAGAGGCTCCGCAGTGCGACGCCGACAAAATGTTGAGTTACGGGTAAAAAACTTATAAGCCTTTAACATAGTTGATTATCATTTTGATGAATTTATAGTATTTTTTATCGGACCTCAATTTGTTTCACAAATATTGTGAATTAAAACTATTTTAGTGTATGCGATTTCACATATTTAATAACAGGGTTTTCACTTTCAGAGTCTTATTTTCAATAATAAAGCTTTTAGAAAAAACTTAAATTAAAATAGTGTGTATGAAATTGCTATTCTTCTCAATCATTGGAAATATTCGATTGTGCTTTCCAACTACCACTATCGGCATTTCTATCGCCTTTTACTTTTAGTGTTGCCATATTTTTGATGCTTCGACCAATATTATTCTGTAAAATTACAGGCAAATTGGATTATTGTTTTATTCTATGTTAGAAAATAGTAACAATAGAAATACATAGTCGGGAAAGAATAAAACTACGATGGTAATTATTTTATTTATTTCCAAAAAAGTTGGCCCATTGTTATTCCCTAAGGACTTGGTCACTTATTTATAAAGAAGAGTTGGAATCGTTTATTTTTTTTGGTTATATATATATGAATATGTGTATATGCATCGAAAACCTGTTATGTCATACATTGACAAATATAAATAATAATATTTCTTTGTTTCTGACCATTGTTTCACTACATTGACCCACTGTATACGCAACACAGATACACACACTGTCATATAGATGCTTGGGTTTGCTTTTTTGGATCCCCATATGTGCGTCACATTAAAAACAATAACAACCAAGTCAAAATATAGGGAGAGAGAGTAGCAGGAGAAGACTAAGCATGTTCAGAATCACTCTTGTTCGTAATATACGAGCCGAGTAGATACATAAATACGAATATATACATACATACATATCTACGTATATACAATGGCTGGTTGTTTGGTCGGCAAGTTGAGGTTGCTCACTGGTCGATGAGAACACTCGCACCACCACTACCACCACCACAGAACCGTATTTCGTATTTCAGAGGCATTTCAGAGTCCATTCCTGACAGGCGTTTGTTAAATAACAAAAACTTATATACACAGCGAACGACTTGTATATGGGCTGACGGGAAAGAGAATGAGTGTGAGTGCGAATGCGAATGCGAGAGAGTGCCTTTGTATGAGTGTCATGTTGTGTTGTGTGTATTTGTTTCCAACCTCAATGAGTTTTACAACAAATTTTTATGGCATTTGGTCGTAAACTTCTTGTTGGTATAGAGTGCGACGGTGCGCTACTCCGTGTGAATTTTAACATTAACCAAATAGCAGCAAAACGCCAATATAACAATAATAATTTACTACAACAACAACCAGCAACAACAATAATAATAATAGTCCATAGTAGTTGTAGAAATAAATAAATAATAAAAATAAAGCAAAGCAAAGCAAAAGCTTCTGCAGTTCAAAGCCTGTGTGAATCCATCTCTTCGGTCAGTTTGTGGTGGCCAAACAAATTGGAATCAAAATGATTAAATAAATCCATCGATTTGAACTTAATTATTTGTGAGTGCTCTCTCGATTTTATCAAACAAAAAAAAAACAAAAGAAATGATATGAAAACCCCCAACCGAGAAAAGCTAATTAAATTTAAAAATAAAAAGAATAATTGAGCAGCAATAAATGAAACAGTGAAACTAAGATAAATGTCAACACAAAAATATTTATTTACGAAACCACAAGAACGTTGTTTATAATTGTTTTATGTTATTAAAAGTTGTGTCGAAAAATTTTAATTATTTTAAAAACAAAATTAAAAAAAAAATACTCTAGTGAGTTTTGTAATCGAAAAACTATTAGTTCTCTCTAAAACAATCAAATTATTGAAAGTGCAATAAATTGTTTATGTCAACGTTTTTGTTATACACTTGCTACAATTTTTGCTGCTCCTCTGTATTCTTTGCAAACTTATTACGTGAAATTATCAAAGCTTAAGAGTAACAACACATGTAAGTTTCATACATAAAAATGTTCTATTTCTATTTTTATTTACCACTATTCTTATTTGAATCATAGAGATATGTTACATTAGTTGACACTTCCGACCTTTTTTGTTTACCTTTTTTATTTACAATTGAAAACTGCCACTCATTATTGCAAAGCCAAAATTAAAAAATATTTTCATAAAACTGGATCAAATATATTAAAATGTGTATATATAACTCCTTTGCAAACTTTCCTTACACCCTCAAGTAACTTACAACCATTTAAATTTATATCAAAAGGATTTGCAATAGGAGCGGGTAGACTATATAAATGAATAAAACAAGTGTATCCCACACGACGATTATTTTGGAAGACCTATCAATGCCATCAGACACTCAAATGACATCTTTTTGTGGCGCGCATCCGAGAGGGCCAGTATTTATCGATTCTATCATATACATCAGGTCGAATTTGAGACGATGGCGCCGGTTATATTGACTTTAAAGTGGCCAAAATGCACGATCTCGGTGGCCGGTGCAAGTCCTAATTAAATGTCCTTAAATCACTCGTGTCTTTTTGGAACCAGGTCGATTTTGCCCTGTAGACATCACTTTTTATCGATCTCTCTTAATGGCGATAGCAGTACCGTTATTGTTTTCGAAGAAATACGAACCGATGATGCCGCCGGACCACAATCCACATCCAGCGGATGCATTTCCACTTGGTTAGCCTCTTGTAAATTGGCATATTCTCAAACCCAACAGTTTTACTTCTTCATCTACGAAAAATTTCATTAATATTTGGCTTTTTCTTGGTGATGTTATGTTTCTCAATCAAACACAACATTTTTGAAAACCATGACTGATAGTTGCCTTTAGAAGTCATTGTATGAAAGTCCCAAGACGCAGAGAATTTTGAAATACATAAAAAATACTTTCACTGCTTTCAAGTTATGGATGAGTGCTGTAGTCGAAGTGTGTGAGGACGATTTTGTACCAGAAACTTGCCACAAACGATTTTTTCAGATCAAAAATGAAGAAAATCGGTTCAGATTTGGATATAGCTCCATACAAATATTGCTCTCGATTTGACTATAGAAATTGATTAAAAAAAACAGATTGAAATTGAAAAATTAAATTTGAATATTTGAATATTTAATTGTGAAATTTAATTTAAAATTGAAAAATGATATTGTCAAAAAACAAATTGATATTGAGAAAACACCAATTCATATTGAGAAATGACAAATTGTTATTAAGATTGGGAAAATTGTAAATTAGAGAAGCAAAATTTAAGTTGACAAATGAAAATATGTTGTAGCCATTTCTATTTCTAACTTATTTTCGTTCGTCTGAGGCGAACGATCCAAAGTCACTGAATTATTATGAGAAATATGTAAGCCATAGAAGTCTATAATTCGTTGTGTCTATAGAAAAGCCCTCAAGAAGCTAAAATATTTTTATCTACGTTTTTTAGTATTCATGTAATCATTGAGTGATTTTTGATTGTTCGCCTCAGACGAACGAAAATAAGTTACAGAAACAGGTCCTATGTATATTGTCAAATGAAAATATATTGTGCTTAAGTTATATGGAATCCACTCGAAGTCCAAATGTTGTCTATTGTAATACCATTCACATTCCACAGATACAGATACAGTTGCGATTGGTCTTGTAAAATTTTTTATTGAATGCACGATAGCGGCCGAACGAAATGAGCTAGGAGGTTCAAATTTTTCTTAAATGTGTCTTATGGTTGTAGATCGGTTGGGATTGAAAGTGGACGAAATCGGCCCAGAGGAAAAAATTTTTCCCTCACAAGGACTGAAAATACCCCTAATATTTAGAGTACTTCAGCATGTTTTTTGAACATATTAGCTTGTATTTACTTGATATGTGCAATGCGCATTCCCTTTATAGCATAAAATTGCACCATAGAGTGAATTTTATTTGTAGGGGGGAAAATGGGACAAAAAGGGATAAAAATGGTACCTATCAAACGACAACAGATAGAAACACAAAATTTGGCGTGTACATTCCTCTCATAGAGTAGATACATAATATAAAAGTGTTTTTCTAAATTCGTACTTTTAAGGGGATAAAAATAGTACCAACCTAACGGCTGCACCTAGAATAATGAAATTCGATATATACATTCCTCTGATTACGTAGACACGTAAAATAAAAGAACTTTCCAAAATTCGTACTTTTGGGGGTTCAAATGGAAAAAGGGGATAAAAATAGTACCTACCAAATGACAGCAGCTAGAATCATGAAATTCGGAGTATATATTCCTCTGACTGCGTTGACACGAAAAATAAAACGTTTTTTTCCAAAATTCGTACTTTTAGATGTCGTACTCTTGAGGGGGCAAAATTGGAAAAAGGGGTAAAAATGGTACCAACACAATGGCCGCTGATAGAATCATGGAATTCGGTGTATACATTCTGACTATGAAGGGAAAAAGGGTTTTTTTCGAAATTTGTACATTTGGGCGGAGAATGAGGATATCTTTAAAATTTATACTTTTCTTATCACTTTGTCTGTCTCTGAAAATGCTTCTTTCTAATGGCGACTGACAATCGCCCAATATTTAGGCATGTTCACTTTCACAATTTCAGCATTGTATTTATTTATAGTAGTCGATTCATAAGTATACATTATAGTTTGCAATAGTAAACAAATATAGTAATGTGCTTTAAAAATATCACAATTTTCGTAATATGGTTCTGTGCTTCTATGTAAAGTCGAAATTTTTTAATCTGCTGGCAATACTGTGGAATGCACTCCGTGGTGGAGGGTATATAAGATTCGGCCCGGCCGAACTTAACACCTTCTTACTTGTTTTAATTTAATTTTTAATTTTTTATTTCTTAATTTCAGTTTGTATTTCCTCAATTTCAATTGCAAATGGTGTAGAAGCCTGACATTTTAATCGATTTTCTTATAGTTAGGTACAATATGTTATATTCCAACTGGAATTATATGTGAAGAAACTGGGCCACATTGGTTCAGATTTCAATGTAGCTTCCATACAAAAGTCGTTCCGTTTTCACTTTTTCCGCTCCTAAACCATCGATTTTGCCGATTTCCTACAAATCTGCAAAACATCTATGGTGAAAGTGGTCGTTTCAGATTTATAAACAGTGAGCGTCATTAATATCCGACATTCGCATTGGTAAAAGTTTAAACGTACGGTATTTAAACATAAAACTTTACTTTATAATTTTAACACACCATTAGATAAGCTTCAAAATCCACGAAAAAATAATCTGAAACTGATTACAAACAATAAAAAAACGTATATTACTTGTTTAATATCAAACATCATAGCGTCATTAATATACGGATTTTCTTAAATAAGGATAATTATGAAGGCAAAAACATTTTTTTGTGAACATTTAGTATTTAGTAGGCGTAGGTATAAGTATTTGAAATGTTTTGGCATATTTTCAACGATTTTTCTGGTACAGGAATTTCGTTTTGTATTCCAAACGCTCAATGTAATTTAGAGTTATTTGTTCATTTAAATATAGCAGCGACATTGCTTTCAAAATTCAAAGTTTACGCTACGCGACCTCGTCATTTCACAGAATGTGTGAAATTGTAAAAAATCTACAAAAAATCATCAAGATCCATTTCAGGACGTGTATTAGTCCTTGGCTGAATTCAAGTTGACTGTCCTCGCAACATTTCAGATGATACATTATTATCGAGTCAGTTCATTTTTATGAGGTGTTAATTTTCCAAGGTTACTCTGCCACAACTCTACTTACAATTATTGGGCCCGTATCACTGCTCATCATTCATCATTGACACACACAAACTCACAAAACAGTTCACATTCACACGTACATATCTACACGATTTCCTTCCATAGAAATGCACAGTATTCTTCACCGATGATAATATGCATAACTTGAGTTTATCTGTTTTACGTCATAACTCATGAATGTTGTGTGTTTCTATTTGCCTCCGCTTTGTTGGTTTGTTTGTTAGTTAAGGTCAAATTATTCGAATTTGACCTTTTGTTTTATGGCTGTAACTTTAATGTTGTTGTGAAAATTCGTTAAAGGCTTAACTGCACATTCCATCCAACTAATTCATGTAATGATGTAATGGTCATTGAGACACGTTAGACACGTAATAATAGCCATCATCGGTTCATCGAGAGTAACGTAGTTTCACGGTCAACAGCATGATAGAATTTTGAGGTATAACTTAGATAAAAACATACATATCTATACATCTAAACAGGCAAGTCTTACATTGTGGATTATATTGTTCATGAGCGTTAGAATATAAAAATGATTCCACTGGGTGTATACCTCTTTTGTTGGCAATCGGAAAATACAACCACACAATGGGGCAGTTTAAAGGAAATTCGATGAGTACAAATAGCTTCAGCACCCGCTTTTTTTGAATTAAATTGTCCATGGAGCCACCTTTTATGAATGGTCTTCTTATTGAACTGCCCTCCAAACAGGTTATTTTACGCATATTTTTTTTACACCTTTATCTATCGCCTCTTATCAAGGCGGCATATTTACCAGTGTTGACATATTTGTACACTCCACGAGAGTATTATGTCTTTGTGCATTTGTTTGTAACACCCAAAAGGAAACGAGTTAGACCCAACGTTTATTATACAGATCGGCTTAGAATCACTTTCTGTCGATTTAGCAATGTCCGTCTGTCTGTCTGTCCATCAATTGTTGTAATCAAATTACAGATCACAATCATAGTCCGATCTTAACAAGAATTGGCACAAATACGTTTTGTGGATCAAGGACGAACGCTATTTAATTTGAGGCAAATCGGTTCAGATTTAGATACAGTCCCGATACAAATGTCGCTCACGATTTGACATTTTCCGATCTAGAAACCACATATTGTACCCGATTTTCTTTAAATCTTATAATCCAACTAGAAACACCTAAGCAGAAAATGTGTAAGATCGGTTCAGATTTAGATATAGAGAAAAATGACTATTTTTTATACCCTCCACCTCCAGGATGGGGGTATATTCACTTTGTCATTCCGTTTGTAACACCTTGAAATATTGGTCGCGCTTTTACATTTTTCTATATAACTTGTATTTATAAACGGATTTTAAAGTGTGATACATCGATGTTTTTGTCTCGACGAGGCCGATTTTTTTGTCTTTGAAGTCATTGAGCTCAAGCACCCCCTTCTGGTACTTACCCATCATTTCTCAGTTGCTACTACCCTAATGTACCACTCTAATAATCGAAAATTAAAGCTCGCATAAAATCATGAATCATGTTTGAGCTCAATGACTTCAAAGACAAAAAAATCGGACAAAAACATCGATGTATCACACTTTAAAATCCGTTTATAAATGCAGAAGTTATATAGAAAAATGTAAAAGCGCGACCCCTACGTTCGGCATAAAAAAATAAAAAAAATTTTTTTGAAACTACCTTTCAATAATACTTCATATTCGAAGGTGTACGGCGAACTTTTTTTTTTTACTTGTAACCTGGTACGCTCTAGTGTACATACCTCTAATTGCATAGACACGTAAAATAGAGGGATTTTTCGAAATTCGTACTTTTAAGGGATATAATTAAAAAGATGGATAAAAATGGGACCTACCAAACCGCTGAAGTTGAAATCATGAAATTTGGTGTATACATTCTGACTATGAAGACTCGAAAAAGGTTTTTTTTCGAAATTTGTACATTTAAGCGGAGAATGGGGCGAATGGGGATATCTTTAAAATTTATACTATTCTTATCACTTTGTCTGTATCTGAAAATGCTTCTTCCTAATGGCGACTAACAATTGCCTAATATTTAGGCATGTTCACTTTCACAATTTCAGCATTTTATTTATATATAGTAGTCGACTTTAAACAGTGCGCATAAGTATACATTATAGTTTGAAATAGTAAACAATTATAGTAATGTGCACAAAAATATCAAAATTTTCGTAATATGGTTCTGTACTTCTATGTCGACATCCTTTAATCTGCTGGTAATACTGTGGAATGCACTCCGTGGTGGAGGGTATATAAGATTCGGCCCGGCTTGTCTTAAATAAGCTATATATCTATCGAAAACTCTTGATTTTTCTTTTCCAAAAAAATAATGATTTTCGAACATTAATTACTTACGTGGAAAAGTATTTGGTTTATATGTAAAGTTGAGTAAAGTCGTGAGTCTTTTTACATACATAATATGCTGGCAAATATATATTTTTGCGCAAAAAATATATACAAAATGTTGAAGAAATTTTTCTGATAGTATCTGTATCTAAAATTGTTCTCAGAATTTGCTCAGTGTTACTCCATAACTTTAACATTATTTCAATCTTATTTCTTATCCACGCCCTAAAAATAATAAACATTTCGCCATCCATCAATCACAGATACCAACTTATTTAAACACTCTCAGATTGAATGGAAAGTTAATAAACTTTTATTATTCTTTTTGAATTAACTGCAGTAACACTGAAAAAGAAATCCTTTTACGCCCAATCTGCTGCTACTGTAACGCCAAGTAAAGCACATAAATGAAAATGAAACTGAAATGACAGAGCACGACAATAGCACTGGAGGATGGGGAAGGAAGTAGTAATGCAATCTATATTGAAATCATCATTTGTCAAATAAAATTAAACGAAACAAAAGATAACGACAATAAAACAGTAAATAAATGAAATGAAAAGAAAGAAATGCGTTCTCTCGTAAAAATGCCAAGATATATACAAAGTTCCGAAAAAGTGGAATTCTGTTAAGGTAATAATTTCCCCCCCCAAAACACTTTTAATGTGTGCAACTGAGCCGAGGAATGGACCCACAATTTAAAGTAGTTTATTGTCTTGAATTTGAGTTATTTTCATTTTGTTTAAGCTGAACGTATTAGTTTAACAGCTTTTACGTTATTTAGATCCTTAGTAATATGTGTGTGTGTGTGTGTTTACGGAATTTATGAACATTCTCCTAAATTCATTATCATCTTCAGGAATCATCTCAAAGCGGAAAACAAATGGTAAATAATTTTGTGGTTAAGGAGGTTTGGCAAGCAAAGTGTCATAAATATACAGCCAGTAAAATTAGGAGTTTACCCAGCGAAACTTTCCGGCTTTTGTCATACAATCATTTACTAAAAAAATTAAAAATGTTATCCTTTGAAATTTTGTAGTCTTTTTACGACTCAACAGGATGAGGAAATAAAAACTGAAAACATCAATTAACTCAATTTTGCCTATAGCTTAAGGCGTATAGCATCCGTTCAAGAGCAATGATTTTTTAAATTGTCCTACTGTGACATAAATCAGTGCATAAAAGTGATTGTATGCCATTTTTTCTTTTAACATTTCTTTGTTATTATGATTTTGTTTTAAAAATATTAAAAAAAATAAACTTTTTCCTTTATATAATTGGTTTTATCATTTATATTATATATATGTATGTTTTGTATATACAACGTATATTTTCAGTCCACGTTACCAATTTGTTTCAATTTATCGCAATAACCCGCCATACAAACGATTCTTGTTTTCTTCGTAAAATTGAGATTCTTGTCGATATTAATCTATATTTCTATTTGTCCTTATGGACTTTACTAATATGAAATATAATCTCACTTGATCACACTAGCAAAATAGAATATTGTACTCATACTTTTCAATTTTCACAATGAAAAAGCTAAAAAAATACAATATATCGAATTTATCGAGTGCTACGCTACGCTTCGATCTTGAGAGAACAGCACAAAAACCTTTCTGAAGATTCTTAGCTTATTGATAACTTAAAACAAAGAGACCGAAAAGAACGCACTATTAATATTTATTTTAATTGTTAGTAATGATTTTTCTTTAAAAAATAGAAAATGGAGTGTGCAAAAATGAATCTTTTGTTATCTAACTAAAGAGACTTTCCCGAACTTATTTATTTCTCGAGGGGTTTCGGGGTTTTATTATCAACATCCCGTTGAAGAGTACCAGATCAGGCCGAATCTTATATATCCCTCACCACGGTGTCCAGTCCTCAGTATTCCTCTATTTTTGCTACCTACACAGTCAGAGCGACGTATATACCGAATTTCATTATTGGTATCGTTTGGTTGGTACCATTTTTCGGTCCGTCCCTTTAAAGTAAAATTTTCTAAAAATTTTTTATTTTAGAAGTCTACGCAGTCACGCTTCCACCGCATGGTTGTAACATTTTTATCAATCTTTTCCTTTTTTACCCCTTAAAAATACTAATTTCAATATATTCAATTCTACGCAATTAGAAGGATGTACAAACCGAATTTCATGTTTGTGGCTGTTGTCGTTTATTTGGTACCATTTTAATCCCTTTTTTTCTCATTTCACCCCTTAGTACGAATTTTACAAACAAAAAAATAACATTTTGGTCCGCGTTCACGCTATAAGGGAAATGTATGTACCAGACTTTAATATAAGGCGGACATTAAAATGCTAAATACTAGATTTCTAAATTTTCAGTCCTTGATAGTGAAAAAATTTTCCCTCTGGACCGATATCGCCCAACCGATCTGTAATCATTAAAAAAAATGAAACCCTGGTTCATTTCGTTCAGAAGCTAGAGTGCTTTTAACAGACAGATGGGAATGGCTGGAACGTCTTAGAATATTACCACGGGCAGTCACTGGGGTCACCAATGAATATTTAAAGGTGCTGCACACTGGACGACTAAAATGAATACACACTCTATTCTATGATGGAGACAGACGTAAATGATAATAATCCCCCGAAAATGAAAATTTAGCAAAATAATCAAAGTTGTATTTTTTATTTACCGTGCTCTACTGAAATTTCCTCTTTTTATTAAAAAAGCTAGCCATTCCAAAAAAATATGGACATGTTAAAATGTTAAGTTAAGTTTGTTAGCTCTATAATAATATTTTTCCTTTATTAGGGATTTTCAAGTGCCAGAAAAGTACGATAAACTATTTTATTTTTCTAATATTTTGACGAATGCTTTTAATCACAGATTTTACGTTAAATGAAATGTTTGTAGTTGCGTGATTGGACTTTACTACCAAAATTATATTACAAATATTAAAAGTGAAAACTGTAACTGAATAAAAAAGTTGGTTAAAAATATGCTTTAAAAATTATTATTTGCTGATTTCATTCACAAAATAACTAATATCTAATAATAATAAAAAATAACAGACAAAAATATTCTATTTTTAGTTATATAGTTAAAGTATTTAAAAGCATTTTCTATTTTTCTTTTTTACTTTTCACCCACTTTTCACAACAAAAAGTCACCTCCTCCGAAACACTTTCCAAATAGTGTGCTGGGTTTTCAAAATAAAAGTAAATGTGTTCAAGCAAATGGGTTGGATGGCTGAACGAGATGTTCGCATGTGGCTGCATTTTGAGTGAGCTAAAAACCGCCTAATAATCGTAAAAATAATAATTTCATAAATGCTGTAATACACTATCCAGACACACTCACACATAGGAGCGTAGCCACACTTGTGTCCACAGCCCCTTCTACCAACAACAACGCCAACACTAAGTCCGGGCAAGGTGGTCACAATTTTATAGAGGCTTCGTTGTGTGTTGCTACGAAAATTGATAGTGCCATAAATTGTTCGCGTTTATGTCGTCAAAAGTGGGGTAATTAGGAAATGATTTATGAATCATTTCTCTTCTGTTTTTATAATTTATTAACAGGTATTGCATCTCAGGCCGAAGAAAAGCAAACAAAAGGCCCAACCAATATTTTAGGGAATATTCATTAACCAACACAGGAGAGAGATAGTGTTAGAAAGAGAAATAACACACGCAGTGCAGCAATGGTGATTTGCATGAGACACAAGACGGCCATAATTATTTGTCAACGGCCGTCGGCCATAATGGTCGGGATTTCATTGAAGAAACCATAAGAAAGAATGAATGAAATAAATAATACTTTTGCTCTCTCTCGCACACACTGTAAACAGATTTCGGTAAACACAGTAATAACTAGAGGGTGACATACTCTCAGCTAATTTTCTCAATCATTCTCTCTCTCTTTCTCTTTTTAGAGTGCGTAGAAAAGAGCCACAGCACGTGCGTCAACATAAAAAGGCTGTTATACACACACGTTATATGGTGGCGTTATAACAGTTATTAAGGCAAATTAGACTGTGAGAATTCTCCGGTATGGTTCAGGTATGAATTATGATTATCATAATCATAAAATTCCAATTGGAGTGTCTTTCCACGCTCATTCATATTGAGCGAATGATGTGTGTGTATGTGCGTGTGTGTTCGTTGGTCATTTAATGTTTCATAAATTTTACGCTTGGTGGTGTTGCGTGTCACATT
Organism: Polietes domitor; assembly: GCA_947397865.1. Classification (NCBI taxonomy): domain Eukaryota; kingdom Metazoa; phylum Arthropoda; class Insecta; order Diptera; family Muscidae; genus Polietes; species Polietes domitor. The sequence continues at coordinate 171,444,959 of OX377618.1, forward strand.
ATGTGGTCCGTTGCTTGGTTTGTGTATTTGATATCATCGGCTGGTTGTATGGTTGCATTTTGCTATCACAGCTGTGTTCCGTACGCATTTGTGCGAAGAGTAGTGTTTTATGATTTTCACAGTGTGGAATCTTTGTATATGTAAAGGAAAAAGATTTATTTACACGGTTTTTTAGAAAATTATACCTATAAAATCTTTTAAATCGAGTAGTAATCGATTTTTATGACAGATGTCACACGAGTATGATAAATGCTTAGAATGTACTAGAAAATGCTTTGCATTGGGCGAATTCTAGTCATGCCCGCCCAAGTGTTAAAATCACGAAAGGTGCAAGGACGTCCAAATTGTGCAAGAATATGTCTAATAGGCTGGGTTGCGGTCCATACAAATGGAAAAACAATTTCCAGTAATAGTATCAACTCAAATTTTTTTCGTATTTGGTGCTAGTATTTTATAACAAATATAAATAGCGATAGTGAATACCTTTCGAATGATGTCTAAATGATGAACATCGGATTGAAATTGACTCCGCAGCGTTCATTTTTGTAAAAAGAGTTCGAATATTTTGGCTCTGAAAATCCATCTCCTGTTTTAAATTATTAATTACAAACATGGAGTCAGTGACCTCATTTTTCGTCCGAAATCCATCATTTTGGAATCATTCGAAAGGTATTGATTCCTTCTATTTATTTTTCATAACAACTCTTACAAAATGTTTCAGAGAAATATGAGTTTTAACCTGCCAACTTGAAAAATAAAAATTTATATTTAAAGTGCTTACAAGGGTTTATTCTAATTCAAAAAAAAAATTGGACCAAAAAGCCACATAAAAAGATTACACCGAAGAAACATAGTTTTATAGGGTTTTTTTTCAAGAGCGTTTAGCTCACAGATGGCTTGACCCAGCGACGAAATATTTTGCAAATCATAATTAAACAATCCAATATACATTTCTGGGGGATGATCGCTGCAATTTATTTTCGTGGCCCTTCCTAACATCTAATAGTTATAGATCGGTTGGGAATGCAAATGGGCGAAATCTGTCCGGAGGGAGACATTTTTCCCTGACAAGGACAGGAAATACCCCAAATATTTCGAGTATGTAAACATGTACTTCGAATATGTCTACTTATGGGTGATTCCATTGGAACGGGTGTGACACTTTTGCTTAAATATGTTTAAATATCTCCCATATTCATTGACTGAGATTTTTACTATACTGCCAATTGAAAACGGCAGGTTAATTTGAATATTATTGCAAATATAAATATGTCTTAGCGTTTTAAATATTCGAGATATACAACAAACTAGAGCGTGACGGGTGTGACCTTAGCTTTGAAGAAAATCTTGAGGTTTTGCTTATTTTCTTTAATTTGGAAATGTTCTTCCATTTTTGCTTATCAAAAGATTAGTTCATCCACTTTCTTCTAAAGTATACGTTACCGACATCTCTTTATGAATACAGGAAATATATTGTAACAGGCGTGACATTTTGACGGAAATCCTGTTACGACACCTGTCTATATCTGGATATTAAATAATCAGGCATATTGCTGTCATTATTTTTTACAATATAATCAAAAAAACTTTGTTATGAGAGATATAAACATTACAAATGCTTATCGTTGTTTTTTTGAAATCACAAATTGATTTTGAAATTTTGTCGAAAAAAGGGTCACTTTACGTGGAATCACTTTTATATGTATATACTTGATATTTGGTATGCACATTCTTCATATAGCACAAACTTGTATCATAAAGCGATTCTTATTTGTTGGGCGTGAAATGGGACAAAAAGGGATAACAATGGTACTTATCATACGAAAACAGCTAAGCACACGAAACTTGGTGAGTACGTTCCTATAATTGAGTACACGTAAAATAATAGGTATTTTCCAAACTCGTACTTTTAAGCGGGTAAAAGGGGAATAGAGGGATAAAATGGTACCAACCAAACGGCTGCAGCTAGAATAAAGAAATTTGTATTTTGAGGGGTAATATGGCAAATGATTTGCGTGAACGCGCACCATAAAGTGACATATACTTTGGGAAAAAAGGGATAAAAATGGTACCAATGAAAGGACAATATGTAATAACATGAAAATCGGCGTGTACATCCCTCTAATCGCAAGTACACGTAAAATAAAGAGATTTTAAAAATTCTTGCTTTTAAGGGAGGAAATGGAAAAAAGTGATAAAATTGGTACCGAATAAATGGCTGTAGTTAGTATAACGAAATTCGTTAAGTACATTCATATGACTGTATAGACGTGCAAAATCAAAGAAATTTTGGACATTTTTGCCTGGTACTAATCAAACCTCTGTAGCTAAAGTAATGAATGTAGTAATGCGTAGACTCGAAATGCATTTTTTTGATACTCGTACTTGTATGGTCAAAGTGGACACAAGGGGATAAAATTGGTGCCGGCCAAATCATAAAATTAGACATGTACATGCATGTACATCTGGTTGTGTAAATGCGCAACATAAAGGATTTTTTGGAACTTTGTACTCTTAGGGAAAACGGAGTGAAAGGGGAAAAAGTGGAGCCAATAATACGGCTGCAGCTAGGATCAAGAAATTCTATTTATATATTTCCATGGCATTGTCTACGAAGTCGATCTTCTTTGAAGATTGCTGCCTTTCTGTAGAATTATTTTGATATATACCGAGCAAAAAACATTGGAAGTATTTCCGTAGGAAGTATCGCATCGCATCTCAAAATCCAAATGTGAATTTTTCCTGTTTTTGAGGAAGTTATTTTAAACAACTTCACAAGTGAAGGGGAACGAGTTTTTAGTATGGGGTTACAGAGGTTAGGTATCCGCTTTGCACCCAGAAGGTCTCGGGTTCGTGTCGTGGTTCGGGAAAAGACTTTTTTCTTAGTTTTTTTACTTTTATAAATTAACAATGCTTAATTTTATATAATTTTAAAAATTTAAACATTTTTGCTTAAAAAATACAAATCTATTGCGATATTTCCAATATTTAATTTTTTTAATTGTGATATATAATATCAGTAAAATTAAATAGTATTAATTTATTTAATGCTAATTAATTTAATATTAATTTGCGTTATATATTAATGCAATTATTTGTTAATTTATTAAAAATTTTTGTTAATTTTCATATTGTCAGTTCTAGCGAACAAAATGGTTTGCTTTAGTTATTCAGCACTCACAGCCGAGGATAGCTGAGATGGTTAGAGAGCCGTAGTAGTATCCAGAAGGTTCGCTATTCTACCCCCGGTAGCGGTGGATTTTTTAAAATAGAAATAAAAACTAGTGAAAAAGTGGTTTCTTTACAACACTTTCCTTTCAAAATAAAGGACATCCCTCCTATGACAACATCATGTTAAATGCATTGGTGAAGATCCCAATTTCCACTACTTCCGAATCACAAGATGAACATCTTTGTCACTTCTTTGGGTGCTCTCTTTTTGCTGGGTAGTTAAGAAACGTCAATCAATAAAAACGTATTTGTAGACATACCCTATAAAAAATATTATAATGAATCATCACAATTTATTTAACAAATATCACTGTTAGCAACAATTTCATAATTTTCCTAATATTTTACTGCACTGAATACTGAGGAATGCAATCCATGTTGGAGAGTATATAGGATTCAGCCCAGCCTTTTTACTTGTTTAAATTGCAAATGAACTATTCATCAAACATTAAAAAAAATCGCCAGTTTTATACACATTATATAATCAAAAGTATTTCGACACATTGGGTTGGGCGCCATTCTAGGGAGTCATATATCCTTTTCTACATGACAAATTATCACATTTCTTTGCTGCATATTTAAATGTTGCCAAACAAATTTCATGAAATTTAAAGCATTCGCCCAATAAAACATGCCATAAAGTCTAATTGTTATATGATTTGGAAAATTTAAGTATACAAACATTTTCCTCACCTACGAGTACAATATGCCAAACAATGCGATAGAGATTTTGAAAATTTTCTAATTACAAATCGTAACAAACTAATTATAAATTCCCAAGTAATAAAATTTCGATTAAAACAAACGAACGAAAGAATAGCAAACGAATGAAACTAAAGAGTTAAAGAGGAGGAAGTAAAATCGAATAAAATAAGAAAAGTAAGGACAACAATTTCATTTCGAAAATTTTAATTACATTTAATGTAACACACAACCACACACACTTATACAATTATATATACACACAAACTATACCGAGACATTTCAACCATGGCAACAAAAGGCTTTAGTGGCTGTAGCTAAATACAGGACATCGATAATAAAACTCTGAAGGACGGACAAACATTGTTGTTGTTGGTTGGCTTAGATGAGATGGATGGAAGGAAAGGAACGGAACGGAGAGGAAAGGAATGAGTGGCTGGTTGGCAGAATAGGACGTGGATAGGACAGGGAAGGTTGGCTAAAAACAATAAATTACATAATGTTTAATTTCGTTGCAACAACGATGCCCACAACCCACAGAGACCGAAATGAACGAGGCACAGTGGGGAAAAACTTACTTTAATTTCGTCAATTGGGTCTAGGTGTAGATAAATGGCAATTTGCTTAAGGAAAAAATATATTAAGGGAGACTTTGAGGATCTCAAGCAAAAAAGGAAATTAAATAATATTTTTGCATTGAAATTCAAATTCAGATTGATTTATTTGGAGTATATAAATTACAGGAGACAGTTTGTACGTATTTAGATTGGACCTTTAAGCCACCGTATGCGATCAGTTGTGCCAAAATCCCGGTTTTTTCGCTTTCCTCAGGAGTAGAAGATACAATAACACTGTGCGACAGTGCAAAAACTCTGGGAAGTGATATAATTTTTCTTGTAGGTATTATCGATTAGAACAGGAATCTGTATTTGATATTTGCCAGACACACCCAAATTCGTGAGTAAGAACCGTTTTTTTCGAACCTTTGCACACATATACGCATGTAACTTAGTTGTTTATTAACCGATTTTAACTTTCTTAACGGATTTCAAAAGAAGAATCCTGGATAGATATTTAGCTTATTTAAGAAAACTTAAGAAATGTGTGCGGTTTTGTCCAGCAAACACACTATTTTAAAAAATTGTTAAACATTTTTCAAATTTGGCCTTGTTTTTGAACATTATTTTGTTTGGTAACCGTACCGCTTTTAAATTTACTTAAGTAACATATTTGGTAAGGAGTAAAACGCCGCCTTGTTTTTAAAAATCCGTTTGTAATTGACAGAGTTAACAATGTTTTCATTAAAACTATTTTTTTTTCAAAAATACAAGTTTTGGTCATTTGAGTTCACATCTCTCATTATTTTACGAATTGAAGTCCAATAAAAATAACACTATGTAACAAAATTTTGTTTAAGTGAATTTTTTTGCTGTTTCTCATTGGTTATGTCTCTAAACTGAAGAAAAACTTTAACTGATGTCTGGCTAATCGTTTTTTAAGAAATGACATGGAATTTTAAAATTTTTAAATAGTGCCTTTATTTTTCATGGTACAGATAGATAAGAGTGTGCATAAAAGATTGTTAAACAGCTTAATTTTAATGAAGGTATGCTTTTATATGATAATAAAACGAAAAATACACTTGAATCCTTAAATTCAGGAATTTTAAGACAAAAAATCCTTAAATTCAGGAATTTTAAGACAAAAATTTTTTTCCAATTTTGCATGAAAAAAAAAATTTTTTGGAAAAAGTTTCTGAATATTTCCAAAACTATTCACTTTATCAAAAAATAGTGTAAGAGTAACTTGGAGGTAATGTAGCTGCGGATTCTCGGAGTTTTTACTTAATCAAATCGGACAAACTGTTCTTGAGTTATGCTAAAATGTGTGGTGAAACCTCCATCATTTTTAAAATAGCGGTTTATATACTAAAAAAACGTTTAGGTAGAGGAAAGAACACTCATTATATTATATTTATGACCGAATTCATTAGATAAAAGCAAAAAATTCACTTAAACAAACAAAAAGATTTTTTTTGTTACGTAGTGTAATCAAAAATCTCCAAAACAGATAAAAATGGTAAAAAAATCAATGGCGACCAATTTTGGAACACATTTTCCCCACTTTTGCGAATTCGAGTAATTTTTTTTAAATGATAAACATGGTAAAAAAGCATGACGACCATTTTAATAAAAAATCCCCAATTTTGGAACACATTTTCCCCACCTTGGGAATTCCAGTATTTTTTTCTTGAAAAAGCAGAAAAAATTGGTAAAAAAGCATGAAGGCTATTTTAATAAAAAATATCCCAAATTTTGGAACACATTTTCCCTACTTTGGGAATTCGGGTATTTTTGTTTTGAAAAAAACGGATAAAATTGGTAAAAAAAGCATGGCGGCCATTTAAACAAATCCCCAATTTTGAAACATATTTTACCCACTTTGGGAATTCGGGTATTTTTGTTTTGGAAAAAATGTATAAAATTGGTAAAAAAGCATGGCGGCCATTTAAACAAATCCCCAATTTTGAAACATATTCTACCCACTTTGGGAATTCGGGTATTTTTCTGGAAAAAACAGATAAATTGGTAAAAAAAAGCGGGGCGACCATTTTAATAAAAAATCCCCAATTTTGGAATACATTTTCCCACTTTGGGAATTCGCGTATTTTCTTAAATGGGGAATCTAGAAATTTTTTAATCGTTTCTATCATTTTAACGTGTTTCAAAATTCGTAAATATTGAGGGACACTTTCTATTTTCCAAAAAAAAAAATGCCAGAATTCCCAAAGTGGGGAAAATGTGTTCCAAAATTGGGGATTTCTTATTAAAGGGTCGACACGATTTTTTACCATTTTTGGACAAAAGCACACATATTTCTTAAGATTTCTTAAATAAACGATGATAAAAACAACGAAAAAATACCAGATTTTCTATTTTTTTTTCAAAAATACCCGAATTCCCAAAGTGGGAAAAATGTGTTCCAAAATTGAGGATTTTTTATTAAATGGCCGACACGATTTTTTACCATTTTTATCTGTATCGATCGAATGCTCCAGGTTTCGGTTGACAACCAACTATGTTCAAAGGTACGAAAACCCGGTTTTTTATCCGTAACTCAAGATTTTGGGTGTGAAATTTGTCTGAGAAATTTCAAACACAGATTCTTGTTCTACTCGACAATACCTAGCATATCACTTTCCAGAGTTTTCTTCTTCATCCTGTTTTGTAGCACTGTGTAATTTGGCGAAGTTTATTCTCTGCCATTTACTCCCACTGTACACATCTCCTTTTGTCCTTCCTTTCGCCTTTAGGACAACGAACACTTTTCTAAAGTTAATTTTAAAATATTTCTCATTTATTTTAAAATGAAATCCCCCACTCGTAAGTCCCTTAAAGCCTTAGGGTGTACAAGGCACAACCTGCCAAGGGCGATTGGGGGAGTAGGAAAAAGGGACTAGTGGCTGGCTGGCTGGCAAAGGAGCCAGAGTTGTTGTTGCTACGGGGGTATATACAGGGGTAGGGGGAGAGATTGTAATGCTTTTAGTTCGTATCTTATGTTTAGATTTTTAATGTAATGATTTCTGCACGCAACCCAGCGAGGGTTTTCCCAGCTTATAGTACATTTGGTGAGCTGTTCCAAACGAAACTAATGTACACCCACACTCGGGGTAATAGACGCAATGTATGGATGGATGGAAGGATGGTTGGTTGGATGTGTGCGTTTCTACGTTGTTGTATTTAGGGTTACTTTACTTGGCTTCCTTTCGTTCGCTCGCTTGTTGGGTCTGCGTTAACTTGGCCCGGCATCATTCACAACACGCAATTTTAAAATGAGCATCACGCGCGCCTTTTAACAGGGCTATGGGTTGGTGGTGCACACACACACAAGCACATGCAAACGTGTTTGTATACATGTGGCAGTGGTGGTGTGGATTGAGGAAACTGTTTTCCGTGCTCACACATTTCCTACCATTCGGGTTTCCATCGCCCCCACTCATCCTTTGGTTGCCTTTTTGCGTTTGTTGTGATTTTTTCCCATTTTCTTTTATTTACTTTAAAAATTGATTACGTAAATTTTATATCCCTTTTCTTACCAACAAGGACAACAGACCTTTTTTCCCTGGTTTGTGTTAGACTTGGGTTGTGAAACGTTCGCTTGCGTTTTTCGAAAATATTTTAATAAGTTACAATGAAGACCATGGGGTTTCCATACTTCCGGAACATTTCGTTTCGTTTTTGTTGTTGCTGCAAATGAACAATATTGTATTAGTTTTGTTAAAAGGATTGCCACCCTCCATCGGAAGGTATAAGTTGTTGGCAAGCAAGGTTCATCAGTGTAAAATGAAATCATTTGTATGAGCAATGCGAAGTGATGTCAGATCTATGGAGTGAAAGGGTTAGGACATCGTTACGTTTAAACAAGGGGAGTGGAGATTGAAGAGCGTTTTTTGGAAGAAACCTCAAGGACAAGAATCGTGGTGTAGCTTTATTTTAGGTGGAATACCTTGAGCCTAGACTCATCAAAGGACTTCCTAAATATGAGTAAAATCCATACTTCAATTTAGGTCAACAAATTTACAACAAAATTTCCTTAAGAAAACACCACAAGTAATCCCTTAAGGGGAGTTTACACTTAAAAAATTACACCGAACAAATAATGAAGCAGAAAATCCTGGGAAGTGATATGATTTTTCTTGTAGGTATGGTCGAGTAGCACAAGAATATGTATATTTCCCAGACACCCCCCGAATCTTCAGTTACGGGTAAGAAAAATCGGTTTTTCGTACCTTTGCACACTTCTAAGCCTGTAACATAGTTGATTGTCAACCGATTTTTACATTCGATCGATACAGTTAAAAATGGTTAAAAATCATGACCATTTTAATTAAAAATCTCCAATTTTAGAACACATTTTCCCCGCTTTAGGAAGGAATTTTTTGGAAAAAATAAAAAATCTGGATTTTTGTCATTTTTATCAATTTGACTATTTTTCGTATTTTTTTGGAACACATTTTCCCCACTTTGGGAATTCGGATATTTTTGAAAAAAATAGAAAATCAAGTATTTTTTGCCGTTTTTATTATTTTGACTATTTTAAGTATTTTGATAAGACTTCACTTTTGGAACACATTATCCCCACTTTGGGAATTCGGGTATTTTTTAGAAATAATTATAAAAATCTAGTATTTTTCGGCGTTTTCATCGGCGTAATCATTTTCCCCACTTTGGGAATTCCGGTATTTTTATTTTATTTTTTTATCATTTTGATTAATTTATGCACGTAAAATAATGAGAGATGTGAGTTGGAATGACCTGGAATTTTGGAACACATTTTCTGCGCTTTGGGAATTCGGGTATTTTTTTGGAAACAAATAGAAAACCTTGAATTTTTACAACGTTTTTATCATTGTGACTATTTTAAGTATTTTTATAAGACTTCACTTTTGGAACACAGTTTCCCCACATTGGGAATTCGGGTATTTTTTGGAAATAAATAGAAAAATGTAGTATTTTTTTACGTCGTTTTAAACATTTTGACTATTTTAGGTATTTTTTGGACCTTAATTCGTAAAATAATGAGAGATGTGAGCTGGAATGACCTGGAATTTTGGAACACATTTTCCCCACTTTGGGAAATTAAACAAATAGAAAATCTAATATTTTTTCCGACGTTTTATTTATCATTTTGACTGTTTTAAATATTTTTTTTGAAAGAGGTTTTCCCACTTTGGGAATTCGGATATTTTTGAAAAAATAGAAAATCTAGAATTTTTTCGTCGTCATGTTGACCATTTTAAGTATTTTTGTAAGACTTCAAATCCTAAAATTATGAGAGATGTAAACTGGAATGACCAAAAGATGTATTTTTTAAGTTTTCATAAATAAGCTATATAACTATCGAAAGCTCCAGGTTTCGTCTTTTTAAAGAGAAAATCGATTGGTAATCGAACAAATTACGGGCTTATAAGTGTGCAAAGTTACGAAAACCCGTTTTTTAACCCGAAACTCAAGATTTTGGGAGTGTCTAGGAAATTTCAAATACTGATGCTTGTCCTACTCGACAATAGCAAACAGACAAATAATATCACTTCCCAGAGTTTTCTACTTCATTCTTCTTATGACAGTGCTGTCGTACATTTTGAAAGTAATGAACAAAAACTGTTATATTTTTATTTTAGAATTTTATCTGTTACTTAAAACTTAGATCTACTAAGTAATGAAATATTTCTCATGCAATCAGAATAAAACTCCGAATAGTACAAAACATCTTTAAGTGTAAACGCCCCTTTATGAATATAAAATATAAAGAGTGATTTTTTTGAGGTTAGGATTTTCATGCATTAGTATTTGACAGATCACGTGTGATTTCAGACATGGTGTCAAAGAGAAAGATGCTCAGTATGCTTTGACATTTCATCATGAATCGTCTTACAAACGAACAACGCTTGCAAATTATTGAATTTTATTATCAAAATGCGTGCTCTGTTAAGAAAGTTCATTGCGCGCTTCCATTTTATGGTCAGTTTAATCGACCCACTGAAGCGGCTATTCGGGCTATTGTGACTAAATTTCGCACCAAATTTACATTGTTGGACATTAAACCACCAACACGCTTACGTAGAGTGCGAACTGAAGAAAATATCGCAGCTGTATCGGCCAGTGTTAATGATGACCACCAATTTTCGATTCGTCGCCGTTCGCACCAATTGGGTCTCTGTTACTCAAAAACGTGGAAATGCCAAAATTGGACTAAGCGGATGGACCACCTAAGACGCAGCCGCGGTCAACATTTAAATGAAATTATCTTCAAAAAGTAAATGTCATGGACCAATCTAACGTTTCAAATAAAGAACCGATGAGATTTTGCAAATTTTATGCGTTTTTTAAAAAAAAAAAGTTATCAAGCTCTTAAAAAATCACCCTTTATAACCGCACTAGCTGACAACTCTTATAAAAAAATCACATCAAATAAATTTCGTTTTAATTTCTAATCGTCGAAACATGCTTACAGAACGATATATCGCTCTCTCTCTCTCCAAATTTCCCCTTAACAAACATTTCTAAAGTAATTTGTTTGTTTGCATTTAAATTTCCACAATAACATTTTCATAGTCGCTGGCAGGAGGAGGTCCAAAAATCCTTAAATGCTATTGCGCTGAAGCCACAACAAATCATCTTGAAATAGAAGCAATATAATTGTGTGTATTATTTAAAAAGCTTAAAATCATATAAAATGCACATAAAATATTTAAAGACCCTCCGTGAAGCACATGTGACAGGTGATAATGATTCACATGCACCAAAGGACATACACACCAACCTTCCATCCATTCATGACAAACATCCCATCCCATGCGAATTGCGACAACAACCCCGCTCCACATGTGTGAGCGGGGAGGAGGACAATTTTATGTAAGACTGTCGTTTAAAAACACACATGTTCACCAGTATCGCCTGTGTGCCAAAAGCTATTAAATAAAGGAATTGTGTTGAGTGTTCCTAGGCACTCGTTTTTGTTTTTGCTAAAAACTTTAAATAATGATAGAGGTATTTGTCCATATAAATATATTAATATTAAATAAAGGGGACCTTAAGAAAAAAAAAATACTAAAATAGGATAACCTACTGTGTACCATTTGGTCGTCGTTGCCAACTACAAGTATTTTGATGAATTCAGGAAGAATATGGAGTTATCTGTATTCGCTGGTGAGTTAGAAAGGTTATAAACCTATTAAATAAAGGTTTTTTGCTAAAACTTTAAATAATGATAGAGGTATTTGTACATATAAATATATTATATATATACATATATATAAATAATGGGAACTTAAGCAAAAAATACAAAATATGGTAACCTAAAATAAAATACAAAAATACAGTTTGAGCCGCGTTGCCAACTACAAGTATTCGTTGATTTGTTTTCTGATGATTTAAAAAATAATATGGAGTTGGTTATTTATAATCGTTCGTGAGCTAGAGAGATTTTTAACGCTATTCCCACAAAAACTGATATATACTTTGCTTCGTTTTATTACGAAACTCAAGAATTTCATTGTTATTAAAATCTGGTCATAGAATAGATATCCTAAAAATATCTTAGAAATTACAGACCAAGACCAAGAAATTCCAGAAATCTCAAATCCACTTTAAATATTCTTCAATTTTCTATGAATTAAAAAATCTGTCGAGCAATCTGGCCAGAAGTAAATTTACCAAGAATTGCTATTGAATGAGTTTTTGTCATAGACTTTCATTTTCAAATTGTACAATAATTATTGAAGTTTAAAAAATCGGGTTTTCATACCTTTGCACACTTATAAGTCTGTAACTTAGTTAAAATATGGAACCTGGGGCATTCGATTGATATATGGCTTATTAAAGACGACTTATGAAATCGGTGTGCTTTTGTACATTTTTTTAATTTTTATGCATTTTTCAATTTTGGCAATGTTTTTGCAAATTATTCTGTTTGGTAACCTTACCACTTGTAAATTTATTTAAATAACACAAGTCCGACAAAAATACCAAAAATTCACTAAAACAGATAAAATTGGTAAAAAAAGCATGCGGCGATTTTATTTAAAAATGCACAATTTTGGAACAAATTCGGGAATTCGTGTATTTTTTGGAAAACATGGAAAATCTAGTATTTTGTTGATAATTTTATCTTTTTGATGAATTTTAGGTAGTTTTATTAGACTTCGATTGTCTTTTGCCTGTCTGAAGAAACTTATATGGATCCCTGCACTCGGGGACTTTAATGGGAGCGAACGATGATGTGTTGGCGGGCATGAGATCTGATTTAAATACCCTCGCTAAGGATTTGTTCGTAACACCGATATAGTCTGTTAAAAGTGGTATCTTCAAACACTACATAGACCAATTACCTCGGTCATGTGGAAAAAACTTAGACAAATATGCAGACAAATCTGGCCTCAATATAACAAAAAAAGTGCATTAAAAGCGGCACATTAAGGCACTAAATTGACGCTCCCCAGCGGCTACGTAAAGCAACCATTGTCATTTTAAGACGATTTGATTTTTAGAGATGGATGGATGGATTATAGAAACGAAATATGTCATTTAAAGCAGGCCGATGAAACAGTTTCTTTGATATAAGATGGACCATTTCAAACAATTTTTCAGTACAGCCCAAAATCCACACCAAACAGTGACTCTTTGTGGATTCATGGGCTTTTCATAGTCAAGTGAGGTTTCTCTGAACCACATATTAGGCAATTTTGCAATTTGGCTATGTCAATAGCCACCGAGATAAAAATGAGCTTTCCCCGTAAATTTCTTACAGTTTGCGTTAAAGGTCACTATTTTGCAAGTACGTTTTTAATATTTCCCAATTTTGTTTGAGTGTGTAGCGTTCCAATTTTGCAAATGTCAAACATAAACCTGAAAATAAAAATTAATGTTATTCTACCTTTCAACGTCAAAGTAATTTAAAATTTTAAATTCCCCGCCATATGATTTTTCGTTGAGTGTAGAGATATACATTTTATTAAACGTTTTCTTTATCAGGTCAATTTTTTTCTCAGGATCAAAAATGGTTTTCATAAATTCTAAATAGTTAAATTACCAGTTACTTTTTCTGAAATAGGCTATTTTGTCATCTTACCATAGATATTTTTTCCCTACTAATATGACTAACGACGAATGCATACATAACAACGCCTCCTTTAGTAAAAATGATGAGAGAGAAAAAAACACACACACAACTGTTATAGAAAAATTCAATAACAACAAAAAGGACGAACACAACCAACAAGAAAAAATAATAACAGAAAATTAAAGGAAATAAAATGAACGACAAACCAAGTACAAATGTCATTACGATAGGCCGAGTGGAATCGCAAACACCCTGCAATCGAGTCAATGGCCGTTTGTGTCGGAGATATGAAGAAGGATAGCCAAACAGACGTTTAATTCAAAGGATCTACTATACTGCTCAAACTAAGAACCGGATTCCGGGATATTGGCTTTTCAAAATTCTAGGCAAAACGAAATGGAAACCTGAAGGCCAGTTTCCGGAAAGACGAATTCATTTGAGAGGATCAAAATTAAATGTTTCAAACTGAGTTAAATGATCGTTCAAATTAAGGATGTGCGCAGAGATAAAAAGGGGTGATGAGCCATGTCGAAAATTTAATTGAAAATTTAACAAAAAGAAAATCGAATATAATTGCCGATTTTCTGATTTAAATCGACTGTTGACGAGTGGATATTTCTTATTTGTGACTTTTTCTTTACTAGTGTGCCAAGAAACTGCAAAGAAAACGTGTAATTTTACAAACTTTAATTCAAAGTGCCTCCTCCTTTTGTCCAAGAAAGTTCTGTTCTTCAGTTTGAATTTGATTTCATTTTTCAGTCATTGGATGTTCGATAGATAAATTATATCATGAAAAGGTAGAATGGGTACAGAGTTGTCGCATCTAACGAATCAAATGACTTTTATCATTAAAAAAAGTCAAAAATCTGTGTTAAATTCTTATGTTCTGGATGAATTTCTCAAGAGGAATTTATAATGTATTTGCTCTGCTCTTTAGATGATTGACACGTAAAATTCATGAAGAGGACAGTGTGATATTCACAGTACGGTGGTATGAACTTATTGATACTGATGCTCTTTTACCACATTCCTTCTCCAAGTTGGTGCAAATGCCATGACAGTATACCACCACCCTGCTCTGCTACTTCAAGCGTTTTGTCATACAGCATCTATCTAAATAAGTTTTTCCCATTTTTTCTGCTGTGTTGTTATTGTAACAATCTGCAATATAAATAAAGAAGAAACAACACACATTCGTACATACAAACAAACAATACATTCTGAAGATATACAATTGTTGTATGGAAGTCGTGAGTATCACTCTGTATGGCTCTGTATGTATGTATGTCTGTCTCTATATATGGATGGGTGAGTGTACATCTTTGAAGATTGCAGACCTCCTCCTTGTTGTCGTTTAAATTATCAATGATGTCGTTGCTGTCAATGATGAAAATGCCCTCTGGGACCATGTCGACAATCTTTGGAAATTGCTGCAAATGTACGAGAGACTCGAACGCACACACACCAACACATACACAGTATCACAGCATCTTCTGTGACTGCCATGTTGTATGGATGTCGATGCAGGGTCGGCTCAAAGGGTAGACTGCGTCCCTAAGAAAGTAAATGCAGGTGGCCGTCAGATGGCCTTAGTTGGCGGAAATATACCATTGAGGAGAAGATTAGACCGTGGTTCAGGGACAGCCTCCGAAAAAATATTTGTTCTTTTTTTGTTGGCACGAAAAACCCGCAAGAATAAGAAAAAAATATATAAAAATTAATATTTTTACGCGAAGACTTTTCTAAATTTACTAACAGAAAACAAAGCATATTAGAAGAAAATCTATGAATAAATGGAGAAGGTATGCCCTTTATTGTGGAAGTAAAGGATTTTCAAAAAAAAAATCCCAATAAAAATACATAAAATTCATCAAAACAGATAAAAATGGTAAAAAGACATGACCACCATTCCGAATTTTGGAACTCATTTTCCCCACTTTGTGAATTCGGGTATACTTTCGGAAACAAATAGAAATTCTAGTACTTTCTTCGCCATTTTGACGAATTTTATGTAAAAAAAATTTAAAAAGCACGGCGACCCAGTTTTGGAAATTCGTTTTTTTTTTGAAAAAAAGGAAATTCTAGTAATTTTTTCATCGTGTTTATTATTTTGACGAATTTTATGTTTTTTTGTGGACCTCAATTCGCATAATTTTGTATTATTAAAAACTTCAATAACTTAGTCAATCTTTAACGGATTTTTAAAAACGAAGCGTCGATTTACTCCTTACTAAATGTGTTATTCATGTTAATTTACAAGTTGTACGAGTACCAAACAAAATACTGTAAAAAGCATTGCCAACTTTGAAAAATGTCTAACAAAAATGTCTAACTAAATGCCCAGAAAAGCTGAAAATCTCCATATTTCTCTATATACCGGTTATGTTGAAAAACAATAACCGGCTTTTGGCATAACTCTTTGGAAAAAAACTATATCTCATATGGGAACATACGACTAATTCCATGTGAAACGTAACAAACATGTTTCATTAGTTCTCGATGTTAATGAAAGTTTGAAAACTTGTACTTCTGAATAAGGAAAATACAAGTGCATTTTCCAATTTTCAAAAAATGTGAAATTTTGGATAATAGAGTGGATCGAAAAAGATGAATTTTGTCATAATGTTATTATAGAAATATACTTTTTTCGTTATTTTGAAGAAAATTGCTTCTAGTTTAATATAAAATGATCAAATCTTAAAAAAATATATTTTTTTCTTAATTAATTTTTAATTATCAAAATTTAATCTATACTTTGACTCTCCAAAAGTTTCGTGATGGATTTATTGATACTTGCCCTACTACAATTATAAATGAGGTGACCATCCATCCCGATTTTCGCGGAACTATCCCGCCTTTTGTGTCCTATCCCGCTTAAATTTTCCATCATGATTTTTTACAAAAAGTCCCTTTTTTTCCTTTTATTTTATTTTCAAAAGACCAAAATTTCTAAAATATTTAATTAATTGCCCTTATTCTAAATTTTGGATCTAGTTTTAAGAGAACATTTAAGATTATTAATAGCAATTTAATCTATACTTTTATAATATGTAATTCAATCCTTCGTTGATCAATTTATTAATTCAAAACATATATATAATAAGACATGATATAGAATGTCACATAGTTTATGAAAGGAAACTATAATTTATTTATTTTTTATTTATTTAACTATTTTCAGTCCTTGATAGGGAAACAAGTAAGGAAAGGCTAAAGTCGGGCGGGGCCGACTGTATAATACCCTACACCACTCCCTGCGTATATACCTCGCTTTGACTACAGGTTATTTCATGGGAGCAATTTTATGTAGTTCATATAAATTAAACAGTAAATTCATCTTTAGTCAAATTTAATGAATATGGTAAATAATAAAGTAATTGATCCAATTTTCCAGCTGATATTCCGAGTAAAGTAATATAACATGATCTGGAAAAATTGATCAAGATCCAATGACACATACAGGTTATACAGTGGTAATAGGATGAATCGGACGGACATTTGAACATTTAGGGCCTGTGCCAAAACATGGGCCTATATATTTCTAATTCACAGTAGGTATTCCTAGTTGAAACATATAATGATCTGCAAAATTTGATGAAGATCTGAAAAGTCAAATCGGGAGCGACATTTGTATTGGGGATATATTTAAATCTGAACCGATCTTAGCCACTTTCACCATAGGTGTTTTTAGTTGGATTATAAGATGTTGTGGCAATTTTAAAGAAAATCGGGTACAATATGTGGATTCTAGAGCGGAAAAAGTCAAATCGGGAGCGACATTTGTATGGGGGCTATATCTAACTCTGAACCGATCTTACCCACTTTCAACACAGGTGTTTCTAGTTCGATTATAAAATGTTGTGGCAATTTTAAAGAAAATCGGGTACAATATGTGGATTCTAGAGCGGAAAAAGTCAAATCGGGAGCGAAATTTGTGGAATTACGCAATATCTTTATACTATTTCTTTTTTGCTAAATTTATTTGTTCTTCCCTCTTTTGCTATTGTTGTACCAAAATACCTTCTCTTGTTCCTAACATTTGCCTGCAATTCCACTCCCAAATAATATCAAACGCCAGGCCCACCTTTCCGCCGGCCCTCACGACCTAACGGCCGGCCGTTTGTACATGCGCCGGCACATAGTCACAGATGTATGTACGACGATTGTACATTTGTCTATTGTGCCAAATGTATTTTATGTTTATCTTCCACGTCAAGCGACGAAGAGGAAAAAAATTGAAAATAACAAACCAGAAAAAAAAACTTTGCTTTCCTCTATTCTATTCTAACAAGGACGGTTGGTATGCGGCGTCGTCGTCCGAAGGGAAGGGGGCCGAGCTGACAAACAATCTAAATAGAAAATGGAAAAAAATCGGAATTAAAGGGAACACAAATCTTTGCTACAAAATCTAAGCGAGCGATGAATGGGGAAGGGATGCGATAGGTTGGAATGGGTCGCGCTGGAATACTAACAGAAATCTCATTTGAAGCGAAACGTAGATCTTCCGGTGCGGTGTGGTGCGTATGTTTCGCTTCGTATTTTTCTTCCTAAATTTAAATGTTCTCGTGCATTTGTATATGGAACAAGAAGAGACCCAACACATGTAGAATCAGCCAGCCATCCATCCTTGTTCTCGAAGCGCGACGACGTCTGAAAGTCTGTGCTATTTTTAAGTTTCATTCTGAAATGCCATCATATTTCTTAAATTCTACATTCTATTTGCTACATACATATGTACATACATACATATATTGTAAAATGTCTGCTGAACAACTGTCTGCTGTTGCGTAGTAGTAGTGCTCGTTTGAAATGGCGTCTGTAAAATAGTTTTTTTCTGGTTTTGATATGTTTTTAATCTATTAATACCATTTATTTTGACGTTTTTATTGTCCGAGCTGTAATTAACACCTTCTACAAATTTTGTATTTTTAGTAAAACAAAAAAAAATACATCGAAAGTATTGCATAAAGACACAGATAGACAGTCATCATGAATATGTTGCATTCACAATCTCTTAAGAGGTTCTTCTAAAAAGCTCCACAGAAAAAAGTCCACCGGCGCTAAATTCAACTGAGGCCACAATTAAATTGTTTTTAGTCAGTAAATGACTGGCAAGAAGGGAAAAGCTTGACAAATTTCTCTAATTTTTTCTGTTATTCATCGGCTCTGTTATCCAAGAAAAGTGAAAAAATAATTTTACATATTTTAATTGGACATCAATTCGTTAAAAAATTCGAGTTGTAAACTGGGTTTTTTACCCGTTAACCAAGATGTTGGTGGTGTCTGACAAATTTTAAATAAAGACTCTTGATCTATTCGGTCAATATAGATTTGTCACAGAACTGGTCCCAAAGTGTAAATAAAATGTCAATTCACTTCTTTATTCGTATGTATTTTTAAATATAATTATATATATTGTATGTAAGGCTGGGTCGCCGTTCATACAAATGTAAAAAAATCCAGTCACCCCAGGAAAATAAAGTTTGGATTGGTTAGTGATGATTTGCAAAATCTTTCGTTCCTAGATCAAGCCATCTGTGAGCTAAACGCTCCTGAAAACATCACTAAATATCACGTTTTCCAGTGAATTTTTTTGTGCTGCAAATTTGTCTATTTTTTGATTTGATAGACCCTTAAAATATAAATTTTAATTCTTGTCATAGACTAACTTATTGGTCGAATTATGGCACATGTATAGTATTTTTTGTGTTTTTTTTTTCATAGTGACAACTCAAAACTTTTTCGTATAGGTGGTAGTATTTTATAAAAAATAAATAGCTGAGATTAATACCTTTCGAATGACGCATAGGAACGCCGCACAGTGGAATATTTTCATACAAGCTGTGGCAAAAATTAGAAGGAATGGAGCTAGAACCTTGAAATTTCGCACACATCCCTTATATCGTCAAATTAGATCAAAATAAATTTTTTGTTTAAATCCGCCCAGAAACACGCCCACCTCCCATGTTAGTTAAAATGAAAAAGCATCATAAAGCCCACGCCCACGATTTTCGAAATTTTATATAAAAATTATTTTATTTTTTAATCGATGGCACTCGGCTATTATAGCTTTATACTCAACGTAAGATTAATATCGACCCAATATTTACATGTTACATCCCCAAAAGTATGCTTTAAATAAATTTTCCTAGATACATGCAAGCTTCATTTTTGCCTTAGAAGGTTTTACCATTTCAGTAATTAAATCGATGATGGCAGCTATAAGTAGAATATTATTTTTAAAATGAATAAATAAATTCTTTTTAGAATGAATAAATAGTTTAACAATTTTTGTAAATGCCGAGGCATCGGTCGGCCTCGCGAATACAGGTTTATATTGTAGTAAATTACCAATATTGATTAAATACAACCTTCAGGAAGAAAAAACGTGTTTACACTTTTTTTAAATGCAAAAGAACATCTCAAGAGCTCCTATTTTATACTAACTAAACGAAATTTCAATACGATGCTTGCTTCCCAGATACATCCCAATACAATAACCTCTTTTATGCTGAAATTTGCAACTATGAATGCATTTATGAACTTTAAATGCATCCACAGCTAAAATTAACCACGATATGGGCAAAATATTTTAGAATATGCTTAATAGGAATGTTCCTTCCAAAATTCAATCAGTAAAGTTGAGATTAGGGCGCATGAAATTTTGTAGTTTTTGTCGCAGCACTCATTTTTGTAAAAAAAGGTTGACAATTTTGGCTCTGAAAATCCATCATCCATATTCATTTATATTTAAAGTGCTCTCAAGGGTCTATTAATTCAGGAAATATTTTTGGTCAAAAATGCAACATAAAACAAGTAAGGAGAGGCTAAAGTCGGGCGGGGCCGACTCTATGATACACTCCACTTTCTATCTGAATGCAATTCAATTTGGTGAAAAAGTGAAAACGGGAAGGACATTTGTATGAGGGTATATTGAAACCTGGAACGAAATAGGTGAAATATAACATGTATAATTTTTCCAAAATCGGTTAAACATTTGGGAGACATATTTGTATTTGAGCGATATCTAAATCTGAACCGATCTTAACCAACTTCTGCATAGGTGTTTCTAGTTGGATTATAAGATGTTGTACCAAATTTAAAGAAAATCGGGTACAATATGTGGTTTCTAGAGCGGAAAATGTCAAATCGGGAGCGACATTTGTATGTGGGCTATATCTAAATCTGAACCGATTTGCCTCAAATTAAATAGCGTTCGTCCTTGATCCACAAAACTTATTTGTGTCAATTTTTGTTAAGATCGGACTATAATTGCGACCTGTAATTTGATTACAACAATAGATGGACAGACGGACAGACAGACAGACGGACATTGCTAAATCGACTCAGAAAGTTATTCTAAGCCGATCTGTATAATAAACGATGGGTCTAACTCGTTGTTGGTGTTACAAACAAATGCACAAAGACATAATACTCTCGTGGAGTGTATATAAATTACACGGGAAAATACGATTTTTAGAGCTGTTTTCATGAGCGTTTCGACCAAATATTTTGCAAATCATCATTAAACAATCCAATATTAGTTTCTGGAGTTGATCGCACCAATTTATTTTCTTGACCCATCCTATTGTGTAATAATTCGTGAAAATATTGGTTAATATGTATTTTGAGGTGTGGTCCAAGTCATGACTGAGTTGGACTGTTTCTTGGCCTGTATGGCTTGTGGCTCCATATTCATGATATCACATTTCGCTTCATCCATGTCAAGCAATTTAGGCAGCAAATTTTGGATTATTGTTTCGTGGTCACTACCATTTTCAAAGAAGAATGGATATCTTCAGCCAAAAATATACTCCTAATGGTGGTTGTATTTATTTGTAAATCATCATTAATGGATTTTCTGATCATTAACGAATACATCAAGATTAAATACGAAGATGACTGTATTCAAGAACCTTTCTTTATTTTTAAAAACATTTTTTTCGGTACTAAAAATGTCATCAACATCAAAAAAAAAATCCCTAAAAATTTCGCAAATAATTGAAATTTACATCATTCCAAAATCCAACACCATTCTTATAAATTCCCGTCGCTGAAATGCTCCCGCTAAGTACATATTTCGCCAGCGAATATCTCTCAGACTGGCGGCTTTATTTGGCAAACTTTATGGAAATGTGGGTACTTATTGTGCTTATAGAGGCAAATAATTAATGTTATCTATTTTTTTTTCTTTCACTCAGCCATTACTTTTGGGGTTTGTCTAACTAAGTTAGTATGCGTTTTTGTTTTTCAAGTCAGCGTAGTTTACCGCCAACATTTTCATACAGTTTTGGTCATGAACGATTATCAACACCTAACTGGTTTTTAGCGCTCTTTTTTCAGTTGTGTTTTTTTCATTTGTTTATTCAGCATTTCGAAATTCAAACCGTTTTGCGGTGCCTTTTATAAGACAAAAACAACTTAACGAAAATTCAAGTTAATTTTATTTCATGTTGTGTTTGTTTTATTTAAGGAAATATATCGTGTAATGAAGTTATTACGAATTTTAATGTTCCGAATTTATGCACGACCATTAAAATGCGCCGAAGAAAGAGAAAGAAACACGTTTTCGGAATATTTAAATGGCTTTTTATACATATCCACACATACTTATACTATATCTACGTACGAACGTAGGTATGCGTATAGATGTGTGCATATTATAATATATGTACATTTATAACGCATACAAAATTTAGTTTATATTTATTCATGACTCTACAGTTAAAGCAAAAAATATAAGTTCGTACGACCTGCTAATGTTCGTTGAGATGCTCGCATAAGATACGCTCTTCAAAATCGACGGCTGCTCTGAGAAATTTGCATTTGTTGGCGTCTAATGAAATAATCTGATTTGCCTGAAATTAATTATATATATATATATATATATATATATAAATCTTCTATGACTTAAATTGAATTACGTATATGAGTTATGTGCCAACACCAAATGCCGTCGGCGTTAATGTTTGGTATAGTTTACACTCCATGTCCAAGCGGCCAGAGTTATTTCAAATGTTATTCGATGTTTTGGAAATGGACTGTAAAGGTGGATAAGCAGAATGAAGATTATAGGTGTGTGTATTGAATCGAATGAAATGAAATGACATAAAACTTGCCTAAAATTTGCCACTTTTCCAATCATTTGTTTAATCTGAGAGGTCCATATTGAATGAGAAAAGAAATGTTAATTATCAGCAAAAGCAAGTCTATCACTCTGCGGGAAAATGTAGTAAGATTTTTTTAAATTTCTTATTATTTATTCGCTCAGTATAAATTGATGATACAGAGGCAGAAACGCTGCAAAATATATTTGTCGGTTCCTTTCCGAAAAGAGCAAAGTTATCCGAATATTTTAACACTTTCAGATAAATATTTACGCAGATAAAATAAAGAAATTAAAAATTGTGAGAAACTGATAGAAACCCGTTTGTTATATTAACGAAAGTTATCGTAAGAAGTGATTATGAACCAGAGTGTTAAAAACATATAGTCTCTATAATAAAAATTCATTTGATTCTCCGTATACGTCCACAATTTTTCGATTGAATATAGAAAATATTTCCAGTAAACGACTTATAAATTTGTTTATTGATTCTATTCGGAAATTTTGAATCTTTTAATTGAATTTTAATTTTTGTGTAGTTCGTTAGCCTTGATTTTACGTCCTAATATGTCAGTCAGTTTCTCTGCCAGAAACACACATTTACAGTAACTCTTAATTGCCAGAAGCAATGTAAATTATTAAATAAATCAATTTATTGGGTTAAGTTAAGGACTGTTATGATTATTTTCATTGGACGTCAAAAAGAGTTCCATTTCACAAATTTAAGTTATAAAATATTTTTATTAATTTTTCTTGTCGTAATACTGGTACTAATTTATATTTAGTCCTAGGAATGTTAAAATTATATTACTTTCTAGGCCCAACCCAGAAGTGGGCGTAGTCATTACAATTTCTTTGAAAACTCTATTCATAAGTACATCTCGATGATAGTAATATTAAACTATATGAAATGCATAATATATATCGTCACCAGAAATGCATAATAACGAAGCCCACATTTGCATACGTTTTCAGAAGAAGTAAGAAACTTTTAATTATGACTTCCGTATATTATATTAATTCCATATTTTTGGAGATTATGTAATTCAGTCATATGCAAATATAAAAAAATATAGAAATGTATTGAAAGAAAATAGTTGTAGATTTTCTTTGACTGGGATATTTTCTTGGCTCAAGACCATTTTGCATCTATAATTTTTTTGAAATGCAAAATTATTTACAAACGGTATGGTGACCTTTATGCACACTACTACTATCATGATTTCCGGCCTATGAAAGCCTTCGTCGGATGGCTTCGCAGCGACTTTTCAACAACATTCCCGACATCTTTAAGTAAATGATTCTCCCAGACGATTAAGAAGCACAACTCACTTTCTAAATATCCGTCTAAAAAAACGCACCAAGCAATAAAGCACACATGCCACCTTACAAGCATTTCATTGAGTTACAATACTTCTGCCGTGTCAACGCTCATTTGTTTTAGTTTGTTTTATTTTGGTCTGTAATCAATTTTTGATTTGAACGGGAATATTCTCCTGGCTCAAGACCGTTTTGCATCTATATTTTATAGAATGCAAATTTATTTTGTAGATTATCGTTAGAAAAAATATTATTTTCAAACGAAGGAGTATAAAATGTTTGATGTTTCGTCATTTTGCATTTCAGGTGATGATAAATAATGACATTTTTAAATATATTTCAATTTGAAATTTGTACGAAAGTCGATGCGCAAAATTTCAAATGAAGTATATTTTCAGAAGTAGGTGACTTTCGTTCAAATTAGTGTTAGAATTGTTTTTCAGTATAAGAACATTATTTCTAAAACGTTGAATCATAAAAAATTATTGTAATCTTAATGTGTAGTGTAGTATGTTTATAATTTTGTTAAAAATAACGTTATTTTCCCGTTTGATATCATATCATCAGAATCAGATCAATATTTAAATCTATATATATAAAAATGAATCTGTGTTTGTATGTTTGTTTGTTTGTTTGTTGGTTTGTTTGTTTGTTTGTTTGTTCCTTATAGCAGCCTAAACTACTGAACCGATCTTCTTGAAATTTTCACAGTATGTTCATGCTGAACCGGTGGTGAAAATAGGCTATATAATTTTTTGATATTTTCAGTGGGCGTGGCACCTCCCACACAATTTGGGGATTTATTCGTTTTTTATAAATTAGCATATTCAGAATACTGTTGCAGCTAGAGTCTTGAATTTTTGTGAAGGTTCACTAATTATTAGTCTGCACAGTTGTGTCAAAAAGGGGCGGTATTGGAAAAGTGGGCGTGGCACCTCCCATACAAAGTTAAAACCTATTATTGAATATTGTCAGTTCTATGACACCTAGAGTGCTGAAATTTTGTGTAAGTGCATCTAGCATCAATGTGAATAGTTGTGCCAAAAATGGGCGGTATTGGAAAAGTGGGCGTGGCACCTCCCATACGAAGCTAAACCCTATTATTGAATATTGTCAGTTCTATGACACCTAGAGTGCTGAAATTTTGTGTAAGAGCATCTAGCATCAATTCGCATAGTTGTGCCAAAAATGGGCGGTATTGAAAAAGTGGGCGTGGCACCTCCCATACGAAGTTAAAACCTATTATTGAATATTGTCAGTTCTATGACACCTAGAGTGCTGAAATTTTGTGTAAGTGCATCTAGCATCAATGTGAATAGTTGTGCCAAAAATGGGCGGTATTGGAAAAGTGGGCGTGGCACCTCCCATACGAAGCTAAACCCTATTATTGAATATTGTCAGTTCTATGACACCTAGAGTGCTGAAATTTTGTGTAAGTGCATCTAGCATCAATGTGCATAGTTGTGCCAAAAATGGGCGGAATTGGAAAAGTGGGCGTGGCTCCTCCCATACGAAGTTAAAACCTATTATTGAATATTGTCAGTTCTATGACACCTAGAGTGCTGAAATTTTGTGTAAGTGCATCTAGCATCAATGTGCATAGTTGTGCCAAAAATGGGCGGTATTGGAAAAGTGGGCGTAGCACCTCCCATACGAAGTTAAAACCTATTATTGAATATTGTCAGTTCTATGACACCTAGAGTGCTGAAATTTTGTGTAAGTGCATCTAGCATCAATGTGCATAGTTGTGCCAAAAATGGGCGGTATTGGAAAAGTGGGCGTGGCACCTCCCATACGAAGTTAAAACCTATTATTGAATATTGTCAGTTCTATGACACATAGAGTGCTGAAATTTTGTGTAAGTGCATCTAGCATCAATGTGCATAGTTGTGCCAAAAATGGGCGGTATTGGAAAAGTGGGCGTGGCACCTCCCATACGAAGTTAAAACCTATTATTGAATATTGTCAGTTCTATGACACGTATAGTGCTAAAATTTTGTGTAAGTGCATCTAGCATCAATGTGCGTAGTTCTGCCAAAAATGGGCGGTATTGGAATAGTGGGCGTACCACCTCCCATACGAAGTTAAAACATATTATCGAATAGTGTCAGTTCTATGACACGTATAGTGCTCAAATTTTGTGTAAGTGCATCTAGCATCAATGTGCGTAGTTGCGCCTAAAATGGGCGGTAATGCAAAAGTGGGCGTGGCACCTCCCATACGAAGTTAAAACCTATTATTGAATATTGTCAGTTCTATGACACCTAGAGTGCTGAAATTTTGTGTAAGTGCATCTAGCATCAATGTGCATAGTTGTGCCAAAAATGGGCGGTATTGGAAAAGTGGGCGTGGCACCTCCCATACGAAGTTAAAACCTATTATTGAATATTGTCAGTTCTATGACACGTATAGTGCTAAAATTTTGTGTAAGTGCATCTAGCATCAATGTGCGTAGTTGCGTCTAAAATGGGCGGTAATGCAAAAGTGGGCGTGGCACCCCCATATTAAGTTAAAACCGAAATTACACCTATTGTGCTGTAATTTTGTGTAAGTGCATCTAGCATCAATGTGCGTAGTTGTGACAAAAATGGGCGGTAATGGAAATGTGGGCGTGGCACCTCCCATACGAAGTTAAAGCCCATTTTCGAATATATGCCGTTCTATGGCAGATAAAAAAATGAAATTTTGTGTAAGTGCATCTAGCATCAATGTGCGTAACTGTGCCCAAAAAATGGGCGATATTGGAAAAAAGGGCGTGGTACCTTCCATACGAAGTTAAAGCCTATTATCGAATATATTCAGTTCAATGACAGCTACAATATTTATCTTTTGTGTGAGTGCATCTAGCATAAACCTGCGTAGTTGTGCCAGAAATGGACGGTATTGGGAAATGGCATTTTTGATTCGAATTTTGTAAAATTACACGTTTTCTGTGCATTTTCTTAGCACAACAGTAAATAAAGGTTATAAAAAGAAAAATATTCATTCGCCAACAGCCAACTTAAGTCAAGAAAACGGAAATTACATTAATTTTTTAGTTTTTGTGTTGTTTGATTAGTGAACAATTTGATTGATTTTCTATGTGTTTTGAATGTAATGTAATTTCATTTTACGAATGAAGTTTTTTGTTTAGGTAATGGAAAGGAGGAGAATCACACTTAACAAAAAATCAATTTGATTTTGACATTTTTTCAACTATTCGCCGTAAACTAATGTTCTCCATGGAACATATTCATTTCTTTATTGTCTCAGGGAAGAACTTTGATTATAATTGGTACATATATTACCGATCAGGACAACAATTAATAAGAAAGCAGAGTTTAATTTTACCGTTTGTTTTTTTTTTTTTTTTGCCTGGCGAAGCGGGCGGGGGTTCAGCAAGTATATTATAAAAATGGGTAATATTATTTAATACACAATATATTTAAATAATTACGCCCAAATGCATAGTGATTTATCAGAGGTTTAAAGAATATTTTTGCATTGAAACTTTGTTTTATTTTTTTATAAATTGTTATTAATTTGAAACATAGGATATTAGAAAGTATACTTATCCGTTCGAAAAACAATGACATTGTCCTTTATCCGACATCCATTTCCTTGGATCGATAGAATGAAAAAACACATGTTACAAGCAATCAAATATATAATTTGTAAAGCAATTATTTTTTATATGCAATAAATCTCAGTAGAAAACACACAAAAAACATCCAAATTATTTGCTTTTGTTTTTTTTGGTATATTTTATTACAATGAAATAATCACATTTCATCATTCTATTTGTAGTAAAAACTACACTAAAACATATAACAAACTAAACCAATATTTTGTCACCAACAAATTGACAAAGAATCAATATCGACCGATTTACGGAAAAGTTACTAAATTTACAAATTGAAAGCGTCTAGCTTCTGATTTTTTTTCTTGACCTTATTGACTTCATGCAATCTTTCCTCAATATGTTTATATTCTTCACTCTTTCTATTCTTCTTTTCTATAGAAATTAGGGACTCTTGGAAATGGTAACAATAATTAATAATAAAATATAAGAATAATTATAGCTGTAACAATTACTTGCATCAGAATACTGAAAATCGATACAACGGGTTCGCGGGGTTCCTGGCTACTTCATAAAGTTCTGTTTTATATACATTTTGTATATATTACAGGATTAAATCAAATTAAAAACTGACATACAGATACTGGCCATGCATTCTGCCTGAGTACATTCTGATGCAGCTAGTATATTTTACATTTATTTTTTATTTTACATTTATCTAAT
The DNA here is from genome assembly GCA_947397865.1 of Polietes domitor. Classification (NCBI taxonomy): domain Eukaryota; kingdom Metazoa; phylum Arthropoda; class Insecta; order Diptera; family Muscidae; genus Polietes; species Polietes domitor. The sequence goes on from OX377618.1 coordinate 171,473,221, forward strand.
AGATTTCGTCCATGACTTTTAAGAAAACAGTACTAATACTAGTACAAGTTCCCTTTAACTTTGTTTATTATATGATACTATTGTAACGTCGGAATCTAAACTATATTATAAAAATTCCACGATATAGGTCGTAAAGGAATTCAATTCCCGGAATTACCGAAGAAAATAATAAAGTACTAAGAATCGGCTGGGGATCACGGGAGAGAGACCCTAATAGGGGAACACTCAGTTGTCCAAAAATGGAAAAACAGGAAAAGTCTGCCTTTAACAAAGTATTGTATTTTAACTTATATCAAAATGACTATCATTTCAACAAAGTATTGTGCTTTATGTGCATAGAAATGGCTATCCTTGCAATTGCTGAAGATTTCATTAAAATGAAATTTTAAAAAATCATCATGTTTAAAAATTCCCAATTTTGAATTGTTATAAAATTCAAAATATCAAAAAAAAAAAACAAAAAAAAAGAATAAATTTATTTTTTCAACTTATTTTTTACTTTGATTTTCTCCATTTGCTCTTGTCCATAATCATCACAACCTTGACTGTATGTTCTGGGGATTTATTATGACCATATGATGAATTTGTTGAAAAACATTCTTGCTGTTGTTGGTTTTGTTTTTTGATGTTTTTTGTTGCTCAACATTTGACGGATTTCTCGTTTTGTTTTTGTGCTTATCTTGCAAAATAAATCTAAATAAACCGGTACATAGCCAAATTACAATTTACATATTTAACCGAATACAAACAAGCCAGTAAGGCGGTACGGTACACATGGCTTCTGCGGCGATGGCGGCTTATTATCATGTTTTTGTATTGTATGTATATGTACTTCTACGCTAGCACGAGTGTAAAAAAAAACACGCAAAACAAACAGCAACCGAAATGGCAATAACAGATAAATTCGAAAAAGGATGAACAAGCGAATGAACTCAATGGACCATAAAATCCAAACACACACAACAACACAAATGCGGCCTAGCTGAAAGAAAAGCAGAAATACAATCTGACAACAGAATGCCAAATTATTACAAGCATTTTTTATAGGCTCCTCGCACACCATACCCACTATCTGCCCACTGTCATTGCTCGGCCGCAGGGCAGGCAATGGCACCACAGAAGTAGATCCGGCGTAGATCCAAACCAATGCAATGGCTACATGGCTTGGCGTTCTCCCGTTGCTATGATCCGAATGGCTGGCTGAAATCGGTATCAATTGTTATTAAACCAATTAAGGCGCGTCTCCGGTGCGTAAAAACGGCCTCAGTTGGAATGCTGGCTGGTCTCTGCTTTGTCTGAAAATCGATTTTTCATTTGCATTTTGTATTCCGCCTCTACTCGCAGATATTGGAAAATCGTATGGACTTTGTTGCAAGTGAAATAAATAATGATTATTGTGTGGTGCGGCAGGGAAGGCGGTTGCAATTAATGCAGCCCAGTCAGCCAGCCAGCCTGTGCGTTATGCATACGACCGTAGCGATATTAATTGCAGTTTATGGCTTGACTTGAATGTCGGTTGGAAATTTGCATTTTTTAATATCGACCATAAAATGTACAAATTTATGGATGAGTGGTTGGTTGTAAGCGTTGTCAAGATCTCAACTTAAATTATATAACGTTTATTGTCGAAATAATGTAGGTACGTAGTCGTACATATATGTATGCATACAACATATATTTGCATTTAATTAATAATGTTAATAAAAAGAACACCATTAAAAGTATTTGCGAGAATGGTCAGGTAATAGGTAATTGATAGCTGATAAATGATATACGTATGATAAATACCATATAGCAGGTTCACTTCTGCTGAAGTTCAAGCCCAGCTTGTATTTTGCTGGAATTGAGGACCTTGTTTAAGTAGAGATTCCAAATAGAGACTATTTTCTTTTAGAATGTAATACATTCGAATGTATTACATTCTATTCATACGAAGGAAATTTTTGTTTTTGTTTGGTAATAAAAAGTAGGATAACCACACTCAACTATACACATTTCGGCAATTTACATATTTCACATACTGTGTGGGCATAACTCATCAGTAGAGAGTGCTTGTGTTGTCATGCTGTTGTCAGTCGTACATTTATATAATTTTTTTCAAATTTTCGTGGAATTATTGTAAACATTCTTAAATTTGCTAAAACTAAACTTCAACATCATTTCTTGAATATTTTTGTTTAAATCCGTTGATACATTATTGACGAATATGAGCGTTATTCTTTGACTATATAAACTATTTTTCTATACTATTTAATAATTGTAAATCCAAAAATTCATTAAAAATAAGAAAATTCGCCTACTAACGTTAATATTATTTTAAATATTTTAATTATTCTTCGTCGAAGCGTTCACACTTAAACAGAGGAGTGCAAAAAATATTGTAGTAATACAAAGAAATTTTGGAAATTCATAGAATCATAAAATGGACAGTATATTTCCCTTTTCGTTGTATTTTTTACGACGAGCAATGATAAATTTGAACCGGGTTTGAAATTCATTGATTTCATAGTTTTGGACTATATTAAGACAGTCATATTTGACATATTTTAAAGTTTCTCAATATGATAATCCATCAAGTTTATCTGATCTTAATAAACCTGGGGCCAAATAACGGCATTCGAAAATGAGAATGTTACGACCGAAAAGAGCTTTTATTTATTGCAAAAAAGGTATACATTTGAACAAAAATTATACAAAATCTAATTACATCATCTCTAATAGTCTTAATCTCGACATCCTATTTAGTTTTGTTGGAAATTTCCACTTCTTTCATAGAAATTAAAAATAAATTTCGATCGTAACTTCTCGATTCGAATCACGAATCCCGTGATTTGACCCTTTAAGGTTAGATAGATATGATACTTCAGAGCTGTACGACAATTTTTAAAAAAGCCTTTATACTTGAAGCGGATGATAAACTTATGATAGGCAATATGAAATTAATCAGCGTTTTTTATTTTTCCTTTCAAAAATTATTTTAAAACTTACTCGCACTTTATTACAATGCTATTAGTGTCAAATTAAAGAGAACGATATCTATTAAAAATACTTAAAATATCATGTTTCTATCTGTATTAGTTCAGTATTAACACCCATTTCAAGTTTCTTAGTTAGTTTAGTTTATTCATATTTTTACTTTTTAAGAGGTAAAACTTGAAATGGTTGTTAATGCTAAACTAATACTGATAGAAGCTATATATACGCAATTAAAAGTATTTTTAGCACATTTTCTCTTCTCCATGTCAAATTGGAGAATTTATCAGTATCATAGGGTGCGAATAATTATTTCAAATAATTGTATCCCTGGAGCTTTGGAACTTTGTAGTCCTTTTAAGAGGCAACAGGATGAAGAAAAAAACTAAATACGCCAATTAAATCAATTTATTCTATAATTTAAGACGTATATCATCTGATTCAAGTGTAATATGGATTGTCAGACAAGGTAATCGGTTAGCATATTAGCCATTCCATGTCATGCGGTACGATTTTTGACCTCGATAAATGCTATTGTTTTGAAAGTATTCTTCCTATCATAAAAATATTGTATATGTATTTTTTGGAGAAAATAGAAAATTATTTTTCACGGAATATAACAAACTTAAGAAGTGAAAAATTAAGATTTTTCAAAAAAAGTGTGTTAATTCAATCGTTTGTAACTCCTGAAATACTTGAACAATTTTAATATGTTATACTTCGTTTTGAAGGAAATTTCAATTGATTGCCGTGTTAGATTTTCTAGACTCTTTATAATTTTATTTCTTTTATTTTGATTTTAAAATAACTACATTAATCCATTTTTTAATTTTAAAGTAGTGTTCTCAGGTCACCTTCAATCGACTGTGTGAGTTATGAAGTAGTGAAATGATGGATTTTTATTTATTTTTTTTTTGCAAAATCGACCAGAATTTCATTGAAAAATCGTCAGAATATTAATTCTTTCCTTACTTTACTAACACAAGGTATAAAAACAATGAAAAATCCAAGAAATCCGCTTGACATGGAATGACTCATAAATAACTGTTAATTAAATCTTACCAATTATTCAAACTTTCGCCATAATCTACTATTTACGACAAATCTTCAAGTGTAAACTACCCTATATGATATATATTGTTATATCAGGGTCGTTTATAATTTGTATGGCAAGGAGAAGTTACTTAGCACTGCAAGTATCGAACTGGGGGCCTTAAGATTGCAAAACGAGAGCCACATGTGCCAAAGTCATATCTAACCAATACTTCAATTAGAAAATGATCTATTTTTGCCATAACTTTTATTCAAATATTTTAATTGAGAGTTTTTCAATTTTTCTTATTACATCGTGCGACAATTTTACATTTATTTTATTGGACCTGATCAAAACCTCTGGGGATCGTATGCAGAAAAAGTGCGTATTCAGTTATTTCTCCTTTTCACAGGTCTTTTAATTTCCAAAGGATTTATTTGTCGTAATAATTTATTTTCATACGTTCGAGAGCAATTATACTTTCGAGAGCAACATCTGTTAAAAATACTTTACATTTAATACTTCTATCTGTATTAGTTTAGTATTATTAACAATTTTAAATGTCCCCCTTATTTATTTAGTTGATTCATCTTTTACTATTTAAGAGGGAAACTTGCTGTTAATGCTAAACTAATACAGATAGAGACTTGCAATTTTAGGTATTTTTAAAAGACATTCTTATCTTTCATTTGATGTCCATATCGCCTCTCGAAAGTAAGAAAATCAATTAATAGGACAAATATATCCTTTGATAATGAAAAATCCTGCAAAAAGAAGAAAAGACCACCAAATGAAAAACTGAGTATTCCTACATAATTTCTCTAGTTTCATATGTATATGCTCCTGTTCAAGACCAAAAAGCTCTGTCGCAAGGGGTTACCGACTAATAATCGATATTTCGAAGACGAATCATTAAACTAGCTGTAAGGATTTCACTCTCTTATTTTCGTATCATATACCTAATACACATATATTTTGTTTACTTTGCGTTGATGTGTTTAGCATATCTTTTTTTATTACAAACATATTAAGGAAAATATTCAAAAGTATTGACCTATGGGATATTATTTAGCTGACATTTGCAAAATTGCTATTCTGAATTATTTCCGTAGTTTTAAAAATAATAAACAAACTTAAAAAGTCATGAAAAACTAATCAATTTCTATAAAATATTTCTAATTCTAGATAAAAATTTTTATGTGCCATATTAAAGAAGACAATTAATTAATTTGGCAAGAATTCCGTTTCATCAAAACATAATATAGGTAAGTTATCAGCAAATATTCAATACACCTGTTTGGATTTCTCTTAATTTAATAATTCGGCTGCATTTTGGATATTTCTTAAGGGAGAGTGAAGTTATGAGAATGTCAGCTAAAGAGATTTCCAAGATTTCCAATACGCTATTCATGATAGTATTGAAGATTGTAGTAGTAATGTTGTGCTATAGATATAAAATACAACCTCTGATTCTACTTACATCTAAATTCAGCAATTATGTTTATTGGAAACTTATCAACACAAAATTGACTGGTGATTTTGAAAAAGAACGACTATATATAAAAATTCTGAACTGGCAAACAATTCGAAAAATATTGAAAACTGTTTTATATTTTTTAATTGTTGCCAGTTCAGAATTTTTAAATTTATAGACTTTTTATTCACGTTCTAAAAATACCTCATAAATGTCTTAGTATAAGGAACGTTTTCTATATTCAGTCCATTTTTAAAATCACACGTCAACAATATCGCTATTTATTTAGTCATTATAAAAATATCACACACATTCTTGGAAATGATATTATTATATATATTGTGATTATTCGTTAAAAATGTACACAGTATCCATAATTTTAAATTAAAATAGATAAAAAAATAAAGACTAATATTCGAGGCCATTTGTCGGAAAAATTCATTGACTTCAACACATTATTGCAATTCGAATAATTTGTGAAAACTATTAAATTTGCAGGCGATTTTCCTAGAATTCATTCCACCAAAATATTTAGCATCCACTGCAAAATTTCATTTTTGCAATATTAACATAAATATATATATATACCTATCTATCTATTTTGAAATTATTTACTCACTACATACATACAGATTCTAAATTTATGCATTTCCATTACTCTTGGTGATAATCCAGCATACAACATTCATAAAAGTTATAAACCCTGCCTGCCTACCTCCCTCCCCCTGGGGAATATTAACGAACGAAATTTTGAAACGCTTACTGAATTTTTGATTAGATCAGAGGCGAGGCGGCAAATATTAAAAACACAAAAAGGAATGCAAACATACATACCAAATACTGCTCGTTCCCGTCGTATGTATCGCATCTGAGCAGGGTTAAATTATAATCCATGCCATAAGCGTAAAAGCCATAAGATGTGAATGCAAAAAAACACAGAAACAAAAACAGTAACCAATGACGGCTTAAAATGGCGACACCAAAGGGAAAAATACGTGCAGCGAATGTGCCATAGAATTCATGATATGCGCCACGCATCTCCCTCGAACAGTGAACACTGAACAGTGAAGTGCAATTTAATGTTAATTCAATTCGCACATCCCATCATTAGTCGGTGTTCGTTCGTTCGTTACCTCCTGGCCCAAACGCATGGCAAAGCCTCTGTCATTTTTTGTTTATCACAATCATTTTATTGAGGTTTTTACCTTTTGTGTTTTTTTTCTGTTTTGTTTGTCAGTGGTGTTCCAAAACCATTGAAAATCTGAAAATCTGTGCATATGTGCTTTTTTCAAAAACACTTGACACTCACGCATTGTCGCCCATATTGTTTATTAGGGTGGAGTGTTTGGAAATTAGGAGGATGAGCAACTTAACAGGCCTATCGCCCCATATAGAAGTCTAATCAAAATGGATTTTAATTAATATTAGTTTCAATATTTATATTTGATTTGTCAGCAGCCAAAAATAAATAAGTTTTAATCATAGAAATGTCGGTATAATGAAAAATATAGCCTTTGGTCCTAGAAAACGGTCATTTCAAAATTCGAAAAACGTCGAAAAGTGTGAAATGTCGATATAATGAAAAGCATAGCCTTTGGTCCTAGAAAACGGTAATTTCAAAATTCGAAAAGTGTCACTGCAGAAAATAGATCGTAGAAATTCAAAATAACGTTGTGTAACAAAAAATACAAATTTTGTGTCTGAGCCTAAATATTAATTAGAGCAAACCAAGGGTTGTATATGCCAGATTGAATAGCATACAGGTCTAGCTAGAAAACCTTTGCAGTTGGTACCTTAGAAAATTGTATTTACTTATTTTCGTCTCTAGACTTTTAAGTCATGACACCTGCTAAAAATGATTAAGGAGCGTATATCTAAAACAAAGAACTCATATGGGCATCTACCAAAAAAATGAAATAAGACCACACCAATAGGTTTTAACTTAACTTTTTCCTTAGTTGGACAACTTTTTTATTATGAAACTTGAAGTTAACTTATTCTCTTTTATTTTTATTAAAAGTTGGAGTGTTATAACGAAAATTACTATTTTTTACTACGCGTGGAAATATTTGTAGCGTCCGTTTTGTTGCGTCCGTATTTCTGTTGTACTTAATCAAAAAAATCTAAGAGATAATATTCATATTTCATAAATCTACGGACAAAATCTATCCTCGTACCTTAATTTACATGTATATATGGAAAAACAAAGTTCTCAAAAATCGCTGAACTTTGTATATTTCTATAAGAGCTTCTGTTTTTTGTAGCGTCCGTTTCAATGTAAAATTGTTTATAATTTTGTACTAATTTGTACTAAACTCTGACGATATAAAAAATACGATTAAAATGTTGTACTCTTAAGGCGCTTTAGAACACTAAAAAGCTTTTTCAGTTTCTTTCTTGTTTTTGGCGTAGTTTAAGGCTTGCGAATGTCGCGTCCGGGCCACTGGGAGATGCCCATATGACTTATGACGTTTTTAATTCAGACGATTCGTTCGTCTAGAGAAGAACATATTTTACATAATAAATGTTATAAATAAATAAATAAAAACTATGCTTAAAATGTTAAACACTGGAAAAAATACAAAAACCCTCTTCGAACTGAAACACATGTTGTATTTTGTTTTCAATATATTTTAATAATATTTAGATCACGAAATAGTTCGAAATCTTTTTAGAAAAGTATTTAAAATAAATATTTATGCTGCGAAGATAAATAAAAATTTCAATATTAAAATTTCAATTTTGTTTTTTGTTGGATTGTGTACCTTATTTAACCGATACTTCGCCCTTCTTTGAAGAACACTATCTGAAGACGAAATGAGACGTAGCGATGATTTTGATTTGTTACTTTATACTATTAAAAAATAAACAAAATTGAACTTTTAATATTTAAAAATAATAAAACTAAACCGGATATCAAAATATATGTTTGAACCAAAAGATAGAGTTAACTATAATACACGTGAGCGTTTCCGGTTTTTTCATAGTCTACATACACTCTGTCCGCACATTTTGACAATTTCATTATGTCATCCGTGTAGTAAGATTTCTCGAGTCCTCTAAAATTATCATTAGCTTTCCATATAATTTCAACGTTTGAAGAGAATGTCTTTCATGAAGCCATTAGTCATTTAGTCTGCGGAAACAATTCGTAGCATAATTCGTCGAATTTCTTTTGAGTTTTCCAAGAGGTGTGGTTGCAGACCACAGCCTCCGGTGGGAATCATGCTGCTTACTCGACTACCGAGCCGATTTGGCAGTTTTTTATATGCAAATGTTCATTCAAAATGCAATCCACACCGCCTTTTGGGATGTTTTAGATTTGTATACCCTTACACTGCAGAATAAATTTCGGCCAGACAAAGTGTAACGCATCGTTGGTTCAAATAAATCCATATTGAGTTCCATATTTATATTTTGAATCAGTTGCAATTTAAGATTTGAATATTTTTTCATAATTACTATAATCCTATAAAATCTTTAGACTGTCGAAAAACTCTGAAAAAGAAATAGCAAAGATGCATAGAAATCGTTTTTTTAGTTCCAGCGCAATTCAATTGCATGAAAAACAAATCGATGTAGTTTCGTTGGAAGGAAAATATTGTTCTAAAACAAATATTTAAACGGAATTAAATAGGCGTATATATTTTGAATAGCTGATTTTTTATATGTCTATCTTACAAATATTATTTTAATTAATTTATAAGTGTGAAAAGTAATAATTTTTTGAAGATGCATATTTGAAAAATTCTCAAATAAAAAATCATAAAATTCGTTTATTTTTTTACATAATTGTTTAGGTGAGAAAAAACAAAACATTCTCCGATTTTTCTGTTTCCTTTTTCTAAATATTTTAAAATGTGTGCAATATTCCATTTTATACTCGTTAGTCAGATATGAACTACTTTGTTGCTGCTCTGTTTTTTAATTTGTTAATTCTTATCTACTTTAAATATATCCCACTAAAAATATTTCATACTATTGCTTTTTCGAAGAAATTTTCGTAAATTAGCCCTAGTAAAATTCTATAAAAAACAAGAAAACTGGAAATGCTACATAGGAGACAACTCCTTCTAATTTTCTCCAATGCTAGTATAGGGACGGAACAGTGTGCACTCCTCCCTTACCTGTGTCGCTACAGTAGGTGCAATTAGAGCCTTCTTTTCGGTGCACTTATCCCCAATGGCATGATATTTGGAAATATTTATACAATTGCTTTAGAAAAATGGGTGTTGGATCCATTTGTCACACCCTTTTCTATCTCCAATAGGCCATATCAGTTACAAAGCTTTAGTCAAATGTTTATACAATTGCTTTGGAAATATGGGTGTTGCAATCATTTGCGCCTTCCATTCTTGGATCTCCAATGGACTATATCAGTTGTAAAGCTTTAGTCATTATAACTTCCATGCAGATACTCGGAATTTGGGCACTGAGGGTCGAGGCCAACTGAACTTTCCTACTTGTTGTCCACCAATTTGGGTGGACAAGCAGGACCACGTTCTGCGAATCAATAAAACACAATTTAAATTTGGGGGTATCAAATAGGCCATTTTACATACTTTTCGTTGGTTCTTTAACGGGCTTCCGCGCCAAATGCATTCTTATTTGCTTTTCAGCTCTGGCTTATTATGCTACTTTTGAAGCTGCCCTCTTTACTATCGTTTCTGTTTAAAACCATCTACACATATCTTAGGAAATGCACCACCCTAATGTACAAAATAACCACGTATTTATCGTATGAAAACATGTCGAAATGTAACACGCAATCAAGGGGTCGTTTGTTGTTGTTGTTACTGCTGCTTTTTTCCCTGTCCACCATCGCCATCGCCAGCATCAGCAGCGTCATTTTCCATTCATTCCAGATTGTTTGTCTGAATCCGTCTGTCCGTCCATCTGTCTAAGCAGTGTTTTTTGTGCGTTCATTCGTTTTTTTGTTTGGTGTGGCATCATGGCAGTGAATGCCATCGTTGATGACGATGGCTGACTTCAAAGTGATTGTGATGATGCTGCTGCTGCTGTTGCAGCTACAGCCGACTGAGGCCAATGTAGCCGTTGTTGTTATGCTGTGTGCTCGTGTATCTCTCGCTCTCGTCGTGATCCCCTTATATTAACCATTATTTCGATGAATTTATTGACGTACATGTTGTTTTTTATGTCTCCTCCACCATGCCACATACATGCATACATCCATACAGCCAACAACAGAAAACAAAACAAAGATATGAATGGACCTTTTTTGTTGTTATATTATTTTGTCGTTCATTAAAAATTTGGAACGCATGCAGACGATTTTAATATGACATGGGCGATTTAGTGCAGCACATGTGACTTGTGATTTCATAAAACAAAACAAATTCAAATTCCAATCGATTGGAAAAATATTAAAACAACGAAGCGAGACAGACTTAAGAATTGGACACGATTATGATATGATAATTTTTCTAGAGGATTCCCCCCGTAAAGTGTTAAAAAGTGTGGCCACATGATTTCAAACACCACAGTATTGGAAGGGCTGATGCTTCACTTTTGTTTGATTGTGAGGGAATGGAATCAACAAATTTCCATTTGTACCCATGAGGGCAGTTTATTAACACCTCATATACTCTGATGAGGTGTTGTCTAAATATTATTTTTATAGAGTTTGGGGTTTCTAAATCATACAGGACCTGAGTAGTTGTTGAAATGATTTTAACTCAAAATGCTGTGTAACACCGCGCGACAGCTTTGCATTTTTTAATTGGACCTGAACACATGAAACTGGGTACTCAGTTTTGCATTTGGTGATCTTTTCTCCTTTTTATTGGACTTTATTGGACTTCTAATGGATATAAAAGTTTTAATAAATTATTTTCGTACTTTTGTGACACAAAGGCGATATGGGTATGAAATGAAAGTGAAGAATATCTGTTAAAATACTTCAAATTGCATATATCTGTATTAGTTTAGTATTAATAACTATTTCAAATTTTCCATCTTAAAAAGTTACATTTTAATTATTTTTATTTTAAGGGGGAAATTTGAAGTGATTGTTATTGTTGAAGTTATTCAGATAGGAGCATGATATTTCATGCATTTTTAACAGATATTCTTCTCTTTAATTTGATATCCATATCGACTTTAAAAAATATGAAAATTTAATTAAATGAAATTATTAAAACATATATATCATTTGGAAATAAGAAGTCCTGTAAAAAGGTCACCACCATTGGAAAACCGAGTACACAGTTCTCCAATATGCGACATCTAGTTTCACGTGTATATGGTCTTGTTCAGCTTCAAAAATTGCTGTCGCACGGTGTATTCAATCAAAAGATTTTTGCTTTTTCAGAAATTTTGAGAATCTTCCATTGGTGATCTTTCATAATTTGGAATGTTTGCGACAGCAGAACCAACGGAGAATACATACAGAAGCGCCACTGATGATTCGTCCCCTACAGGATGATGAAATACGTATATGGTTAATGATTCTCCTCCTTTCTATTACCAAACAAAAATTTCCTTCATTGGAAGAAATAAATTTGATCGAAATAGCTGGAATTCGAAAGTATAGGGTGGGCCATTTAAAACTTTAAATTAAATCGGCTATAAAAAAGTACAGATTATTTTTTTAAAATTTGTGGTTTTATTGGAAAGGTTGAACTTTGTCATTTAATAATGGAACACAATATCGTTCGTATGACTACCTCGACTGGCTTGGCAGTACCTCATCCGATCTAACCAATTTTTCAGTACAAGGCCCAATGATGCCGCCAGCCCAAAATCTACACATTGACTCATTGTGAATGCATTGGCTTCTCAATAGTCACGTGTTGGTTCTCTGAACACCATATGCGACAATTTAGGTTACTGACATAGCCACCGAGATGAAAATGGGCTTCATGAAGGCCGATCTCTTCTCGAAAAATTTCCACACAAATTTCTTACAGTTAGCGTTAAATAAGTAAGTTTTTAATATTTCCCAATTTTGTTCGAGCGAATAGCATCCTATTTTGCAAATGTCAAATATAAAACTGAAAATAAAAATAAAAATTAATGCTATTCTACCTTTCAAAGTCAAAGTAATCAGTAGTGTTTCAAAATACAACACTATGCTACAAAAAAATTGTCGAGGGGTCATGTATAACATTTTCTGATGTATTTTGGCTTTCTAAACATGAAAACGATATTAAAAAACTTTTTTATGGTATTTTTTTCAAATATTTAAAAAAAATCCAATTTTCGGCAAAGGTATCTTAAATATTTGTACTCTCATTTTGGAAATATTAGTCCGATGACACCCGGTTATATGTTAAATTAAAGGTGTTTATCATGGCTACAAATATTGCGAATTACAATTTTGAATAAAAACAGTGGTTTAGGAACAGTCTTCTTTTTGAAAAAAAAAACAATTATTTTTGCTGGCACGGAAAAAAAATCATAAAAAATAGAAAGAAAGTAGGAAAAAAGTATTTTGATAGTTAATCTTCTCTTTGTAGACATAGAGTTTTTTTAAATCATAATTTTTATTTTTTTAATTAGAGCGACAAATAAAATAACTACTTTATCTTAGTTTGTAACACCTGGTAATTTAACGAAGAAAACTAGGTCTAGTTAAGAAAATCCTACTGAACAATAACGTCTTCATCAAATCAAAATTAATTTAAGCAAAAGCGTCATAACTTCTACATTTATTCATATATTTTCTTCAAAAATGCCTTGCTTTATTCGTTAATATAATAATTTTTCGTCTATTTTTTATGAATTTTATTCTTGTCAGCAAAATTAGATTTTTTGAGAAAAAAATATAATTTTTTCTAGACCTCTATTTCTGAAAGGAAATTCGCATTTGTCGCGCTATTTAAACAAAATTAAAAAAACAAATCATTATTTTTTAATAAATTCTTTTGCGTCTACAATGAGTATCATAACTTCTATATTTATCCATAGATTTTTTAAATATAAACATTTTTTTCTGCTTCAGAATTTCAGCTATTTAACAATAGTTTTTTGTCGTCTATTTTTCTATTTTTTCGTGACAGAAAAAATAAATTTTTGGAAAAAAAAAACAAAATATTTTTTTCTCAATTTTTTAGAGCAGTTCCTAAATCACTGTTTTTATGTAAAATTGAATTTCCAAATTACCTATAATTCAACATATAAACGAGTGCAATCGGACCAATATGTCTAAAATGAGAGTACAAATATTAAAGGTAGCTAGGACGAAAATTTAAAATGTAGTAAGAAATTAAAAAAATATATATCCATATTTTTTTATTTTAATATTTTTCTTTCAAATATCGAGAATTAACTAACATTTCATACATTTCTTCCGGATCTATAAATACATCATATGTTATTTTAATCATCTCCCCCAAAAAAGTGATGACATGTTAGTTACGTGTTGTCCCTTCCTGGCCATTTACATATATATATATGAGTAGGAATTTTCACATCTCCGTCTCTCTGTGTGAGCCATATTTCTGTTTATGTTCGAAAGTCAAACAAAGTCACACGACAGACTACCACCGCATCGCAAAGCAATTGTTGGAAAAAATGCCGACGCGTTACTAAATAACAGAACGAACAAAAATTGTTTTCAAACCGAAACGAAGAAACCTACAGGCCTTGTGTTTATTTATCTTTAAAATAAACAGACGCCCTGGGTTAAATGTACGACTTGGCTGGCTTGCCTCGTTTCTGCTTTTGCTGCGATAATAACCATAAACGAAAATATGCATTTATAAACAGAAACAACACCAACAAGAATATCAACAACATCAAAGATAACAAACAAAATGTGTTACACTTACGCCTATTTTGCCTAAAAATCAGAGCACACAGACCTAGACGTAGACTTGGACGCAGTTAAAAAGTTAAACAAATATTTGTGAAATTTCGAAACGCTACCAACAATGGCCGACGCAACGGACACATTTAAACGCTACCCTTTAACCGCTCTTGCACAACAATACACGAGCGAAATGCATTGTTCACGCTGAAGAAAAGGGTTTTCACCGAAATTCGATCAGATTGACGAACGACGACACACAACCAGCACAGCCAGCGAGTGAGTGAGTGAGAGGGTGAGGGCGAGGAAAAAGGGTTGCTGGTCATAAATCAGCATGAATAACGAAGAAAATTATGCGTAAATACAATAAAATCATAAAAATTTTCATAAAAATATACACCAAATGGTCCAATGTGCGCCGCCACGGCAAGGCACGGCACAGTCTCTGCATTATAATAACCAAAGCAAACAAACTCAAACAAAAGCCATCTGAATATTTCAATCGAAATCCTAGCCCAGCTACAACAACATCAAAGTGACAAATTTGAATTTTCTCTAGCCGGCCAAATATTACCCTCTATGACATCACATTACAGAGCAATCTTCTGCTGTGTGATGGCGAGTAACTAAAGAAAGGGTTTTCGAATTTTGTTGGTTTTTGGAAAGTAGAATGTCTCGTCTCACGCAGAGTTGGGAAATAAAAAGAAGTGTGCTCAGCGCAGCGTTTATGCTCTAATTTTTCGTGTTCTTCTTCTTCTCGGTATATTCAAAATATGTTTGTACCGACATACATATTTGGAAATAATAAAATTTCCAACCGGTTTGGTATAGTTGTTGCACCACGACCAGCGGAATTCTTGTTTCACACTAAAAGATGAGAACTGCTAGACATGTGTGGTTGGTCTAGATCTAGCATTGGATACCCTACAAAGAAAGAAAAAAATAGGTTGGGTTGTATATTTGTTTAAAATGAAATTGAACATGAAAAAAGAAATTGAAGGTATGAAAAATGGGGAATTCTGGAGATGTCCTTCCACTTAAGGCAAAATATTGAATTAGCAGAAGTAAAAATACAAAACGCAAATACAATTTATTAATATGAAATATTGACAATTGTTGACAACATATGTATTAACGGTGCGGTGCGCATTTGTTTAAAGAGAACACTAAAAATAATTATAATTATTCAGCTCAGGAGTTTAATGTATTGTCAATTTCTGGTTAATTTGAAATATCAGATAGGGCAACTAATTTACAACAAACTTTTATTTCTCTGTGAATTAATATAAAGCTCAATTAATTCTATCTCTTCATTTTGAATCCGATAAACTATTTCTTTGGTACATTTCCGATCAGCGAATACAAATGTTTTTTGATTTGTTGTATAAATAGCCTAAAGTTTGCCGATGTGATTTCTTGCTTTGATATCGCCTATTTGAAATGTTTTCAAATATTTTTACTGACATGCATACCCCTTACACTAAAAGCATATACCAATTATATCGTTTTTGTTGTAGTGTCAGTACCATTACTATCACTTTTCGTATAAATTTAATAGGGTTGAATAAAAATGTACTTTGTCGGAGGTTCAATTTAATTTCATATGAAGAAATGTTATTCTAGCTCTATATACTACTTCCCTGTGGAAAAATTATGTTTCAGCTTTTCAATCAGATATAGAGCTAAGGTAATTTTTCTTCATATCAAATTAAATTGAGCCTCCGCCCAAGTACAGTTTTATTCAACGCTATTACATTTATACTCAATCTGGGGAAATTTTTTCTAAAACCTATTAAATTCTTTCCAAAGTCAAGCAGGCGAAAATTTCACTGACTTTTTTCTCAAACCAAGTACACAATACTTAAATTAAGGAAATTTTTACCAGATATAATGATGAAATAAACTTAAGTATTAAGTGAAATAGGATAAATATTAGCAGTAAAGTCAAAAATTGTGAAAAGTGACTTTAGAAAAGCGCGCGTAACTTTCTATCATATCCATAATATTTTTTGGCATATGATTGCTGACTAAATACGGAATCTTTGTGAGAGAATTGTTTCAGATAGAGAAAGTTTAATAAATGCAATTGCAACCGCATATTTTAGATATTTGCAACAATTGCAGCTTTTTCACGACTTACAACATTTATGTTACAAGCAACATTGGTTATAAATACAAATGAAAAACATATACACAATTGATCCTCATAAAATACCACGACATAGCTCTGACAATAAGAATTGTCTAAAACATTAACTTACAACATTTTTTTCACTTAGTAAAGGGTGATTTTTTAAAAGCTATAGGAAAGTTTTTCAAAAAAAAAAAATCACATAAAATTCAGAAAAATACATGAAATCTTTATTTGAATCGATAGTACGGTCCATATAATTTAATGTTTAAAGATTATTTCATGCAAATGTTGACCTTGACTGCGCCTCAACTGGTCCATCCGCTTAGTCCAATTTTGGCATACTCTTTCCAACATTTCGGCGGGTATCTCTCGAATAAATGCTTCAATGTTGTCTTCCAATGCGTCAATTGAAGCGGGCTTGTCTGTATAGACATGAGCTTTAACATAGCCCCCCCAAAAATAGTCTAAAGGCGTTAAATCGCACGATCTAGGCGGCCAATTGACCGGTCCCGAATGTGAAATAAAATGTTCACCGAACTCGCCTCTCAATAAGTCCATTGTTGGCATGTGGCACCGTCTTGTTGAAACCACATGCCATGCAAGTCAAGCTCTTGCATTTTGGATAAAAAAAAATTGGATATCATCTCACGGTAGCGCTCACCATTCACAGTTACGTTATGATTCGCATCATCTTTGAAGAAGTACGGTCCAATGCCACCAGCCCATAAACCGCACCAAACTGTGACTTTTTCTGGATGCATTGGTAGCTCTTGCAATGCTTCTGGCTGATATTCACTCCAAAATCGACAATTCTGCCTATTTACGTACCCATTGAGCCAAAAATGAGCTTCGTCCTTGAACACAATTTTGCGGTAAATGAACTTTCTTAACAGAGCACGCATTTTGATAATAAAATTCAATAATGTGCAAGCATTGTTCGTTTGTAAGACGATTCATGGTTAAATTATAGACCAAACTGAAGATGTTTGACACTGAAACAAAACACGAAACGTGCGTCAGCTGTTTAAACCAGTGTTGCCAAAAAGATAATATCTTAAAAATAACCCTTTATAATACTCTCTTCGATCAAAAAATTAAATCGTTGACCCGCTGTAAAAAGAAACTCAGACCAGATGGTCTATAAGTTTATTCTAAGAAAATGATCTTCTCAACATGCCTTTTCAGAATTATAGGGTCGCTACTTTGTTCCAAAAATGCTGTTGAACAGTGCTATTAGGAACAGCATTATAAACAGAATGACAAAATAAATACTTCGGAAGGAAAAATTCGAAAAATGTTAAATTTTAATACCATTTGAGGAATTTTTTTAAAACAACTTACTGAGCAGCGAAAGATATGTCAATTATGCATCTTATAATGCAATTATAAAGCACTTCTAATGGAAGTACTTCTCAGTATTTTTCTGCTGCGTAGCTCTTAAAAAATGGAACAAAATAACTCCTTAAATTTTTTCTCTTTTTATGGCCAAAACGATCAATCACAAATCTGTTTTTGGCGACGATTAAACTCATCTTTTTCTCATTCTGTTGGCGACTGTTCGAAAACCTCTACCTCTTCTACGTGAAGAGGATTCGTAGCGCTTACACTGAAATAATTATCTCTATAATATTTATGATTTTGTCTTAACCTCAGTGAAAAGTCGCCAAAGAAACACTTCATAAAATGTATGTAAAACTTGTTTCATAAAGCACAAATCTATGAAAAGTTTCATAGAAATTCTGAAACATTTCTTAGAAACTATGATTTCATAATATGATTTAAACTAAAACACTAAATACTAAAAATGTAGTTGTATGTTATGAAACATTTCATAAAAACTATGAAATTCTTCATTGTATTTATGAAGACATTTCATAACACAAATGTTTCATTGGCTATGACATATTTCATAATCTTTAAGAATATTTTATTTAATACAATGATAATTTTTTTTGATCTTATGAAACTATGTTTCACTAATTTAACAATTTTGTTTAATGAAATTTGAAATTATTATGAAAAAATTGTATGAAACATTTTATTTTATTTATGAATTTTTCATAAATATTAAGAAATAATTCACTAAATTTGTTAAAATCCTTTTATGAAGTCGCTTCATAAATATTATGAAGGAAAATTCTATCAGTATATCACTACCTTCTGTTTAACGTACAAATATTTAGGGTACCTGTGACGAGACTTGAAATTCAAAAAAAACTCCAAACTACTTCAACAAAATTCTGATTTCCCCTTCCATTAATTCCTTTTCATTGTCCAAATTTGGCTGGAAGTCAGAGAAAAAATACATTTTCATGTTCAAATAACTGCTTTGTATTATAATATTTCATAGTCCTTTATTTTTCCACTCTGCCATTTTGTCATATTTGTTTATACTAAAACGATGAATGAAACTTTTTCGAAAATATAAAGGTTCTGACCAGTCTGATAGAAGGGGTAAAAAAGAATATACTTGTCTTGTATGTTATTCATATTTTACCACAAACAAAATATTGTTTCTTAAATAAATTGCTCAGGTTTTATTTAAAAAGTTTATCGGCTGCTTCTTAATTTTTTATTTTATTATTTTTCCATTCACTTCACTCCCAATACTTAAGTTTTGTGGGACAATTCGGAAAACGTAGGATATTAATCCTAAAACGAATTTTAAGTTTCGACTTATTTCCGGCATTTAAGTTGAGTTTTCAGTATTCAGAGAACATTTTGACCCGTTAAACCCCTGTTTTAGGAGTGGTTTTAATCTTTTGTTTTTAGATCCTAACATTGACCTGACTGACTCGGAGCATTGCAGTGCATATACTCTTTCACCACTGCCAATGAGTGTGGGTGTTCGAAGGCCTTTATAAATATGTTAAACAGTTGATACCCTGGCCGTAAATTTCCCAACTCCTTCACAATCATTTCTGTATGTTTTTTTTTGTTCCAAAAAGATTTCATTCGGAGCTATGTATTCACAACCAAAAACAATCGTTGATCCCAATTCATATGACATCCCACACGAATAACCTGCTTCACCACAAAAGCTGATGTAGCGTAGCGTGTTGGCATCTTAACAACAGCATCCAAACAAATGTCATTCGTTCAATATGGACGAACGGACGAAAAGTGTTAAATATGTAAATTGTATTCGTTTCGTATCTATTCTGGCTGTTCGAAAAATACAAACAAATGGTGTCCATCACCCATAAAAATGTCACATTAATTATGATAATTTAAATCTAAAATATGCACTTTTTCTAAAACAACGAGAAGAAGGCGAAGAAGACACGACAAGAGAAGAAGAAGAAATACAACTCACAAAGGTCTTAAGATTTCATTTTTAAATGTGACTAAATAGAATTTGTTTGTTTACAAATTAGTTGTCTCCGTAGTTAATTCGATTGTTAATTAGAAAATTATTTAAAGTCCAACAGAGAAAATGTAAATGGGAAAGTGTTGAGAATGTAGATAATTTGATTCGTGAATATATTTAGAGTTTCTATTTGAGGAATGTGGTGTGGCGGGGGGGGCTGGAATAGAGATAATGCACCTGCCCGGAGGAGGAAGATGTTTTTTTATAGATTTCAATAGTATGACCAGTATATTGTTATAAGAACGGTATTCAATTTTAATCCTTCCCAAAAAAGAAGCTTATTTTTTACTTATAAAATAAAAGGTTTGTGCCGTTTAGAATTGAAGCTTGTCAAATAAATTGTAAACGAAATTAAGTTACATATATAATAAATGCTTAAGACAGAGAGAGTTATAAGGTGCACTAATTATGGATAGTTGTCCCTTAATATTTCCAATAGAAAGTTTGCTATATTTGTCATTTGAGTAAACGTTGTATGTCAGCAAAAATGGAATTAACTCGTGAAAATTGTTCTGCAAGGATTTATCGAAAGCGGATTGTAAAACAAGTGTGCGCATATATAAATCTTCTTCCACTTTTGGCGACAAAGCCCCAATCATAGCCACTGTGAAACGAATTTGATTAGGGTCTACCGAAAGGAAAAATACAAAGGCATTTTCCCTAAGACCACATCCTTCTCCTCCTCGTACTAAAAACTACAATTAAAAATTAAAACGCAAAAAATTAAAAAATTTCTCCCAAAAAGGACTTATACCACTTTTATACTCGGAATGGCTGTCTGTACAAAAAATAAACAATTTTTCCCTAAGATCACATCCTCCTCCTACTAAAAATTACCATTAAGAAATTCTTCTCCCAACACGGACTTATGTCAATTTCAAAAAAATATAACATTTCAACTTCTTTAATAGTACTAAAATATATTTTATTTGTTTAATTACACTTCACAGTTCACAATTATGACAATGAATTCCAATACAATTAAAAATATGGGAAATTAATATTCATTCACATATGTATGTATGTATGTATTGTCGTTTGTAATTACAAACGCACTTCATACCGTGCAAAAAATAAATAGGAGAACAAAGCAAAAAAAACTCATAACTTTGAGGGGGCCATAAAATTGATTGTTAAACATTAATAATAACACACTAATGATTTGTGTTCGAAGTATTAATGAGCCACTTTTTTACGATCGAGTTGGAAACCAACAACAAAGTTTATAATAGCAAAATATCAATGTATACATTGATATTCATATTTGAACTCATATTGCAGAAATCGATCGCGCGCCAACACCGCTCCAAAGACCATGAAATATTCATGTCAGTCATTGTGGAACAGCAGGGCGTAAAAAGTGGGAGTGTTTCCGCGGCAGAGATGAATTACCATTTTGGCATAATTCCGGGTCGTAAAATTATATCAGAAAAAAAATCGCGAAATTTGTATCCATAAAATGGACTCATAAGTTATGAATTGCTCCGAGCTCCATTGATGCTGACTGGGCTAGTCTGACCAAACAATAGCTATTGTTGGCGAAATGGTTATAACGAGGGCAAACTAATATAATATATAGGAGGTGAATGATCGCATATTGGCATAGATAGTTGAATTCATAGGATTCAGTTTCAAGTTCCACATAAAATTTGCCATCATTTGCCGTTGTTGAAGAACTCAGAATGACAACTGAAAGAATTATTTATGAAAAGTACTAAGTGTCTAATATGTTCATGGAGAGAGAGAGCTCTATAGAACTGAAAACCCATCTGTCTTACAGTCAATCGTAATGCGAAGGCTTTCAGATAGATCATAAAACATTTCTAAACGCCATCTGGTAAGGCTTTCGGTGTGTATATAATGCATATGTAAAGTTGGGCAAATGGAAATATATCGCTGAGGACATCATGGCCACACAAGCACTCTATGCAGAAGTTCCACTGATGAGTTATCACCACACAAGATACGAAATACGTATATAGACAAAATAAAACAGCTATTTCGCCATATTACTATTTCATATTGTGTGTGGGGATAAATCATCAGTGGCGCATCTGTATATAGTGCTGTGTTACCGTGCTTTCATCAGCCGTACATATAATTACACTTTTACAAAACTTATGCGAAAACCTCACCACAAGGTTTTTAAGAGGGTTCTTATCTACCTAAAACCTTTCACATTGTCATTGTCTGCAGACTGATGGGTTGACAGCACGATACTCTAGTTGGAGCAATGCCCAAGGTTCTACTAAGTCTACTGGCTTGGCACATTCAAAACGTTTTGAAGTGTCCAATTTTTGTTCTAAGGAAATTTTCTTTCTTCGAATACACTTTTTAATTTATAAAACAGAAATTTCTAGTTTCAAATTGCATGAATAGATCAATAGAATTAAAACAGGAAAATACAATTTTCAAAAAAAAAAATGCACCAAAGTGGACAAGAAACATAAACGACGCAAGTCGAAACCACAAGGTTTTTGGTAATATTGGATATTTGAGTACATCATTGTCATCCTACAATCATCAAGTTGCATATGACCATGTGAGGCTACCGATTTTCATTTAAAAAAATAATGTAATTTAATTGAAAATTAATAATTTTTTTGATCTGCTAATACTTTAATTTATATATCAAGACATTAAACATTTGTGAAATTTAATTAAAAATTAATTGATGTTTGATCAAGTAATATTATAATTGCATTGATATACCAACATTTTAAAAATTAATGTAATTTAATTGATTTCTTGATCAATTAATATTTCAATTTATATATCAATGCCTTTAAAAAGTAATGTAATTTAATTGAAAATTAATTGATTTTTGACCAATTAACACTTTAATTGATATGTCAACATATTAAACAAATTAGTGTAATTTAATATATCAACTCATTTCAAAAAATAATGTAAATTAATTATTTTTTTAATTACTATTGTAATTATGTATACATCAATATATTTAAAAAAATGTAACTTAATTGAAAATTAATTGATTTTTGAAGAATTAATATTTTTATTTTATTTTTTAAAAATTAATGTAATTTAATTGAAAATATTTTTTTTGATCAATTAATATTTTAACTGATATGATATATGAACACAATAAAAAATAGTGTAATTTAAAAAAAATTTAATTGATTTTTTGATCAGATAATATTTACATTACATTTAAAAATAATAATGTAATTTAATTGAAAATTATTGATTTTTTCATCAATTAATGTTTTAATTGATATATCGAAACATTTAAAAAATTAATTAAATTAATTAAAAATTAATTGATATTTGATCAATTAACATTTTTATTGATATATCACTACATTTTAAAAAGCAATGTAATTTAATTGAAAATTAATTGCTTTTGGACAATTAATATCTTAATTGATATAATGCATTTTAAAAATAAATGTAATTTAATTGAAAATTTTGGATCAATTAATATTTTAATTGATATTTCAATACATTAAAAAATAATGTAATTTAATTGAAGATTAATTAAATATTTTTATTGATATATCATAATATTTTAAAAAACTAATGTAATTTAATTGATTTGTTGATCAATAATTATTTAATTGGTATATCAATACATTAACAAAATTAATGTAGCTCAATTGAAAATTATTATTTTTTCATCAATTAATGTTTTAATTGATATATAAATACATTTAAAAAATTAATTGATTTTTGATCAATTAATATTTTCTATGCATTTAAAAAACAATGTAACTTGATTGAAAATTAATTGAGTTTTGAGCAATTAATATTTTATTTGATATATCAATATATTTAATTAACTTTGTAATTTAATTAAGTTAAAACGTTAAATGGTTCTATATTTTTCTGCACATAAAAGCGAACCCCGAGAATATACGTTCAAATTTGATCACAGACCTAGCATTGTAGAGGTATTTTATACTGATATCGTTATTCCTGCCCGCTCCGTTCCTTATGGTGTGAATAATTAGGCAATTCTCAAAATTACTCAATAAATTATTTTCTCCCAATGACTACCGTTCAAAAATATTGATAATGTTACTAAACCCATGGCAATTCGTATACGACCTGCCTGGCCAGTACAGCCAACCATCATCATCATCACAATGACATTTTAACAATACTTTTATTGATATTTGCCATCATTAATAATTTCAAAACCATAACAAATAGTTTACAATTTGTACACTCGAGAAATAGTAAAACGAGAAATAATAAAAGCAAAACACTGAAGAAGCCTCGGTAATTTCGCTCGAGCAGCCAATTAAAAAACGTAATAAATTTTTATTCGCTTCTTCGACGTCTGAATGAATGGATGGATGGACGAGATGGATGGGTGGATGAGATGGATGTGTGTGTGCCCCAGACGAAGGCGGGTGGACGGACACAGTGTGCCACAGTGACTTACTTAAATAATGCCACCTATTATACGAGTATGTAGACTTGTTTTTACTGTTATTATTGCCTTTTTTGCGCTAAATTTGCTTTTAAACGAGAGTTTTGCATTGAGGAAACGTCATAATTCACTCATTCACTCACGTGTGTCCCTCCGTCCGTCCATTTATTCTACTGGGTATTCCGAGTATCCAGCCAAGCCAAGCGAGTCGTATATTACAAGCGAATTCATTCATCACAATCACTTTGAGCGATTTAGAAGTGAAAGAGGCCAATAAAAATTTATTATTTGAATGTGGTATTTATGGGTGGCGGTAGTATGCACCAGCGCCAGCACCAACACCACCAACATCACATACATTTACACATGTATGTATGTACGAGTATGTGGCAGATGAGTGTGCCATGAAATAAAGAAATTTTTACAATCGTTTAAAAACTCATGAAAAAATTAAGCCTTAAAAAAACATTGTTTGTGCGGTGTTGTTGGTGCAGTTTAAACGGTGATATATTTTATTTGGTTAATTTTATGACGCTACAAAAGCCAACAACAACAACACCAGCACGGCCGGCAAAAGTACATTTATATTAGCAATAATTTTGTAGACAGTTCACCTACATTACGCACTTTAACACTAATAAAGCCGTGCGCAACATTAAAAACAACTCAACGAGGACGCGACGCGCGGCGAGGCGAGGTGGCCACAAAGAAGATCTCCTCGAGGACGGCGGAATTTGCAACAAGTGATTGTTTTGATGTTCTATGTTGGAGTTGTTTTTGTTTTTGGCCAAAGTCTGCAACCACAACATGTTGGCGTTTTATTGGATTTTTGGCGTTTTTTATAGGCATTTTGTGTTGGCTGTTATTATGTTAAGTGTTGTTGGCGGGGTTGGTTGCCGGCCCATAATTCCGCTTAATGATCGTTTAAAATCCCATAAAAGATCAATTGTAGACAAACTATGTCTGATGGTCCCAGAAGATACAAATTTTCCAAAAATCACTTTTAAAAATGTAACAAAATTCAAAATATGCATTTCAAATGTTTTTCTGGGGAATTGTCAGTCAGCATATGTTGTGTACAGTACATACGAATATACTTTTTTCATTATTTTCTTTTGCTGTGATCTTTGTCTTCGTGTTCTTTTCGCTACACACTCAACACAGCACACAACAGATACTGTAGGGGTTGGGTTTGTTATGCCCGAAGATCCTCCTTAAATGTAGTGTAGTTGTTGCCGTAATTTTCTCGTTTGCCGTCGTTGTTGTTGTCATTATGTCGTGAGATCACTGCACCGCCAGCCATAACAGCGACGACGGCCATTAGTCTTGTATCTCTTTTACTCTCGCACACTCACCATGCTCTTCTCACCACCAATCGAGCAGCAAGTAGGGCGTTTAATGTTGTTCGGCCATACATATTCGTTGGGTTGTGTGCAAGTGTGTGTGCGTGCGTGTGCTGTGTTCGAGAGTAGTCATTCAGGTATTTGGTCTGAACTGACTGAACTGCTGTTGTTGGAATTGTTGTATGGTATGCAATGCCAGCAACAAACTCAAGCCTCGATCACGTTTTGTTTTTGTTATGCCTGCCTGCCATGACATCGAAACGATCGCCGTTGTATTATTTGAGGTATTTTTTCTCGGGGGCTAAACGTTTACCGTCGGTTTTTTATTTAAACGGAATTTTAGCATTTTCTGTTTTGTCCGTTGAACGTGGTGTGGCAATTTTTATGTTCATGTTTTATTATAGATAATTATTAAGATTTGAGCACATTTTTATTGACAAACAATTATAATTAAGAAAAAGAAGAAAAAAAGCCAAAACAAAATTGTATTTTGATTGGTACTGCGCTTATTTTATAGGCACGTATTAATATATTTTGTTATTTACATTTGTATTGTCGTTCATTTCATTAAGAATCGCTTAATTAGAAGTACTCGTGTATTATTTTCAATGCACAAATTAAAATAAATTATATAACTTTTAAAATGTCCCAGCTGTGGTAATTCCGTGCAAAAATGATCTTTAAAATCTGGGCTAAAATGGCATTATTTCGCAAATAATAAATGTTTTTTTTCGCAAACTGTACTGCCATTAAAAGTAATTAGAATGTAGAAAAACAAAAACATTTTCCCGCACTTTATATATAATTAGAATAAGCGAAATGTAGTATTTTCAACCTAGTTTTACTTTAACTACTCTGGGAGCTCATTATAATGTTAGCGTTTTATAATGATAATAATTTATCTAAATATAGACTGAAAATGTGGTATTTACTTTAGAAATATATTTTGCTATTTAATTATGTTTTAGTGGCGTCGAGTTCAATTTTTTTAATTTTGTTTAGCTTTTAAAAATAACTGTATTTAAATGACCCCTCGCTTAAAGATAAATGTGAGTCATTCAATGCCAAATTATAAATTTGTTGACGTCACCAGCTTTGAAAGTTTTTGTAAGAATTCTTCTCTAAAAAAATTCTGTATAAGAGTTTCAGAAAAAAACTTTTTTATTATTCTTTTAAATGTCTTATGTTCCTGATATACTTGACCGAATTTATTGTAGTATTCCTGCTTTTGAATATGATTTCAATTATATTGACCAAAAAAAGCTGTACCTCAACTCTCCGTAGGAATTTGTTATGTTTTTGTTATTCTAATTCATTTATTTCGATTCTAAACATTACATAACATAAATTGTTTTTTTTTTTTTGAAATTTCAATTTCGTGCTTTTATACGTATTTTTTCTTTCGATTGGCGAAATAATTGTTTCTATTGTATACGATTTTTTTTAAACGTTTTACAAAAATAACAAGATTTTCAGTTAGTGAATTTAGAAACGTAGAATGATAACTCAATGTATACAAATAAATAAAAAATCCATGAGAAAATAGTTAAATGAAACATATTATTTCTGATGCGCACACTAAAAAAGAAAAAAAAAATAGATATTTTCATCAACTAATTTTCTAAAGTTGTTATTCTTTTGATGTCTAATGTTCTGAAACTATTGAGGAAATTGTTAGTTAATTTAAAATTGCCTTCAAATATTACATAAAAATCCTTCAACTAATTCAGGAAATACAGCCGATTTAATGAACATACCTTCGTGGAAAAAAACATAAAGTCACCAAATTTAAATTGAATAAAAAATCGAACCGTTTGGTGTGGACTGACGCAGATGCGACATCTTGTCAAATCTTCAGAGTATCGTTGTACTGAAAATGGTTTAGTTAAGATTTTTTATTTATTTAAAATATATAAGCTATTTGTTATGTAGTACATCCGCTGATCCCAGCCAAATGAACAGATAAATCCCATAGCCCATTTTAAAACTACACTAAAATAAGAAAATTGATTGTATTTTAGCGGTAACTTTTGTTTAATTTTTTTCTTTGTCTGTAACACCGTACGACAATCTTACAGTTTTTCTATTGGACCTGATCAAGACCAATCACTGTATACTCAATTTCGGTATCGTGATCTTTTCTCCTTTTTACAGGACTCTTAATTCCCAAATATGTTTCAATAATTTATTTTCGTATTTTTGCGAGCAATATAAGGGCGATATGAAAATCAAATGAAGGAGAAAAATATCTGTTATAAATACTTAAAATTTTGTGGCTCTAATTGTGCCCAAAATTTCTATCGCATATTTGTCGAATGATGTGTGCTGGAAAAAATTATAAAACTTTGAGTAGTTTTCTGAAATTTTCGGTCAGTGTACTTATTTAATTCAGAACAATGTTGTTCAAAATGAGTAAGATCGTTTTATAATGTAATGAACAATCAGATAAATATATATGAGAATCTTAATTCTAAATATGTTTTTGTCCAAGCTGGTACAAGCTCCACTAATTTTGCACCAAAAAGTAAAATTTTGAATCGAACCATCGAACCATTGAATATTGTTCAATATGTCTATGAAAATGTGCAAAATACGAATATTTGAGAGAAAATAAATAAATTAATTAAATAATGCTCCTAAAAACATTGTGTTGCATTTGTTTTCTGAATTAATAGACCATTGAAAGTACTTTTAAATTCGTCTAATAATTGGACGTTTATATATATATATATATATATATTTATATTTATATTAAAATGGAGACAGTGACTTTTATTTATTTATTATTTATTATCGATTATTTCTCGTAACACTTTTTGCAAAATGAGTTTTTAGTTCTCATTTTGAAAAACCACAAAAAATTACTCAAAACGTAAAATAATACCACCAATGAGTTACTCTAAGACAAGAACAAAAATGTATATTTAAGTACTTTAAATTAAAAAAAATGATAAAAAATTACATGAGAAGCTTTATTTTTGAGGGTATTCTAACAGCTGGCTTGACTCAGGGACGAAATATTTTGCAAAACATCATTATACAGTACAAATTTTATTCCTGGTTGGCGAAAACATCTATTTTTCCATGACTCACCATAATGGTCATTAGATTGGGATTGTTTTGATTTGACTGCAGTTCTAGCTTATTCGGTTTGTGAGGTAAACCGATTTAAGAATGGATTTATGTTGTTGTACATGACCTGGAAAATGCTAATGAAGTAATTGAATTGTTTCATATGATGTATGGCTGATTTGAAATTTTAAATTAGAATCGGCTATAAAAAAATACTGCTTATTTTTTTCAAATTTCTGGTTTTATTGGAAAGGTAGAACTTAGTCATTTAATAATGGAGCACAATATCTTTCATATGACTACCATGGCTCGGCAGTACCTCATCCGATCAACCCAATTTTTCAGTGCAGCCTAAAATCCACACGTTCTGGATGAATTGGCTTCTCAACAGTCACGTGTGGCAATTTTGCTTATTGGCATAGCCACCGAGATGAAAATGAGCTTCATCTAAAAGCACGAAAATTGTCCACGTAAATTTCTTACGGTTTGCGTTAAAGACTCACTACTTTGGAGGAAAGTTTTTAATATTTCCCAATTTTGTTCGTGCGTATAGCATCATTGCAAAAATAAATACATACATTGCAAATGTAAATTTTTCGTCCAATATTCGTCATTCGCAAGGTATTGAGTCCTTCTGAGTATTCATAACACTTTTTACAAAATGTTCCCAGGAAATATGAATTTTTGGTTGTCTCTTTCAAAAACCACAGACAATTGCTCGAAACGCACAATAATACGACCAATGAGGTACTCTAAGACAAGAATACAAATTTATATTTAAAGTACTTTTAAGGGTTTATTATTCAGAAAAAATTGGACACAGATGGTTTGACGCACGGACGAAATATTTTGAAAACCATCATTACACAAATTTTATTTCTAGGTGGTGAAAACATAAATTTTTCCGCGACCCATCCTAATATCCATTTAATTGGGATTATTGGAGTTCAGGCTTAATCGGTTTGTGAGGCAAATCGATTTGAAAATGCATTAATGAACCTTAAGTATAGCAATTTTAGCGATTAACGAAGCTGATGAGGATATTTTTCGAAAACCCAAACATTAATTACCCAGTAATTAGAACGATTTACTGTTTACGAATCCATTCATGCCAACCCTAAACTGTTAGTTTTAAATATGATATTTTATTGGCTACACTTTTTTTGGTATACGCTGATATTTATATATTTACATAAGTGATATATTTTCATTTTGTAGTTAGGTAAATAAAAAATGATTTATCTCACAAATTTATCAGCAAACTAAATTTTTTTATTTTGTTTTGTCGACCCAGTTTAATGTATGTATGTATGAATACGTCGTTGTGGCATCCTATGTAGCACATTCATAAATATCAAGAACGGCACAATTTCCTGTTTTATGTTCTTTATGTCTCTCGGCCAAATACCGTGGCAACATGGTGCAGGAGACAAAAAGCGTCAATACACGTTAAGTACATCAGACATAGTCTCACATAATGCTATGTGTACATAAAGTTAGCGTACACAAACAGACATGCAAAAATTAGATATGTACATTAGGGCGTACCTCAAAAAAAAAAAGTTCGCCGTACACCTTCGAATATGAAGTATTATTGAAAGGTAGTTTCAACAAAATTTTTTTTATTTTTTTATGCCGAACGTAGGGGTCGCGCTTTTACATTTTTCTATATAACTTCTGCATTTATAAACGGATTTTTAAGTGTGATACATCGATGTTTTTGTCTCGACGAGGCCGATTTTTTTGTCTTTAAAGTCATTGAGCTCAAGCACCCCCTTCTGGTACTTACCCATCATATCTCAGTTGCTACTACCCTAATGTACCACTCTAATATCAGAAAATTAAAGCTCGCATAAAATCATGAATCATACTTGAGCTCAATGACTTCAAAGACAAAAAAATCGGCCTCATCGAGACAAAAACATCGATGTATCACACTTTAAAATCCGTTTATAAATGCAGAAGTTATATAGAAAAATGTAAAAGCGCGACCCCTACGTTCGGCATAAAAATATAAAAAAAAAATTTTTTGAAACTACCTTCCAATAATACTTCATATTCGAAGGTGTACGGCGAACTTTTTTTTTACTTGTAACCTGGTACGCTCTAATGTACATATATACTTATAGTAAGGGCCAGGAGAGAGGATACTGTTCTGGCCATAACAAACGATTATGAACATCATTATCATGTGGAAGATAACTAAGTCAGCATCATCATCGCCATCATGGCCAACATCCTTAGCCAATTGCAGTGTTAGTTTTAGTTGGCTAAGACGACGATGAGCGACGAAAGCGCAGCAACATGGACAACAAGTTAATGGACTGTGCAAGTTTTTCTTTTAGCCATGGCGCTTAACATTATTTATGATCTATGCAATAATGCCGGGAAAATGTCCGGAAAAAACAAAGCCGAGAAAGAACATTTTACAACATCTATCCTTGCAGTCAGCCTTCCATAGCAAATGCCATATTTCAAGTTCTGTTTGGCTGCTTTGTTCATTGATTATTATGTGTGGCATTTCTTGGTTTTCCAACGGATGTCTGTCTGTCCGTCCGTCTGTCTCTCCATGTGGCGTTTGTGGCATTTTTATATGGTACTCGTCTTCAATATATTGCACGATGCTTGCATATGTGGCATATTTGAAATATTTTTGCAATTTGTTAAAATCATTTATATTTATGATCGTAGCAACCAACCATCGTATTGTGGCATTGTGTCATGTGCACACGAGACAGAGGACATGAGGCATTTCATCATTTCATACAATTTAGGCAGCAGAGATAAACACAGGGATGCAGGAAGAAACTCATTATTACATACATGTTTGTTTAAGGATATACCGTGTTCGGGGATATACCATTTATTCCCCTACGTCATGTGTTTCTCAGTCATATGCTTGTTGACAGCCATAATTATCGCCATTTTCCTCATCTATTTGCTGTGTTGCTTAATGTATAAATCAATAATGTCGATGCCTTAATTACATCGTCACTTTCCGTAAAAGCCGCCTCGTTGAGGGGGGTGTTTAAGCGAAAACGTTTCCTTTATGTAATCTCTGGGATTAGTTGAGTTTTCGACACCCATGTTTTCCATGTTATCATCCATCATCAGCCATTTACCATTTATTCATCTGTCCCTGTGCAAAAATTGCGGCCACTACACTGCACTTAGGAGGATAGATGTTAATGGAGAATGTATGTTTTTTTGTGTCTGCAGCTGTGCCAAAATTACACCGCTCTGCTTTAATTCGTTTCAATTGAAAAGAAGTGCAGAGCTGCAGTTTTTATTGGACAAAGTCTAACTGAATGCATCCATCATGCAAACATTTTGAGAAAACGTCCGGCGAAGCCCTTAATCTGTAATAAAATTTACTTCAATAATATTACTGATTTTTAGTTTTTATCTCGTTCTTGATTGATTTTTAGGTGTTTTGAGTGTAATACATTCAAAAGTCAGCTATTCTGATCAAGTTTTTCTTCTTTCTTCTTTTCTTGTAAAGGTGGAGATATAGATAATGGAGATAATTATCGGTGACCTTATGTATAGAGTGTTTGTGTTACTAGCATAAGACGTATGTATATTTAGTTTTTTTGCAAATTGAAAAACGCTTCACCATAAGTCGTTTTTAATGATACGCGACAGGAACACCTGATTTAGACCAGAAGAGGTCCACCGTGCTACCACGATCGCCATCGGAGCCAATATGAGTGACTTACGAAGCACTTTATCTTGTCGATGTCTGTACTGGACAAGTGTTCCAAAACTTCAAAGAAACCTTCTAGCCATAGCGGGATAGAAACAGAGAAGATGTTTGATGCTCTTCTTCTTACGAACCACTTTATCTTGCCGATGTCTGTACTGTGCAAGTGATCCAAACCTTCAAAGAAAGCTTCTAGCCAAAGCGCGATAGAAACAGAGAAGGTGTTCGACGCTCTTAATATCTTCCATGATCCTCAAAGCTCCAAAATATATCACTTGAGTCGATATCCTGCCTCTGGGCTGTATAATACATCCTTCTCCATCATTCTGAATTCAACGTAGACATTTGAAATCTTTCAAATGGAAGTATGTAGTGCGACCACCTCATATCATACTTTGGTCAGACTATCACTTCCTTAAAGGCAGTGCCCCATCAATACTGAAATCAACGTAGACAATTGAAAATTTTCTCATCATTGTATTCTTTGGACAGACCAACGTCGCGCTTCAACACATCCTTCTGCCTGACCTGTCAACCAATGCATGCAAGTACACATGGAACTTGCAAGGTCGTTCTTATCTGGGAAGCTCGTCAGCTTTACAGTTCCTTGGAATGTTCCTATGCTCCGGCACCCAAATAAGTTGAACTGCTTCGTCATCTCTTCCGATAATAGTTGAGTACATTATTGTCTATAATTTGTTTCTATCCTGATATCGTAGATCCATCTTTCACAACGACCTGAGCATGCAAGTGCAGATGGAACTTGTAGCGTCGTTCAAATCTGGGAAGCCCACCAGCTTTAAAGTTCCTCGGATTATACCTATGCTTTGACATGTTGAACTGCTTCGTCATCTATTGAAGAGATAACCGATGATAGTTGAATACATTATTGTCTTCGATTTTGTTACTATCCTTATATCGCAGTTTCAAATTTTACAGCAACCTTCCGAGGGGCTAACGACTGTGTAGCTTTTCTCAATCAAAGAAAGGAATGTACTGTTTGGAATCGGCTTCTTCTATTTAAGCAGCTCGACCTTTCACAACACACTGAATATTCTGAGAGGGACAAAGGCGAGGAGCCCTCTCTCAATCAATGAATTGTATTTGTTGTACTCATTGAAAGGGACCTATTGTTTAGAGCCACTTTAGAGCGAGTCATGGATTTTAATTTTCGCCAGTATTAATAAAGTCAAAAATCCTTTTTTACCTTTCAAGAGAATAAACTAATTACCATACCGCAGCAAACACCAACCGCGGTACCTTAGTATATATAAAGGATTAACCAAGATTTGAATTTCGCGTAACTTGTGTCTTGGTATGATTCAGAGATCAGTTGAAAGCATTTGCAGTTCATATTTTATTTCAACGACAAAATTGTTGCATATGAGGTTGAGAAAAAATGGAGTGACGGCTGCGAAGCCATCATCATTCAGAGCCAACATAACGCATTATTGGTCATTGATTTATCGATATAATTATACAGTTTCAGTCGCTACATTGTAAGTCGAAACCTTAGGTCGTACAGTCCAATTATTCCATGAGTAATCTCAGTTCGCAAGTTGTTGATCATATGAAGTGATTGAACGCGGTTGGACTTTTACTTTGGCGTTTTTTATGCCCATGGCTTGAAGGAGAAAATTAAGATTTAAAATAACATAACATATTAATAATAATTTCAATCACATTTGCATATGTATAAGTGAATCTCCACTTTACTCGATCGTTTTCTTGGACCTTAAGTCTCAGCTGAAAAGTTATCTAGAAATTTCATAGATTTCAACGTCGACTAGTTTAGAGTTTGGCATCAAAAGCATTGATCCAATCCGTACAAAATCTTCAAAATATTTGTGGTAGAACGATTGGGTCATATTCCATACAGAAGTACCGATTTGACACTGCAGTTAGCTATTAAAAAATAAAATAAAATATTCTGCACAAAAAGTAAATTTTAAGGTCTCCAACACAAGGATTTTATTTTTGGTTGCATAATTAACTAATTAAAAAATACGCAATTATTAGTTAAAAATATTAATAAATAAATATATGTATATAATAATTTTAATGTAAAAGTAGCACTGCCTATAGAGCTGTTTACGCTTTCAGATTCAATTAACTACTTGTACTTTAGCACTTTTCGATATAAGATAAGTTTTATCTGTTGCATAATCCTTAGATGTACTAAATGACACATCATTTTTATCTGCAAAGCCTTCGTGGAACTAGAATCGGATTCCAAGCTGTAAAATAAATATGTAAGTCATTCAACAGCATTGTTTTAATTTACTCAATCTTAGAGATTCCTGCTCAAGGATGCATAGTTTTAACTTGCACATAGGATGTTTTATATGGAGATTAGGGTTTGGGGTCCGGGAATTCCCGAATCGAACAGGGAATTCCCGAAAAAATTTGGACGGGAATTCCCGGGAAAAAATTTTTAATTTCCCGGGAATACGGGAAATGTTAAAAAAATATTTTGTTGATCTATTTAATTAATATTAATTTTTTATATTGATTTTACAGTTTAGAATATTTTCCCTGTTTCTGTAAAATATTTTCTTCTCGATTCGAATGAATCTTCTAAATTACGTCATAACATTCTTTGCCATACGTGTTATTTGTTTCCTTAATCATTTTTTATTAATTTTAAATCTAGTGTAGGTGTAAGTCAATTGTGCCTGCGATTTTAATGTCCAATTTTATGATGATCAATTAGTCAAGAGTAAAATAAATGTAAAATGAAAAATAATCTGTAAAATATTTTGACAAAAACATGCGTTTAATTTGTAATATGTCAGTATATTAACCCATAAACGCCCAATTTATTAAATTTCTTCTCAATTATTCTCGTAATAACTACTACAATACTACAAAAAATATTTATTTTTCGGTTTTTATTATATTGTTTTGTTCTTCTCGATCACTCGCGATTATCATCGACCTGTTCTATTGGGCTTGCTAGCTTACAATTAAGAAAATTGACAAGGTGGCAACATTTTTATGCATTGTTTTTTCATAAATTAATCAACAAGCTACTTGCAACTACTTTCTTTTTAAGCGACTAAATTTCATACACAAATTAAGCTAGCCAATCGAACAACCCTATAGTTTAATAATCAGGCATTACATTCATACTAAAAGTTATCATAAAAGTACAAAAACCTTGAAGTAGTGTACACGGACGTGTTTGGTGGGCGTTAATAGGTTAAAAAAGCACACCAGTTACTAAATGTTGACATTTTAAATCATATTGGACATACCTAAAATAAATTATGTTTTCCCGGGAATTCCCGGGATTCCCGGGAATGAAACTTTTCATTCCCGTTTTCCCGGGAAATGAAAAAAGTCCGGGAAACCCCAAACCCTAATGGAGATTGAAATTTTGCTATACTAATCATACCATCCCTAGCACAGACTAACCCTAGCTAACATTTCGCAGTGGGGATGACATCACTGTGCGTTTATATAATTTCTTGCCTGCAATTCATCTCAATCGTGACTTGAGATAGGATTGCGATTTTTTTGCATCGTTCGGTTCATGAATTCACTTCTATATAGGTACATATATATCCATCACATCACATACCCAAAAACCACCTTTAATTATGTTTAGCAAAGCGGTTTGCTTTGCTAATGATCTTCTTGTCTATTTCTTTTAGTTCATTTCCAAAAAAAAATAATGAATTAAATGAAAAGGCAAAAGGAGATGAGGATGAAAGAAATGAAGCACAGCAACAACGAAAACAGATTCAAGTTTAATTAAAAAGTTTTGCAATCGTAAAAAAATTGCGTTCACAACTGTGTAATTAAAAAGTCCGCTTCTTTCATCTTCTCATTCGATGCGAGTGAGAGTTGGGCAGTCAGGCAAGTAAAGTGGGCAAACGGGCAGCAACGACGATCATAAGTACTTATACTACAACAACACATAATAACAGATACTATAACTACAACTAGCATACATATCTCAAGACATACATACATTTGTATGTAAGAGTACATTCAAACGATACACTGCGTGGAAAAAAGTTACGTACAGCAAAATTTATATCAAAAGAATTATCTCAATAAAAGAAAGTAGGATAGGATGGGAAGAAATTAAATTAAAAATAAAATAAAATTATTCTTAAAGAATATAGTAAAACAAATAGAAAGATGCTAGAGCTGGCTCCAAACAGTGGGTCCTTTTTAGTGGGCATAAAAATATTGCGCTGAGCTGCCCTTGTTGCTTCTGGAGTGATTTAAGTATTATTTGTTTTGGGGAAATTTTATATTTATAATCTTATTATTCTTCCTCCAAATCCATTCCCTGAATTTGTTTTCTATTGAAAAAATTAAATGACATTTTTAATAATTTTCAAATCAACTACGAATTTAATTACTTGATTTTAGTTTAGTTTTTGTGTTGTTTTGATCAATTTGATTGATTTTCTATGTGTTTTGAATGTAATACATTCGAATTCTAGCTATTTGATCAAGTAATTTATTCTTGCGAAGGAAGTTTTTGTTTTGCTAATGGAAAGGTAATTCTTTCATTTGCTCAGAATAATGTGCGTACACTTTTTGTGACGCACTGTATATTATATCAAAGTTGTTGAACACGGACGTCTACAACTAAGACTGTGATGATGATGATGACGACACTGATGAGTTTTAATAAAAATAATTGTCAGTGGTTTTGCCACTATTTAAAACATTTTACGACTTGCAAGTTTAATTAAGAAAAACATTTTGCGCTGCTTTTGCTTATCCACCTCCCCGCCGCCCCATTCTACCTATGTTGGTCACCTCTATGCCTTAGCTAGTTGTCGCCGTCATCGTCAGTGCGAATTCATCAGAGATGATGGCTGTCATGTTTGAGAATATACTTATAATTGTAAGTGTATGTACACGATAAACGATTTTAAATGGCATAGAAACCCCGACTCGTTATAAAAGAATGACTTAGTTTCACGAAAGAATTTAATACATGGACGTACACTAGGGTATCCAGTCGATCATTTTGTTCACTGAAAACAATAGTTTCATCATTTCATCTTGTGAAAGTGGAATAATCGTTTTTGTTTTTTTAAAATTGTAACACCCCTGAGCATGATCGACGATATCGGGAACAAGATTGAAAAATAAAATAATAAACAAAAAATCTTGTTTTCATTTTTTGCGACCTTAAGCCGGATAATAATACAAAACATTGTTTTAGATATTCACTGCACTTCCATAATTATATTTATATATTTTTGATTTGTTGGGGTGGGTCACAGATTCCGTGATTTAAATTGTTAATAAATAGTATGTGCATATTAATTTGGTTTAAAGTAATTTGTGGGAGTTATTCGATGTATAAGAAAAAATCATTTTTCATTTTATGGATTTGATTCCATTTCCGAACGGAATTTAACTCTGAGGCTAGGACCTTTAAGCACTTCTAAAGGAGAACTGAAAATTATGAATTAGAATTGTTCAAAACAAGAGAAATTCTCGATTTGAGTTTGTTGCGATTTCATTTTATCTCGATTAGGTTCTTAAGAACATGTTTCCAATGTTTCTGTTTTCCTGCAGCCATTTGGTAAATGACCCGCACACAATGTTCCACAATTCGTGGAACACTCGTATCAAACAGTAGCCAGTTAAGTCAGTATGTTTTGGGGAAATCATCATCGGCATAAACCTTTAATGCCAGGCTACTGATCCACGCTAGCGACTTTAAACGATTCGACGAGAGATGCTGGACGATAAGAGACCTTTGACTTCACTCAAGTACAAAATTCACTTGAACATAAAACCAAAGAATGCATACCCATCCATACATGTGTGTACATATCGCGGATACACTCAGAAAAAGTGTTGCATCAAAAGTATTTTTAATAAAGTCTATAACACTGTTCAACAAAAACGAAAAGTATTGTGTCCAAGCTGAAAAAAATATTTTTTATGTGCATTCTTAAAATCAACACAATTTTTATGGATAATTTAAAAAATACTATTTATATTAAAATTTTAGTCCTTTAGAATTTGTACTCTCATTTAGGATATATTGGTGCGATTGTACCCGTTTATATGTTCAACTAAAATTAATTATAATGTCTACAAACTCATTTGTTACTCATTTTCACATAGAGACTGTGGTTTAGGAACAGCCTCCAAAAATTTAGTAAAAAAAAAATCATAAAGAATAGAAAAAAATCTGAAAAAATGTTTTCTTAAATTTTTGTATAGCTGACACTAAAACGCAAAATCCATAAACCTTATATGTAAAAAAATCTATGGATAAATGCAGAAGTTATGATACTCGCAAAAGAGTTTTTAAAAAAATTATATTTTTTTGTTTAAATAGCACGAAATGTCTGAATTTAAATTGTATAAAAGAATATATTGGTTAATTTGTAATAGCAAAGAAAACAAGGCAAAATCTATGAATAAATGTAGAAGTTCTGACCCTTATGTAGACCCTTTTATGAAGTTTTTGCTTAAATTGATTTAGTCTAACGTGAAGACGACATGTACTTCAACAAGAACGACCATAACTTTTACACTTATCCATAGATTTTCTTCATCTAGGCCTTGTTTTCTTCGTTAAGATGTCAAATATTACAAACTAAAATAAAATATTCGGTTATCTAATTTGTAAAGGATTCTTTGGGGCTATTTAAACAAAAATGATTGATTTAAAAAACTTTTGCGTCTATAAGGAGCATCATAACTTCTACATTTATTCATAGCTTTTTTACATATAAACACTTTTTTGTTCTAGCTATAAAAATTAAAAAAAATATTTTTTTCCGATTTTTTCTATTTTTTGTGATTTATTTGCAAAAATATATTGGCCCCAAATTTTTGATGACTGTTCTTAAACCTTCCAGCTATTAGGAAATAAAAAACCAAATGATATATTTTGTATGGGCCAGCAAAAATGCGTTCTTTAATCATAACGTAAAAACATGATTTTTTAATTTCTCTTACATCTGCCAGAAGGGTATTTTTTCTTCTTTAGAATACTAGCTATTCAAATAAATATAAAACAAAAAAAGAATGACTTAAAAAATAAAAAATTAAAACATCTATCTATCCTGCTATGTATTAAAAATAAAACAAAATTATATATTTTTATATTCTGTATAAAAAAAGTTATTCACACAAAACATGATTTAATGATTTTTTGGAATTTTCTTACTTCTGCGGGAAGGGTATTTTCTCCTTCAGAATACTAGCTATTCAAAAAAAAACTATTTTTATTGCGACGATGTAAGAAACATGTTCTTATCGATGTTTAGCTATAATTCCTAAAACACTGTTTTAACGTTAAAATAAACTTTTTAGAGGTGATGGTCCTTATTGTAGATATAAAGGAATTTGAAAAACTCGTGTGTCATTTTACATGTACTCCTACAAAAAGGACCATATCTCCTACATTTATCCACAGGTTTTCTTCAAATAGGGCTAGTTTTTTCGATAAGATCCCAGATTTCCAAAAATAAAAAATATAAAAATCTGTTCTCTAATTTGTGAAGTTTTTTTAGCTCTACTTAATCAAAAAATAAAAACATTATGATTTTTTAAATTATTTTGCGTCTCATTTTTTGTCGTCATGACATCTACAGTTAGACATAGATATATAGACATTGTTTTCTTCGTTAGATTATTAGTTATTAAAAAATAAAAAATATTTTTTTTTTGGATTTTCCTTCTTCTATTTTTTTTATTGATTTTTGTCTCAGCATTTTTTTTAATATTTTTTTAATTCTTTAGAATCTATGCTTAAACCTCAGTTTCTATGTGAAAGTTGAATTCACAACATTTGTAACCGTCATAAATACCTATAATTAAACATATAATTGACGACTTTAATTAAATATATTTGTCGGACTTAAATTTCACAAATTAGATTAAAAATATTAAAGGTATCTTCAACAAAAATTGGAATTTTAGTATTTTTAATTTATCCATAATTTTTGTAATATCGTCTTTAAGTTTAGAAAACTAAAACATTTTTTGTAAAAATTGAATAATATTAAAAAGGCCTAATTCGTATTTTTTGTGGTCATTTTGACAAAAAAAACTCGATTTCTCAGAAAATATGAGTTGGCTCTTTTTTATATTAGCGACATGTAACGATATGTTAGATCAATAAATAATTAAGCTCAGATCTCATAATAACCAACTAATTATGATAGGAAATTTCATTATTTGAAAAAGCTTTACAAAAAATAATTTTATATAACAATTTGCTGACTTAGACTGGATAACTCTCCAGTGTAAGTGGAAATTTTGTTTATCGAGGCTAAGTCAATGCCAACATAAAATTATTTTTTTGCAAATTTGTTTTAATACAAAATTTATATTTTAGTTGACGACAATTAGAAAAAAATATTTTTTTTTTCTAATTTGAGTAATAAATTAACTCTTAATTGACATTTTTGTTAACCAGACTTAAAGAAAAACAGTGATCATGTTCAATTTATCAATTTTTGAACTAAAAATGAGTAAGAGGTTTTACTCAATATGAGGTGCATCATTTCTCTCAGTGTATGTACAATGTACTGCGTACATATGGACATGTACTCATTCAGATATGCAGCGTTCATTTGGCCCCACTGTGATATGAACGTATAGATACAATAACAACTCATAGCGTGTTTTTTTATTCTTCTTTCTTAGAGCTCATGCTCTAGCAACTTTTGCGGTGAGCTCTAGCTGATTGCTGCTTGTGTATGCTACAGTAACAGTGAGTGTGCTGTTTGCTAGCCAGTCTGGACAGATGGATGGATGGATAGATGAATGTACATACATGCATAGACGGTAGGAGAGATGGATGACTGGTTGGCGGGCTGGCTGACTGGCTGGTTGGTTGTTTGGATGGCGGTTCGGTTCGGTCGGGTTGGTCTTTTGCTGGCCGTTTGGCGGTGTAGTAAAAATAAAATATCATCAGCGTTTTTTGCCCCGACTGTCTGCCTGCCTGCTTGCCTTGTCTGTCTGTCTATCTACATATGTATGAAAATATCTGTGAGCGCGCGGCAGCCACCAAGCACCAGCGCTGTTGCTGCTGCTGGTGCCACTCATTGCTCATTTGAGACAAGCAAACGTTCACTACTCATATTCGTTTAGCTTTTTTCCGTCGTCGTTTTCGTATCCCCACCATACATACATACAGACACTCGTACATGCCCATGTAGTTGTTTTTTTATTTTTTATTTTTGTTTTGTCTGTTTGTGTTTCTGTTTCGGTTTCGGTTTTCGGTTATATTTTGTCGTCTTTGACTAAAGAGAAATATTGAATTAAATTTTTTATTTACTGTTTGTTAGTAGCAATTTAACAATTTTCGAGTCGTTATCGCATGCGCGCGTCGCTTTGTTTTTTGTTATTTTGTCTTTATTTTTCGCCCCACGATTATTTCTTACGTTTCTTACATATATTTTTTTA
Organism: Polietes domitor; assembly: GCA_947397865.1. Lineage (NCBI taxonomy): Eukaryota > Metazoa > Arthropoda > Insecta > Diptera > Muscidae > Polietes > Polietes domitor. Next base: position 171,514,900 of record OX377618.1, read on the forward strand.
TTTTTCTTCTACTACTGCGGGCGATTACCAAAGTCGAATATATCAGCGTATCTGGTGGTATCAGATAAATTAAAATTTTGTAAATTTTATGAAATGGTATAAATTAACCGTCACCATTTAAACCAAAAAAAGCGAAAAGGCAAAAAAGAACGCAATATTACGTATACGATATGAAGGCGCAGCAAAAAGTGATTAATACATACTTGAAATACAGATTAAATATCAATTAAAAGGCAAGAAAACAAGCCGGAGAATTATCAATAAAATAATTCTTGTCTGCCCGTGTGTATGTATAGCTCAGGGCAATATCAGTGTGAAAATTGTTTATAATTTAAAAAGTGTTAAATTCAGTGAGTGTACTTTTTTGGGCGAACTGATCTCCACAGAGTTCAATGACAATATTGGCGATAACTGAGTAAAGCACAAGGTGAATAGAAATTCCTAAGGCACTATTAACTACTCTATGTGGAGATAGTAGGCGTCCACGTAAGCTGCAGGTGCGATAATGGGAGCAGTATTGCTCGATCGTTTAAATAAAAATTTATATATATTTTCGTTGATTAACATTCAGCGATAATTTGTATGTGGCAATTAAACTTGATGGTTGAATTAATCTTGTGCATATTAAATCGTTTTATTGGATCATCTAATCTTTTCGCGCCTGCCAAAAATACTCATTATGTCGTAAATCAATTTGTTGTCAATAATGTCCATTCGAATGTCTTTAGAGAATGTATGTACATAAGTGGTGTTTTTTCCGGCTCTTCCTTAACTAGTCTAGCACAATGTTGAAGAAACCGAAAATCCATTAATTATGACAACAATGTAGCGTTGAAGTGAAATAAAATGGTAACATTTACAGAAAATTTGCAAAGAAAGCGATAGTCGATTAATAATGGCAATAATGTTTCGTTAAAGTGAAACAAATTGGCAACATTGACTGAAAATATGCATGCATAATTGTAAAGAAATGTTGACTTTGTCTGAATAGTTTTAATATGAATGATAAAATGCGTTACGCTTCCTCCACTTCGACTAATTTACGTTTTTTTTACAAAAGACTATTAAAAAACACCAAAATTTATTTAATGAAACAATAAAACGTAATAGAAAAATAAGCGAGTTTGGGTGAACTCGATTGACTTTGTAATCCAAAAATTTGGTCTGTGAACTGATAATCTGCTAGCGTTGCACTATAGAATGTCATAACATAAAGATGTAAGAAATATTTCACACCCTCTGATCTTCTCAATATCTACACTACCTACATCAGACCAAAGATGGAATACAACTCCCATATATGGTCGGGTGCTCCAGCTTCATCACTGGAGCTACTTGACCGTGTCCAGAGGAGGGCGATGGTGTTGATAGGTGATGGTAGGATATCCAATTCTATTGTCTCCCTTGAACACCGTCGTAATGTTGGTTGTGTGTCATTGTTCTATCGATACTTTCATGGTGTTTGTTCTTCGGAAATTCGTGATCTCATACCGCCCGTGAGAACGTTCGGTAGAGATACGCGACTCTCCAGGAACGCTCACCCATTTGTTGTCGATTGGACAACCGGCCGCACTACACATTACAGAATAAATTCGTTCTTCGCCCGTACTATCCGTATGTGGAATCGACTTCCGGCAAATATCTTTCCAATTACGACATTCAGAGATTCAAAACAGATGTCAACAGACACTACTCCCTCTTTCCTCCTTCCCATACCTGATCTTCCTTCCACCAACGCAATGCACTGCATTTATAGGGGACATCCCCTGAGTGTTGGTTCAGTGAAAAAAAATATCAAATGTTTGTCGAATTATAGTTAACACTAATTTTCAATAAGAAAAAAAAAATAATATGAAAAATAATTAAATAAATATTTTTTTATATGGTATCATCTGAAGTTTCTACACAGATTTTGCAAACGAATTTATATGAGACATGCAAAAACAGCCCAATGAAAATTCTTTAAAACTGTCAAAGAGTTATCGAATTACTGCTAAAAAATAATATTTGAAGAAAAATTATATAAATAAAATTTAAAATATTTGTTTTGTGAATGACACCATCCGAAATTTTTACACAGATTTTGCAAAGGAATTTATAGGCGACTGCAAAATCGTCCAAAAAATAATGGAAAATAGCCCAAATCAAAAATGGGACAAACAATTAGAAATTAGCCAAAATTAATATATATATGAAAAATCTTTTAAAAAATTATGTCTTTTAAAATGAAAAATTGTGCAAAAGTTGGGTCATTTTTCAAATGAAAAATCGCACAACAACCTGGCCATTTTTCATATGAAATCATATGAATGAAATTTTGACTAATTCTTAATATGAAAAATAGCACAAAAATATAGATGACTACAGTATGTCCAAAGCCGTCTACGCGGAGTAAAAGATTTCTCTGGGGTATGCCCAAAGCCGGTTACGGAGTGTACAGGATTTCTATGCTGCATACTTCAACCAAAGCGCGATATTTCATATTTGATTTTTGGGCGATTATTCATAATGATTTTTTATTCAATCTTTATTTAATTATTGTATCTTTCACGAAGTACAGATCTTAAATAACTAACAAATATTTTATTATTGCTTTCCAGAGCTTACAATAAAATATGTCGACAGTATTTCGTTTCTTCAGTTGGCTATGGCTAATGAAAAATAAATAAAAATACTATTAAGAAATATCAAATAAATATAATTTTAAATTTGTATTTTTAAATAATGCTTTCGAACAAGCTTCTTCTAAAGGTTTTATGCTGATTTTGCAAAATGAAATGTCCAAGGCTGCATACGCGGAGAAAAGTTTTTATGCGTTGGCGGCCTTTGGGTCTCCTCTTGGGTCTGTCCAAAGCCAGCTATGCAGAGCAGAGTTACAAGCCGAACCATAATTATCGGCGGCGCTGTTCAAAATGGGTCGGCGGCGGCGGCTTTCGGCTGATTTGCCGGCTCGTTCTGTCATTCGATTACATCTATTTATTTGACAATTTGGGAAAATGGAAGGAAGAATTTGTATTGGTTTTTGATACCTTTTCTTTTATTTTTTGTCAACTAATTCAATATTCGTTAATATTAGCAAATGTTCCCATAATTTCATATAATTATCCCATACAATTTTTTTGGGAGTGGGAATCCATTTCCTAAATTTATAATATGGATGAATTTAATAAATATTTTTGCAATTACAGATTTTCATGTGAGGCATATTTGATCAGACATCTTGAATATCATAATCCTTCCAAATAATGAAATACTCTACCTACTTTGACACACTAAAGAAGCACAATAGAGGAGCTGTTGTTTATTGTTATTTATAGGAACACATGGAATTGACTTACTGGAATTGACTTATATAAATGTGACTTTTAAATCAAAATACAATCATTCAACTTTCTATAGACGTCATCATATAGTGGGATACTAAATTCAAAGAAAGATCCATATATTTCACAGTAGTAGGTTGTCTAAGTCGACATTTATATTTTCTTTTGTAATTTCAAGTGGGTTGTTTTTGGTAGTAAGATTTGACTGAGTTAGTACTCCGTCAAATCTCGGCCGATTTCATCGACTCATATCGGCGGCGTGGTTCAAGTCGATTTGAGCCGATGAAATCGGCGGTGGCGTGGCTCGAGCAGAAACATGCGGCTGCGGCGGCTTGTCGGCTTAAAATCGGTCGGCTTGTATCTCTGATGCAGAGTGAAGGTTTTCTGCTCTGCAGATATCACCCAATGCGCGATAGTTCTTATTTGATTTTTCATAATGAAAAATAAATAAAAATACTATTAAGAAATCTCAAATAAATATAATTTAAAAAAATAATGCTTGCAACCAGCTTCTTCCGCAGGTTTTATGCATATTTTGGAAGTTCATATACAAAAGTCTCATCAGCAACAATGAGAATTAATGTGCCACGAGGCTAATGATTTTATTTTTCCAAAAAGTCTATTTTATTTAAAGATTTGTATGTGTTAGCTTCCATATTTATAGTTTCATTAGCAGCAATTCCCAAGAACTAAAAATAAATTTTTTGTTAGTGAATTACACATATTTTATATTAGAGATTAATAATACAAAGAATTGATTGAAAGCGTCAATTTATTTAAAACAATTCCCACTTTATTTGTATACCACAAATTATTGCAAATAAAAACCGAAAAACTTATAACAATATGCAATATTTATCTCATCGAAAATACACAGAAATATAATAATATCAACATTTGTTGAACATTTGCATTAAAATGTTCTTTTTGAAAATAATCCCAAACTCGTTGTCTTTTATTCATTGGTGTTTGTCAAAACCCAAATAACCGAGAGTTCTCAAACCCTGTTAAAACTTTGCCAAAGAGATGGGATTGAGAACCGTACGGTTTCATTGAAAAGGGAAATATTATTTATTTGGAAAATTTAAATACTTTTGATTCGATTTACTTAAATGCAAAAATAATTGAAATTTAACAATTAAAATTTTCATTTACTAACGCCTTTTATTTAGATGAAACTCCACAGTATACACGTTAAACCAGAGAGTCTTGGACATTGAGATATTAGGGCTGTTTTTCTTTAAGACGGGATAACAAGCTGTGATAACAAAAACGTCAATAAAAATTTATTTTTTCAAAAAAAATATTTTGTGTTGACTTTAGCCTCGATAACCACCATTTTGACTTACACTGCATAATTATCCAGGCTAAGTCGAAATTTTTAACACAAAATTATTTTTTCAGAACTTGTTTTCACACACATATTGATATTGCTTTTGGCGACAATTTTAAAAAAGGATTTTTTATTTTCAGTGAAATTTTAACATTTTATTCAGATTTTTGTTATCGCTGCTTAGTTATCCAGTCTTAAAGAAAAACAGCCTTATTAATAATTACTCTACTTATGTTAGAGTACAATAACACAAGTAGAGTAATTCCTAATATCTCAATGTCCAAAACTTTCTGGTTTAACGTGTATACTGTGGAGTTTCATCTAAATAAAAAGAAAACTATTTTATTTATCCCTTTATATTAAGACGTTTATTTTAATATTTAAAAAATTCGTTTAAAGACAAGACAGTTAGTATGAGTAGGGATTCATTTGATTGCCAAATGAAACAAATTTAGTAATGCCAGAATTCGAAAGTTCTCAGACAACTATTTTTCGTATGGGAAAACAAACCAAACAGCAATTCGTGTTGAGTTCACACCATGACACATTATTCACACATAAAATCTCAGAAAAACTGCGGAATTGTCTGACAAAAGTTCGAACAAGGGCCAGAATAATCTTGTAAATGTCTAATTGGCTAATTGTAAGAAAAACTGCAGAATCGTCTGACAGAAGTTCGGACAAGGTGCCGAATAAACGTGCAAATGTCTGAAGTCATTTCCAATGCTTTGGCTGATTTTGTGATGAAATTTCAGAGAAATGTCTAAAAAATATTTTGTAAGTAAAGTAATCGTTAGTTTTTGTTGCTAGGGAATAGTTTTTTGTGGAAAACTATGAGGAAAACTGGACTGGAAATATTATTAAAAATTAAATAAATTGGACTATACTTAAATCATAATATTATCCTGGAATAGAAGTGGCAACCATCTTGGGCCTCTTCGAGGCAAGTTCATATGAGGTATATGAGATCCAGTCTGGAAATTTATGGTTATGCTTCTGCAAAATGACTGTTGTCAAAAACCTAAGAGATCATGAAAAAATTTGCTTTAAATCCAGACAAACTGATTGCTTGTTAGTTTTTAAATTTCCACTGTATTTACAGCCTTTTGACAGTACTTTTACAGCATGTTTGAATTTTAAAAAAATGTCATGATTTATTGGATACTATTTCCCAAATAAAACGCTTTTCTTTTTTAAAAACCTTTATTTAACTATTACACACATTCCGACCTGAACTTATTTTCTGCCACTCCGTGTAATATTTTGCTATAATAAATATTGTATGTTTTTTATTGTGCTGAAATCACTTGTTTCTTATATTTCTTTCAATGATTAATATTGACATATTGTTTTAATTTCAGTTATTCTACAGATAATACAATATTTTCAATAATTCATTGTTGTTTTTTCCATACGCTCAACATCGCTTCAGTTCAGTTTGTGTGTTGGCGATAACATATGTGCCTCAGTGATTTTGTTTTTGTTGTTGTCTTTTATTATTAATCATTCGTTCCTCTTGATGCCTATGCCGGCGTATTTCTTTTTATTATTAAATGTTATCTGCTTGAGAGCGTCTATAAGTATTTACGAAATTAAGAAATACTGAGTGTGTTCCCATAATTAATAATAACAACATCAATAAATGTCAAACTTTTGGCGATGAAGATGTCATATTTTATTTGATTTGAAAAATTGTGTGAAATTGTGAGTTCATCTTTTCGAACATATGTATAGACAGACAGACGGACACCTATTCATGGCATAAAGAATCTGGACGGAGGACGGAAAATATCGCAAAGAGAAGAGGAGTTATTTGTTGTGTTTTCATTGCTCTCCTTCAATTAACATTTGTGCAATTCTTCTCTTGGAAAATAAATGTGATAAGGTTTTTGTTTGTTAATGAAGGCTATCAAATTTTGGGTGTAGAGCAGAGGGGTTCATAAGCATCATCAGGTGATTGGAGAAATGATCTTGATGCCTGAAATATCAGACAATCTGACACAATATTCCCCATGTGCTTGTCTGTCTGCTGAAATTGAATGCAGACATTTGAAACGGCTTATCTCTTAAGACGATGTCTGAAACACAAAAAAATCAAAATTGTTTCTATCACGTGACATTCAATTATAGAATCTGGTTATATTCTCAATCTGATCAAAAGTTATTAAAATACATCTGCAAGCAAAAATGATTGACGATAAAAATGTAAGTGAACAACTTCCCTACAATTTTTCTAAATTCGTGGATAGAGGGATAAAAATAGTACCAAACAAACGGCTGAAGATACATTTTTATGAAGTGTCTATTTTCATGAGGAAAGTTTTTACAAAAGGGGATAAAAATGGTACCAATCAAACGCCAACAGATAGAAACATGAAATTCGATGTGTACATCCCTTTAGTTGTGTGGAAACATAAAACAAAGCAATTGTTCGAAATTCGTACTTTTAAGTGGCAAATGGGGAAAGATGGTTAAAATGGTACAACCAAACGGCTGAAGGTAAAATCATGAAATTTTGGTGTATACATTCCTCTGACCGTTTAGACACTCATCATAAATGAATTTTACAAATTTGTAGTTTTTAGGGGAAAGCGGTACGAAAGGGGATAAAAATGGTACAAATCAAATGGATGTAGTTAGAATAAGGAATTTCAGTGCATACGTTGTTGTGGATGCGTAGAAGCGAGAAGAAATAAAGGAAGGTATCGAAAATTGTACTTTTAGGAAAAAGGGTACCAATTTTAGTACCTACCAAATGGCTGCAGCTAAAATCAAAAGATACGGTGTTTACATTATTTTGAATTTGTAAAAGCTTAGCATAAATGATTTTTTTCACAATTTTTACATTTTAGGGAAAACGGTAAGAAAGAGGATAAAAGTGGTACAACATATATAGCCAGAAAAATAAAATGTGGTCTAAACATTGCTTTGGCTATGTGGACGCGAAAAATAAAGGAAAGTTTCGAAATTCTTAATTTTAGGGCGAAAATGGAAAAAGTGTACCAATTTTAGTACCGACTGCATTTTAGTACTGGCTGCAGTTAAAGTCATAAAAATCAGTGCTTACATTGCATAGTCTGTGTAGACACTCAACATTAAGGACTTTTTCGATATTTACACTTTTGGGGAAACCCCGAGCGAATGGGGATAAAAATGGTACCAACCATTTTTTAAAAATTCGATGTGTACATTGCTTTGGCTACGTAGACGCCAAAAATAAAGGAATCTAGTTCCTACTTTTAGAATGAAACTGGGGAAAAGTGTACCAAATTTAGTACCGGTCAAATTAATCTAAAATCATAAAATACGGTGTATACAATCTCGAGTCTCGAGGCTCAATATTAAACAATTTTTCGAAATTTTCACTTTTGGGGGAAAATAATGCAAAACGGGATAAAATTGGTACCGAGCGAACGGCTGCAGCCAGAATCATGAAATTTGGTTTTTACATTCCTCTTACTGCGTATACGGGGAAAGTAAGAGTAATTTTAGAAAATCCTACTTTTATGGTGAAAATTGGTAAAAGGGATAAAATTGGTACGGACCAAATGTCAGCATCTAGAGTCTCTTTGGCTGCCCTGTTTTTGTAGGCATGCAACATAAATTAATTTTTCGATAATTGTACATTTAAAAAAAGGGATAAAATTGGTACTGACCAAAAGGCTGCAACCAGAAACATAAAATCTGGTGTAGACATTCCCCTATCCTTATAGACATGCAACATAAAGGATTTTTCAAAATTTTACATACATTTGGAAACGGGGCAAAAGGGGATAAAAATAGTACCCACCGAACGGCAGCAGCCAGAAGTGTGTACATTCATTTGACTGCGTGTATGGGGAAAATAAATAGATTTAAATAATTGTACTTTTAGAGTCTTCGTAGTTTGTGATAGTATAGATATGTGTATATTAGGGCGGGTCGATTATTTTCGCACAAAGCGTCAGGCAAGACGGTAATCTATGGAAAATTTAAAAAGCATTTTTCCAAGAAACCATGGATCTAAATTGAGTTCCTTGCCCGCGAAAATCGACTTAAAATTCGTGACATACAGACGGAATTGGACAGATCGTCTTAGAATTTGAAGGCGATTTCCGTTAGGAAATTTATTGCTAGGAAATTTATTGCTAGATTTTTTATGGCTAGGAATTTATTGTAGTTCCATGGTTTGTAGGAGTTTTCCGTATATTTTGATTTCTGCTTCACGATTTGTTCATTTTTTTCTAACCATACAAATTTACCCACCCTAATGTACTTTGTAAAAGTATAGCAATTTGCATACAAAATATCCAAAATATTCCAGCATTTCTGTGTAAAGTCGATGGCCTATAATCCGCTTGTTTTTTATTTTTGTTTCGATTTTTTAGTTTTTTTAACACGTTTTAAATAAAGATTAAATTAATTTGTTTTCATATTTTGTATATTTTTTGTAATTTTGTTAAATTTAACTGACGTTTATTATTATAATATATTTCAAATGATTTATTTTCATTTTGTTTGCTTACAGATTTCGAATCGTAATTTGAAAAAGTATTTTGCTGAAAATTTGGAAAAACTAAATACGGTAAGTACACAAGACAATCAATAAATTTTAAATAAAAAAATATCAAAAATATTCCGAGTATGTTTCAAGAATAGAATATTTACACTTTTGATTTAAACAAACGTCTAGAATTTCAAAAACTCTTGAAAATTATTTCACTTTTGTTGGAAACAAAAATCTAGAATTTAAGAAAAAATTTTAACTACCTACCAAAATGCACTTATGCTACATTAAGTGTCACCTCAATTTGGCCAGTGCCACTTTAGCATGTCGCTGGTCATTAACCAATAAATTCACGTAGTGGGAGAGGGAGTGTGACATTCATTCCATGCGTATGCGACCACCCCTCACTGCATGGATCACAGAGCTGTTGTTCGTTTTTTATGTGATACCTTTTTAACTTTATGGCCAAAACAATTCACAGAGATTCTTGCCAGCAATGGCAAACAATCAGAGACAAATTCTTTTTTTTACCACACAACCTCCAATGGCCGTCCTCCCCAGGCCACAGGCCCCATGGCTCCCTCTTAACTCACCCACTCACTCACACGAACGAGTTTAGGAATTGCTCGGACGAGCCAGTACTTAGCGCAAGGCATACAAGAACAAAAACAAACAAAAAACGAGAAGCAGTGCCTTGGGAACATTGCATTAACATTAAATGCCAAATTGTTTTTATAGACAAGTATGTGGATACATATATATATATGTACTATGTGTATGAGACATATTTTTATATGTATGTACATATATCCAGTGCATGTTAACTTGTTGTTACACACATCCATCCAAACATCATCTCTCCCGGCAGTTAAGTCAGCCAGCTGAGCTGAGGCCAAGCCACCGCCGCCGACGCCTTTGTCAGCCGCTATGATAGCCACCAGTGTGGGGGGTATTAAAAATGGTCATAAATAAAATAAAGTGCGCTGAGTACATGATTTTCCTGTTAAAGTGGTCTCACTCGCTCGCTCTCTCTCGCGCGCTGTAATTTCAAGCGAAAACACAAAAAAAAATAACAAAAAGAAACAAAAACAGCAACTCGAACACGAACCATTTCACCAACGAGTCTTAAGTTGTGATATGTGTGGTCAAATCTGCAGTCAGACCTCCTGCCCACGCCCTGGCGGCACACAACCTCCCCCTCCCCCAACAACAAGGCAAAAAGGGCAAACTGGCCAATTGTGGTAAATCGGAAGTTAAAACAGGCAATAAAATGGCGCTATAAAAAATCTATGAATGACACATTAAATCAATCGCCAAAAAAGAAATTTCACTCGCTTTCGGTGTAGGACAAGTCAAAGAAAATGTTTAGAGAACGAGCGAGCGAGCGAGTTGACCCGGCTTACTTAGTGTATGAGAGAGTGTGTGTGGTAGACCTTTATGCCACTAAGATGATTATAAGTCCATAAAATGTGTATTGGAAGGTGGTAGGCCATAAAAATCCAACATATTGTCGGCCTGAGTCATCAGCATCAGGGGGCAGCGTCATACGCTTCGTACGCATCAGCATCATAACCATCATAACCATCATCATCATCGCCTCAATCAAGAAAAGGTGCCAAAGGTTAGATTATTAAAATATCAATGATGATTCAAAATGTTGAAATTAGCCATCATATTCCAGCGTATAGAGCCATTAATAATGGTTGCCGCACACACGGCCCATAAAAAGCAATTTGTTGCGCTTCTCTCCCCCCATGGACAAGCCAGGCTAATACAGCTGCCGACCATCTTAATACTCGCATAAGCCAGCCATTTTAGTTTTATCCATCCGTTAGTTAGTTATGCATGTGTCCCAGCCAAAGATACCATCAAGTCAGTTGCTCTATTGTTCGTGGCCGAAAAACCTTTAATTTCTAAATTAGTACTGCGTTCATCTCTCTCGTCTGCGCAAGCCTCTGCCTCTGCCACCAACAAAAACTAAATTTTTATGTGGTGCTGACATTTATTTTATTTTATGTTTGTATGAATGTATGTTTAAAAAATTCCTTTGTTCTTCCACTGAAAATATAAATTAAAGAAAAATATTTTTGAAAGAAACAAATCTTTGAGTAGAATCTATAATTTTATGACTTTTCCACAACAACAGCACACTAGTTAGTTGTTATTATCATTTTTCGGTAGGGTTCCTCAAAAATAAAAATAAAAAATTCGAACGGTAACACGGACACACTTGTTCCTTCTATGGACAGACAGATATATAAATAATACATAGTGTAAGTGCATCCATGCATATGTATGCATGCATTCATTTATTCCCATAAAATGTCTTTATATTCTTTGTTCGTTTTCCATACATTTTTTTGTTGGGTTTATCTCTGCCAGCAATCACTTCGCAGCTCCCTATTTTTTGAAATTTCTATTTGTTTGTCTACTCAACACTTGTTAAGATGGTTCCCTAAGCAGGCCATCTTGCTTTGTCCTTTTTCTTGTTCTTCTTCTTATTCTTCATTTCCTTTCATTGAGATAAAATAGATTTGAGATAGGGGACGACAATAATAATTGCATGACAACAGGACATCACACAAGTGTATTCTGGTGTGTGTGTGTGTGAGACAGGGTTGTTAAGGAATGCATTCGTTCATGGGAGCACAGGCTCATTGTAGTTCTTAAGGCCTTATGACACTCGCTATTTTGAGACTTTTTTCTTTTCTGGAATATAAGAGTGTCAATATGATTTGGTGAGAGAAAGTTTACCAATTGTATGTGTAAGGTGGGCCATTTAAAACTTTAAATTAGAATCGGCTATAAAAAGAGTACTGATAATTTTCTCTAATTTCTGGTTTTATTGGAAAGGTTGATTTTGTTATTTAATAATGGAGTATCATTAATATGACTACCACCAATTTTTCAGTACAGTCGAAAATCCACAGCAAACAGTGACTCGTTGTGGATGCATTGGCTTCTAAATAGTCACGTGTGAGTTCTCCGAACCCCATATGAGGCAATTTTGCTTATTATAGGTCACCGAAATGAAGGCTGAACTAAAGGCCGATTTCTTCTAGAAAATTTTCCACGTAAATTTCTTACAGTTTGCGTAAAAAACTCACTACTTTGGAAAAAAGTTTTTAATATATCCCAATTTTGTTCGACCGAATAACGTCCCATTTTGCAAATTTCAAAAATAAACCTGAAAATAGAAACTAAAATCAATGTTAATTTTACTTTCAAAATCAAAGTAAGCTGTAGTTCAAATTTAAAATGTTAAATGGCCCAACTTATAGTTATTAAGACCTTATGACACTGGCTATTTTGTGATTTTCTTGAATAAGAGTGTCGATTTGATTTGGTGAGGGAAAGTTGACCGATTCTAGTATATATATATCTAAGAAAAAGGATTTAAGAAAAAGTCGGAAAAAGCAAATGTCATATGGGCTTTGGACCGGTCCAACGACTAGCGAACAAAAGAAAATATAAAAGTTCACACGGTAAACGTGGCCTTTAATAGAATTACTGATCGCTAAAAGATAAATTGTTTTATATATGTTTGTCGTCTGGGTTCTTTTCCTCAAGGGAAGCAAAAATTTACTTTACTTAAAATAAGTTCAATTGAAGTGCAACTGATATAAATTTATCCATTGATGATACTGTGCAATAAAAATTTTGTCGAAGGGTTATGTATAACATTTTCTGTAACACTATCCGACAGTCCATATTACACCTGAATCAGAAAACATACGTCTGAAACTATAGGTAAAATAGAGTTAATGGACGTTTTTAGTTTTTCATTTTCTCATCCTGTTGCCGCTTAAAAGTTCCAAAAGAAAAAAATTTTCAAAAATTACTTTTAAAACTTATTTGCACCCTATGATATCGGTGTAAATGCCAAATAAAAGAATGCTAAAAACACTTACAATGTCTAGCTTCTGTCTGTATTAGTTTAGCATAAACAACCATTTAAAGAATTACGCTCTTAAAAAGTAAAATATTATTAAAAAAAATAAATTAGGGGGTTAACTTGAAATGGTTAATAATGCTGAACTAATACAGATAGAAGAGTGAAATTTGAAGTATTTTAAACATATATACTACTTCTTAATTTGACACTAATACCGTTATCATAGGGTGTGAATAAGTATATAATATAATTTTTGATAAATATTATTCTATGAAATTTTTGTGAAATTATAATTCCTGGACCGCGAACAAATTTTTATGGCGAAGGCACCTTAAATATATGTACTCTCATTTTGGAAATAGTACTTCGATAACAGCGAGCTGGCTACAAATAATGCGAATTACACTTTCACATAAAAACAGTGGGTTAGGAATAGTATTCAAAAATTTAGAAAAAAACATCTATTTTTGGTGGCACGAAAACAATCGTATAAAATGTAAAAAGTCGGAAAAGGTATTTGTTTTATTTTTTAATAGCTAACATTCTAACGCTTGAAGCTATGCTTTTACGTAAAAGAATCTATGGATAAATGTAGAAGTTAAGATACTCTTTATTGGCACAACATTTTTTATTAAATCATATTTTAAAATTTTTCTTTGAATAGCGTGAAAAATCCCTTTACAAACTAGATAACAGAATGTTTTATTTTAGTTTGTCATAACTGACATCTCAACGAAGAAAAGAAGGCCTAGTTCAAGAAAATCTCTGGTTAAATGTAGAAGTTGTGGTCCCTCTTATAGAAGTACATATCGTCTTTGCGTATGACTACATCAATTTAAGCAAAAACTTCGTAACAAATGAGTACCATTCATTTATTTATTCATAGATTTACTTCAAAAAAATGCCTTGGTTTTTTCGTTAATATGTCAGCCTTTACAAAATAAAATAAAATATCCTGTCATCTAGTTTGTAAAGGGAGTTTTAGGGCTATTTAAACAAAAACTAAAAATCATGATATTTTTAAAAAATTCTTTTGTGTCAATACATAAATTCCTAAATTCTACATTTATCCATACATTTTTTACATATAAACATTGTTTTTTGTGTTAGAATATTAGCTATTAGAAACTAATACCAAATACGTTTTTCCTATCCTTTTTATATTTTTTATGATTTTTATCGTAAAAGAAAAAAAATATATTTTTTTCCAAAAAAAATTTTCCCACATTTTTGGAGGCTTTTCCTAAACCACTGTTTATATGCGAAAGTGTAATTCGCAATATTTGTAGCCATCATGAGCATCTTTAGACTGTTATATAAACTGGTGTGATTGGACAAATAGGCAAGGTACCTACATCGCAGATTTTAGTAAAAAATTAAAAAAATATATCCATAATTCTTTAGTAAAAAATTAAAAAAAAATATCCATAAAATTTTATTATATCGATTTTATAAATCAGCATGCCTCAATGCACAAAAAAATATTTTGTTTGTAATCTTTATATGAAGTTAACACTATCCATGCATTTCACGTCAATATTTCATTTAACTCTGAACAAAAATGTCCTTATTTTTTTGAATCAGTTGATAAGTCTCAAAATTATGGTCTCCGAACAAAATTTTTATTTAAAAATATTTTAGACAAAAATTATGCCGACTCTGGAAACATTTTGTGTGTGGCTTCCATAATTCACAAAATCTTCGATGTGTTCTATACAGTCCCAGCAAAAAATTATCTTTATTTTGGAAACAGTGCTCCCGTTGTGGAGCTACTGGGGATGTAGTAAAGTAAACATTGCTGAAACTATGCATGACACGGTTGCAGCAACGAAGCAGAGTTGTTGCAGTAAATAAGTAGCATTGTTGCAGCAATGAATCAACATTGTTTCAACATCATAAATATTCATTGCGGAACTATAATTTCCAATAAAAGAAGATTCATTACATCAACGAAACATTTTAAATTAAATAATTTTAATTAAATTTCAATGACCAAAATCGTGGCTGCAATATATGATTTCGTTTCGTCTGCGTACGTTTTTCTTTCACTATAAGATTCGATATTGATGAAGTACCAGACTTTCATGTGGAAGAACTTAGGAACTTCTGACACTACCCTCTGGTGTAGTAACAGTTAATATAACAGCCCACTGCAGGTTTTGAATATGCCCCAGTTTCCCAATTCGAAATGTTTCTCACACAAGTGAAATTCAAGTATTCAATCAACTATGTTTTTATTCTTTGCCACATCTGCTGCTTTACTTTGAACTGCATTACAAACCCGGAATAGCAACAAAGAAACTCGACACCGAACGCTTTCACCAAAAATAAAAAAACAACACAAACAAAGACCTGCCTGCCAACCAACCGACCGACCGACCGACCACCATCTTAAAAAGACATGCCAAGTAAACGGAATTTAATGAGTCAAATAACTTAAGTACAGCAAGAGGAAAAAGAGAGGAAAAAGAAATTTCCCAAAAGAAAATACATTAAATAACCGGTTGATTTAGAGAAACCTACACAACCAAAACCAAGAACTGGTAAAAAAGCAACGAGGCCATTTTGATGATGTCTTCATCCGACTGACAATGCATCAGGGGCGACCTTTTCTTCGAGGTAGTGTTTGCTCTCAATCTCGGCTAGGGGTTTAGTGCTATTGCTTCCCTCCAGTCCAGCAAGTGAATTGCACGACAGTGAATTGGACAGAATTTGGTTGGTTTCAAATTAATTGTATCTTTTTTCTGGTTGGTCTCCTTTCTTTCTCGGGCATTGTTAACCTTAAGCCCCCTTGCCAAGAATGGCAACAGCAAAACCAACTCGCTGTGCCGGCTGAGCCGTCAGTTGTGTAAATTATGTGCAGAGGCTTTGTTTTTGTAACCATGATACCCTGTATTTATATGTGTTTTCTGGGGGTTTATTTTATTCATAAGGGTCAGGAGTCTTCGTGTTGTTAATTTTGTGCGTTTTTTCTTTTGTTTACCTTGATGTGGGTACTCTCACTTTTGTGTTAGAAT
This sequence comes from Polietes domitor, assembly GCA_947397865.1. Taxonomy (NCBI): domain Eukaryota; kingdom Metazoa; phylum Arthropoda; class Insecta; order Diptera; family Muscidae; genus Polietes; species Polietes domitor. Next base: position 171,530,954 of record OX377618.1, read on the forward strand.
TTGAAAGAATAAAATGAAATTTACTTGTCCTAATAACTTGTTTAAGGTCATTCGACGGGTAGAACAAGTTCATATCTTTGAATTATTCGCTGTGCTAATACTAAGATTAGTAAGATAGTATTTTAAATGCTGGGCTTTGTATTAACTATCCTTTCTTTTCTGTGTGCCGATGGTGGAGTGAATGATATAAAAAATGCCTTGAACAATAGAAAGTAGTTCAATTGATTAAAAATCTTAGTTTGTCTAGATTGTTGTGGAGTATATGATTTACTCCGTCATTGCGAGTAAATAAATTTTCCAATCGATTTACTGAAATAAATATGATCATAACCATAACGATTTTTAGGACAATAATCTAATAAATCATTTCATTTAAACTTTTAAACATGGATAATGTAGTTACGAAACTTATTAACACTTTATTGATAGATATTTATTTAGCACTAGACTCGCCTTTGGGGGTTTGGTCAACACAGTTTGCGCAAATTCCAATTCATATGATCTAGTCACAGTTCTCCCTATAATTATTTATTATATTTTGCGCAAAAGGCGATTTGTACAAATATTTTGTGCATTGTGTACAAATGACTTTATACAATTTCCCAACACTTCAAATACTTGATTATGGATTTAAACACACGAAATATGTGCGCAAAATTCCTTTTTGTGCAAAATTTGTACTTTCAAGCCCTTCTTACACTCAAAGAATAAAATGGTTGTTAATGTTAAACTAATACAGACAGAAGAATGGAATATGAAATATTTTAGGAACATATAAATCAAATCACAAATTCTTTTCGTGCCATTTTAAAATATGTATGTTGTTTTAATTGTATATTTTCATATATATAACCCCTTGAATCTCCATCGATTTTTTTTCAGAAAACATGGAAAACATATATAGAATGATTGTAGTGGATTTTAGAAAAAATATTGAAGTGATCATTTTTAAAAATCGAGCTCAACATTGAAAATAATAAAATGTTTGTAATACGCAACCGGAATGGTCATGAATGATAAAACAGGATCGAAGTATTCCCGAAGACGTTTTAAACTAGGCATAAAACATGCGAAATACAAGAATTTGATAATACATTTATCAGCAGGATATCAATTCAATTTTTGTGGAAGTTACAATGTCTATAATTCTTTTAAGATTTTTTCTTTAAAATATTTTGAAAGAGGAATACTTCATGAGGTTTTCAGAAAAATCGGAGTTATGTGAAAATTTTGATGTCCAGTTTTACTAGGAATGACTTCTATAATCCAAACAGAAACAAGCTTGTACAAATAGCAAAAAAATATATTTGGGAAACTTTACTTGTAAATGTTGAATGATTCAGTGTATCTTATATCTGACACTTGAGACCTCAGGTGGATTTTTTGTGACCATATCCTAAGAACAAATTTTAGAGGAATTCCATGTTAAACCCACGTGAAGCTATCGCAGTTCTTTCGAAATTAATTGAACTTTTTTGTTTTTTTGCAAAATATTATGTTAAATAATTTTTTTTTGAGAATTTTTGTGGTAATACTGTAACTTTGAACCAGTAATATCAATTGCTATGTGAACTATGTGGAGATTTTTAAGCAATATTCTTAGTTTTCAATAAATATATACAAATTAACTAATTTTATTTAAATTAAATTATTAAAAAAATCCATGCTTTTTCAATTTGTGGTACAAATAGCAACATTTGTGATGTACATGCTCTCAAAATTCCACAAGTGGTTTCTGAGATATCCGCAAAAGTAAAGGCGAGTACTCCTGTATTTACCAACTTGTTCATATTTGAAAAATATAAGAATATACTAAGCATAATTTTATGCGTTTTTATATTTATAATTTTTGTTGATTGTTGATAAGTAAATACGAGACTGTAAATTATAATATTTAGCTTCTTTTGAAATTATACAAACATTGAATATTGACTTTACTGAAATTTCCTTACATCATTTCCCAGGTTAAAAATTGGAATCATTAATTTGGATACACTTTTATTGGATAGGCTTAGGTTCCATGTTTTATTTTTTAGAAAATCTGAAGTAATTTTTGTTTCATCATCATTGATATTATTTAAATTATTTAAGCCAAACTTAAAATTAAATTAATTAATTGGTAGATTTGTTTCTATTTTCTCAGGCATGAGATCGTTTTTTAATAGAAAACAATGATTTTTAAATATAGGAGTGATAACTGAATTTGGTTTGATTTATTGAATTTTTGAGAAAAAAAGTAACGTAATTAAAATTAATTAATCAAAATTAATATGGCAATTCAATCCAATAATGGCGTTTTCTATGACTACGTCAACGCCAAATAACAAAAATTGAGTAAATTTTTATATGTCCATATATATCCAGAGTAAATGTTTTGTGCGTTGACGGACTTCGGCTGGGTTTAAAGATTTTCTCCCCTGGGGTACGCCCTAAGCCGGCGTCACAGAATAAAGTTTTTTCTGCGTTACCAGCCTTCGGCTGGGCCTTAATAGTTTCTTCTCTGGGATATATCCCGGTATTTTCTCCGCTAAAGATATTCTGATCGATGCTGGTATTTTCATAATTTTTTTGCACAATTTTTCGTGCACTCTTTTCTATTCGTATCAAAAGTGCAACAATATCATTGTCTTGCAGAAAAGGGTTATTTCTTATTATTTATTATAATACATTTGTGACTTGTTCGTAGAAATGAATGATTTTAATGGTATAAGGGCACCTTTTCAAAATATTTCATTTTTTTCACAAACAGAAACTATGTTTTCAAATAAGAATCGATCGATAATGGTGCTTTATTAATACTTATTTTTGTGATTTTTGGTTTTGGAATTTACATAAATATGTCATAGTCTTGATGTGATCAACTTGTATCCAAGAAAGTTATCTTTGATTTCTAGAAACTTCAAAAAGATCGAAGTCTACCATTATTTGCCCGTTCGTGGCCGCTCTTTCAGAGTCTATATTATCTACTTTTGTGTACATGTGTAATAAATATTATTCACAAGAGAATCAATAAATTGTGTAAATGGCTCTGCTTATGAAGGCGAAAAACAAAATGAAGTCTAAAATCGCAATTATTTAATTTTTTGTAATTATTTTTTATGATTTCTTGTTATTGATTGTTTTCGAGTACAAACTACTGTCCTTGTTATTCTAAGCGGTACATATTTGAGACTTTTAAAGGAAATAAACATTTCAAAGCAGTATTTTTTCAGTTGCATCTGCAGCATAATTATTTTCAGAAATCCCTATTCCTACACTGAAAGAATTATCTTCATACAATTTATGATTTTGTCTTAACCTCAGTGAACATTTTCATTAAAAAGTCGCCAAAGAAACACTTCATAAAATGTATGAAGCATGTTTCATAAAGTACAAATCTATGAAAGTGTCATATAATTTATGAAACATTTCATAGAAACTATGAAATGCAGTTCATCATGCGATGAACTTTTGTCATACAAGTTATGAAAATGTTCATAGATTTTATGAAGAAACTTCATTAATTTTATGAAAAAGTTTCATAAATATTATAATTTATACTGAAGTTCCAATATAAACAAAACAAAGAAAAAAAGTCTGGCTTGTTGACTAACCAAATAATACACACACCATCATGGCGTGAGTCTTTGCAATGAGTATGTCTTTGACCTAAATCAGGGTAAATACTTATGTCAGAGTTAACAGAGAACAAATGAGAATTGCTATCATTAACCAAATAAAGTCGACACACTAAAGATGTAGTTGTATGTTATGAAACATTTCACAAAAACTACGAAATCCTTCATTATATTTATGAAGACATTTCATAACACAAATATTTTGTTGGTTATGACATATTTCATAATATTTAAGAATTGTTACTTTAATAATATGAAATCTTTCTTTGATCTTATGAATCTAAGTTTCGCTAATTTAACAATTTTGTTTTATGAAATATGAAAGGTTGTATGAAACATTTCATTGTATTTATGAATTTTTCATACATATTAAGAACAAATTCACCAAATTTATGAAAAACCTTTTATGGAATCGCTTCATAAATATTCTTTCAGTGTATTCAAGAGTATAGCGATTTTTGTATTAATAAAAAATCGTAAATAAATTATCGCGTTGATAGACAAAGATGTCTGTAGACCCCTGTTTTCTTATTAATGGTGCTGCCCCAAATGGTTTATATATATCGGAAATGTAGTCTTATTTCATTGGGTCTCAAGACACTATACAAACCGTTAAATCAGAAAACAATAACATCAAGTGAAATCTCTTGATAATTTTTATCCGGAATATCGTTTACATTGTACAATGTCTTCTATGAAATATTTCTGAAGAGATTATCACAATTCTCCTATAGCTTAAGCTAAGTTCTATAGAAACTAAATAAATCAACTGCTTTTCGATGATTCAACCAACCCAAATATAGCGCTGTCTCTTTGTTAAACCAAAAACGAATGTATTTAAATCCAAGTCTATACTATGAAGTGTGGTTACTTTGCATTTATCTTTTTTCTGAACCATAACCCATTAGTTTGGCTTTCAGTGCAGTTGCCCGCAATAGCCTGGCCGGCATGCCTTGCCCCAAGTTACCCCATGTCGTTAAGAGTGCTGCGCCAGAGCCATGGCCATCTTAAGCTGATTAACATAGTTTTTTTCTGGATACGTTTTTCGTTTCTTTTGAAAATGTTTATAAATGTAAATTAGCTGATGGCGGTGACCAGGCCACCATCTTACCAATCTACTTAATGTAAACCCTATTAAGAATGGAAATAACCAGACAGCCAGCACCATTCATTCTGGCTGCCAAAACCCCTCCAACAGAAGAGGGCAACAAATGAAGAAGAAAAAATAAATGAAAACCCATCTAAAATACAATACAATAATTCCGAGGCATATCACGTAATCTGTAGAAGAAGAAGAGAGAGAGACAAAAAGTCATAAAATGTTAAATTTATATTTCAATTAATAATGTCAGCGACAATGAGACACGGACAGCAGGCGGACGGACATTCCTTTCAACGTTGTCGTTGGCTTGGTTAAGGAACAACATTTTTGTTTTTCATTTTCTGTAAGACACAGCCAAACACGGCTGGAAACTATGGTCAGCACCACCATTACCACAAAGAACCTTTCGAATTGATACCTGTTTTATATAAAATAACAACCATCAGACAACAACAAGAAACGTTCAAGAAAAGGCGTTTTTTAATGTTGAATTCTTTTTTCGGTTTTGGGTTCTGCTGCTTGCTGCTGGTCGTCTTGTTTTATTCATTTTCTCCGATATGAATTTCATTTGAAAATGCATTTTGCTGTTGTTAATTTGATAGACTTCATGTTTTTTTCTTCTTTCGAGCGTACAGGTATTCCTTAATGGCGGTTACACCTTTAAATTTCTTAAAATTAAATAAATTCTTTAAAAGAAGAAATACAAAAAACAAACACAAAATCTCTTCTTCGTTGAATGAAGCCATTTAGAGTGTTCAGTTCGGTTCGGTTCTTCGTTTCATTTCATAAATTAAGCAATTTAATGTCTTTAAAGCGTGTCCCTATAAAAAATGAAATTTTCGAGGCATGTGGGAAATTTACATTTCAAAGTGAGGAGTAGTAGGAGGTGGATGAGGGGGATCAATGTATTGATATTATGTGTATAGATTTCCGAAATGTTTTATTTTCGTTTTGGTGAGTTTGTTTGATTTTAAGAATGTTTTCAGCTTAGGCGTAGACAAGCCAAGCCGCCTGCGCAACATGATAGCCGCCCATGCACATATGTCTGGAGAAGCATTTGTAATCTGAGCAGGATTTGTTGTATTTTTTCGATGCACAAGATAATACTTTATAACAATATTATTACGTTTTATATATGTTTGCAGAGTTAATACAAATGTTTAGCCGTTTAGCTGCTAAAGAAATTCAAGTCAAAGCTTTGCTTAAATAAAAAGTTATAAACAAAAATCAAAAGATCTCAAAAAACTAGAAAATGAATGAGAAATCCCCTAAAATTGAGACCATAACATTTTTGCATATTAAGTGGACACAGTGAAAGCCATATTCTTGGCACGCTGTGTACTTCGGCCATTTTTTAATATATTTTATATTTTTCTTTTATTGTTTTATTATTTTGCCCATTTAGATCATATCTCCTGAGCCTCCTAACAGGCCACTATATATCATATTAAAGCAAACAAAATTAACAGAAAATATTCTGAACCATGACTGACTTTAAAAATATAGTGACAATAGCACAGGGTGGAGCAAAAGTAATCACACAATGTATTTTTTTGAATTGTGAAATTTTCTCTTAAAAAATTACAGCAAAATGATTACTTTTGCCCCATCCTGTAGGAATAAAACGTTTTTGGGCGAAAAATAAGAATTTCAAAATTACAAAAAAATATAAAATAAATGGTGAAATCCTTGTGTGTTCATTAAATTTCAATTTTACTGCTTTAGTACCCTTACATATAATTTTGAAATTAACAACATATTTTCGTTAAAATGACGAACTAAGATCGTTTGATTGCAAAATTTCGTGTGAAAATATTGATGATTAATATTTCATGAATCTATCATTTGAATTGCCTGATTAGATCCACCTTTCGACATTCATTTCTAATAAAACTTTATATGAGACTTCTATCATAAAATGAGTCATTTTTTACACGAATGTATAAGCAACTATTTAACCTTTATAATAGTGGAAAAGTCCCTTTTACAAAATGTTGGTACTTCAGGGGAAATTATTTAAAAAAATTATTTTGTGTAAATATTTAAAGCAGATTTTTAACGATTCTGAATTTTTATATTTTTTGTTGTTTTCTTAAATATAACTTATTTATATAAATTTCCTTTGGCGTACCACGTATTAAAATTGTTTAACATTTGCTAGAATTTTTTCGAGATTAATTTCGAATAAAACTTTGATTTACGCTTCTGGTATAAAATGGGTCATAACGTCGACATTTTTGAGAAGAATTTTAAAAAGGAAAGTTTTTGTTTTCAGGCAGCTAATAAGCCTGTACAGTATAAGTGTATAAGTCCGCTAAAACGGCTACAAAATGTGAGTTTAGCAGAAGAAACTATTTAAAAAAATATTTTTTTTTGTAAATATTTTTTTATATTTAACCGAAACTTTATAGCAGATTTTTAACAATTTTTAATTTTAATATTTTTTGTTGTTTTCTTAATAATAACTTATTGCATTTCCTTTCCTTGTTGAGAATTTGTCTGACTTTTTTCGAGATTAATTTCGAATAAATCTTTATTTTAAACTTCTGGTATAAAATGAGTCAAAACTCCAAAATTTTTGGCAGAAATTAAAAGAGGAACATTTTTGTTTTTAGGAAATTACTAAGCCTTCATAATGATGTATAAGTCCGCTAAAATGAATACAAAATATTAGTTTAACAGAAGAAACTGTTAAAAAAATTTGTAAATATATTTTTATATTTAACCGAAACTATCTAGAAGATCGTTACCGATTCTTAATTTTTATATTTTTTGTTTTATTTTTAAATAATAGCTTATTTTGTTCTCTTTCTTTTGGAGCAGAATTTTGTTAGAATTTGCCAGAGTTTTTAAAGATTCGATTTGAAAAAAAATGTTTAGTCTGGTATAAAAATTAAATTTTTGATTTTCAGGCAACTAATAAGAATTTATGCGTCCGATATTGTAAATACAAAATGTTGGAATTACGAGGGAAACTATTTGATAGATTATATTTCTTATAAACAAATATTTTTTGTAAAATATATATATAACAGAAAATTTATAGCACATTTGTGTCGATTTTGAATTTTTATATTTTTAATGATTCTTAAATAATAGCTTATTTAGTTTTCGTTATTTTGCTGTATAACACGTTACAATTGGTTTAAATTTGCTACAGTTTTCGAGATTAATTTCGAATAAATCTTTTTTTTAGAATTCGTGTGTAAAAATCGCCATAACACCGATATTTTTTACACGAGAAGAAAGTAGGAAAATTTTTGTTTTTAGATAACAAATAAACGTTGACAATGGTACATAAGTCCAATATGGGGGATATAAAATGTTGATACGACAGTAGAAACTATTTGAAAAACATATGTTTTTATTTTTATATTTAACATTAATTTTATAACCGATTATTTTATCGATTTTGCATTTTATTCTGTTGCTATTTTCAATATGATAACCTATTAAGTTCTGTCTGTTTCGGTGTATCAGATATTGCAATTGATTAAAGCTTGCTAGAGTTTTTTTTTGAGATTCGATTTGAGTTAACCATTATTTTAAACTTTTGGTATAAAATGAGCCACATCATCTAATGTTTTTACACGAGCTTAAGAATCAAGATTTTTGTTTTCAGACAACAAATAAACCTTTACAACAATGTACAATTCCGATATAATGCGTACAAAAGCGATCGTATTACGAGAGAAATTATTTGAAAAATTATAATATTTTGTGAAAATATTTTATATATAACAAAAAGTTTATAGCAGATTTTTATCAATTTTAAATTTTTATATTTTTAACATTATTTTTAATAATACCTTACTAAAATCTTTTTCTTTTGCTGTATCAAATATTAAAATTGCTCGAAAATTGTGAAAGTTATTAAAGTTCTTGTGCGAATGAAAGACATGAGCTTGCTCTTTCACTCTATCATTGGTGCATGCTAAACATTTAATAATGCAGTTAAATGTTAACCAATTGCTATATGTAATACACCGTTTGGAAGAGAACTTAAGGGTTTTATTGAAAATAATACAAAAATATATAAAAGTTGAGAACAGACAAAAGTCTGCTCTAGACTTTTCATAAAATATATATTTTTTAAAATTATAGTTTTTCAAGTAGTTTTCCCCAAAATAAATTTCCATCTATTTAATCAGACTTATACAACATTGCAAATGTTTATTTGTAGTCTAAACTAAAAAAAAAAAAATATTTTATATCCGACTAAAAAAGTCATTGTTATGAGTCATTTTACACCAGAAGTCTAAAATAAAGTTTTATACGAATCGAATCTCGATAAAGGCATGCAAAATATTTACGCAAAATGACGCTTTTCACAAAATTTTGTAGTATGTAAAACCTGCAGAAATTTGTGTAACTCGGTTTTACCCAAATATTTGCTGTGTCTAAAACCCCTATAAATAGAGCCCATCCAATGATTGCTTTGTGAAAATTGCTAAGAAATTAAACATTCTTCAATTTTGTTGGTCCGTGTGTATATAATTAAGAGATCTATGGATACACACAAACACAACTACAAATGAATGCCACCATCATCAGCGAACCCCCCTCCCCAGCACAAAAAACCAAACCAAAAACGAAAAAACGACAACGTACGACACAGAATTGCCCTTAGCAAAGCAAATTCCAATTTAAAATAAAACGAAATCTCCCATGAAATCTGGGCAAATACTATAAACCGTGAAAAATCAAAGTTAATCCCTTCAACGTAACGAAAACAAACGAAACAGACAACGAAAATCTTTCGACAATAACAGAGTTGGAGCCGGGAAAAAAGATTACACAGAACCAACCAAACGCAGAAGAAAAAAAAGAAGGAGGAAAAAACGAATAAAATCCTAAAATATACTATGGATTTAGTAAAGCATTCTCTTGTTTCATTTTCATTTTATTTGGTTCGTTTTGTTGCTGTTGTTGTTGTTGATGTTGTTCCTTTTTTCCTCTTTCCGGTCTGGAATATAAAACCAAGTGTGAATATAAAAATATTCAAAATTCATAAAGCTTTAAATCCTCCAGCACCAGGCAGCAGTTGTACTCGTCTATAGAGACAATTAAACGTAGATATTGTTACAGAAATACACGTACATATTTATATAGATACGAGTATGTATGTATATATATATATAATATATATATTTATCATGCTGATGTAAGTTCATATACTTAGATGTTGTATGTGTGCTTGTGCACGAGTGTGTGCGTACCCATTTAGATATTTCAATATCTGTAATAACAAAGTGAAGCGGGCACGTCAAGTCAACAGAAGTGCTTTGTGTTGGCAACGACTATATGGTGACCTACAACTCAATTGGCCCAGATGCAATCCGATATCGAAAAATGTTACAGGTTATACGAAGGGTTATTTTGATAACACGTAATTGGAAACGTTCGATTTTATTTTTATTGTTGTTTTGTTGTTGCTTTTTCAAGATTCGTTTCGAAAAAATCTTTAGTTTAATCTTCTTGTACAACATGAGTCATAACACCTACATTGTGACACGAATGTGAAAACGTTTGTTTTTCAGGCAAATCTTTACAGTGGTGTATAATTCCGATTTAATATATACAAAACGTTGGTATTATAGGGAAAATTATTAAAAAAAAATATTTTGATATTTATCAAAAAATTTATAGCAGATTTTTATCAATTCTGTTTTTTTATACTTTTTTGCTTATAAATGATGTAACATATGTTAACAAAAATTAAAATTATTATTTATGAAAACTATTCGATTTCAAGGATTTTATAGGACTAACTCGTACTGTTGCCCGTAAGGGCTGTTTACACATGAAGGTATATTGTACAACTTGAAAGCAGTTTATGACGAAAATTTTGAAATTTAAGTATTTTCCACCAAATGAAGCAACATTTTTCTTTGAAAAATCTTCACAGATCTCATGTGTAAACAATCCTATAGATAACAATGTCTATGAGACGATTGAACGACGGATACATGGCCAAAGTAAATTGTCGAGGGCATGTTGATGACACTCCTTCCAAATATTCGTTGAATGAAATTTTCATACAAGTATCGACGACATATTAACGACAATTTCGTTACATTGTCTTGAACGATCAGATTAAAGACAATATCATCACATTGTCGCGACGTCCGTATTATCAAAAATAATGTTCTCAGTGATCAAAAATCAGACTTCCATCATCTGATGTTTCAAAAACAAGACCTCTCAATTAATATATAACACCGTGCAACAGTACTTTTTGGAGCTGAACAATCAAAATATTAATTTATAAAATAAACACCAACTTAATTGAAAAAAATCATCATTAAAATTCGCAAAAATCAAAATTACATTTACAATCTATGTCCCAGTGATAAATCGTGAATTTAAAAACATTGCAGTGATCCCTCTATGGTATGGCGGCCCAGCTGGATGTAGGGTGTTAACAATAAACGAAAACAAGTGGAATCATAATCATCAACGTCAACCTCCTCATCACATACCAACGTCATACCACGTTGCTAAAAAAAATCAGCATTTTGCAGTATGTCGGGGCACCCACCTACCCCCTCTCCCTAAAACACACAATTTACTCTCGGTGCGAGGGATGATTTTGGCATCGCTTCGTTTCCTTTTTTATTACATTTAAAAGCGTTTCTTAAAAATATATACACACATACATAAGTACGTACGTATACATATTGTGCACATTTTTTACATTTACATTTTTTACATAAGCATAATTTCCACATAGTTATATTCCTAAACAGACTCATCAGATAAGAAACGTATAAACCCCTAGGGGGCCGGGGGAGGGTTAGCACTCGTCATACAACACAGCCGTACATACATACATACACATAGTTAGTCAGTGAGTTGGTGTGGTGCGTCAGTCGGTCGGTCGCCCGAAACCGAAAGAAAGATACAATTGAGGATAAACAACAATCGACACACACGAAAAAAGAAAACTTTGAAAGAAAATAACAAAACAACAAAGCAAAACACTGAAGTAAAAAGTAATGTAAAGGGTATGGCTGATATGGCAGGATACACAAACCCAAGCACAAACACCCACACCAAGCACACACAACAACACATTTACATCCAAGTAGAACTGGGAAAAGTTCAGTGTAACACAATACACAACGTACAACAAAGCTCATCGTCAGAGCACTCGTGCGATACCTCCTTCCGTCATACCAACCCACACCCCACCCTCGCCATCGCACACACACACACACAACAAGATCGTGTGCACAAACAAGGCGCTTATTTGAAGTTGAAGTCAGCACAATATTTATTCAAATGGCGTGCTACTCCCTTAAGGTTAATTTCAGTTTGTCGTTGGCGTTGTTGTTTTTGTTGTTGCTTCTTCTACTTTTGTACTATTTTGGAACATCGGCAACCAACACCACCCCCTGATTTTCCTTTCATATCTGTGTGTGTGTGTATTATTTTTGGCAAAGCATCAGCATGGCAAGCAGACTTTTTCTTTACTAATGGTGGCGCGTACATTTTGCCATACATACAGCCATTCTCTCTGTATGTATACACAGCTGTACAGATCTGCTTACGTAGATATACTCGTACATACAGACGCACGCACACACATTTCGTGTTATTTTGTATTTTGCCTACATAAACCATTTTGCTTCGGTGTTTCATTCATTTTGTAAAGAAACCACCCCCAAAATGAGAAAATGTTTTTTTTTCTGTTTTTGGTCTTGCGTTTCGTTTTAGTTTCAATTTAAGCTTCAGGCATTGAACGGGAGGATTTCCCAAACGGTGTGCCAAGGCTTCATGCGCAGAAAGAAATCGTTGGTGGTATGAAGGTGTGATAGCAGACATATGTATGTACATTATGAATATAATAAAATTGCAGACATACTTAGATTTTAATGGAATATTTACTTTTTCCAAAACTTCAATAAAAAAACCAAACTCATAATTTTTCGAAAACCGAAAACTCAAAACAAAAAATTACCCTTCCTTCCATATACATGTAAACATGTAAAACTTAAAACATTGCAGTTATTAGCTAACATATTGAAACAAATTTAAAGTATTTAAAGATTTAAAGTATGTTTTTACATTGAATAAACCTGTGATTGATGTCTTTGAATATGACTGTAGTTCTTTGAAAAATATTGTTTTACAATTTGTTTTGGTACTTTCTAACTGAGTATTTCTAATGTCTTCTTTGGGACTTCAATATATGTTAGACAAAATAAAAATGCCTTTGAGAAGACATCATTAAATTTCGAAAATGTAAACATTTTATAATTTTAAAGTTTATTAGAAAATTAAAACGCCATGTTTAGAAACTGTAATTATTATCTGCTCTTTTATATTGCCCTGGCTCAACAAGACCCTTTTACAGAAAGCAAATTTTACTACTACCTTTATCATGATCCTTTATCATATCTGACCCATGACGACCGTCTTAAGTAGGCTTCGCAGAGTCATACAGGCAATTAAAAATTAATTGTGCCAAGTAACAAAGCACACATTGCTTTAAATACATGCATTTGAAATAGTTCAAAATTTAAAAAAAGAAATAAATTTAGAATTCAGAACAATCGCCAAATAATATTGTTTAAATCTAAACTCAATTTAAATAAAATATGTCGCGTTAAATCAGTGATGCTTGACAGTGAGTCTGATTTCTCTTTTTAATCTGTCTACTTCTTTAAATGCAACTTTGCCTGAGTAGTTGCCTAGATTACAACGTGTAAGTTATTCGGTATTTTCGGAGTACTCGCACTCACCACCTTTCATCTTATTTGTTTACAATTAACTAGCTGGTCTAACGATCTCGACCTTTAATCACTGCTAACTTTCCCGTCTTGTCTTTTTATAAGGTAATATTGCTTTCAAATAATGGCTTAAAATATGGATATGATTTACATAAAACTTCGCACTCGGCGAAACAAATATGTTTAATATTTCCCTAGAAATGTGAGATTTTCCCGTGCATATTATTTTGGGTAAGGGAAATCCCAAATTTCGAAAAATAAAATAAATATAGAATTCAGAATATTCAGTAAATATTATGTTTTATATTTCCCTGGATATTTATTAATATTTCGGGAATTTCCGTACAAATTATTTGAGATAAGGGAACTTCCGCTTATCATACATTCGTCGCTAAGAAATTTAAAACATAATAATATCCAGTTCAAATCAAATATTGATTACAGACCAAAAAAATGCAAACGAAAAAACTAAAACAAATGAGCGTTGGCACGGCAGAAGTATTGCTGGGTAACTATACCTGCATATACACACACTCAATGAGATGCTTGTAAGATGGCATGTGTGCTTTATTACTTGGTGCGATTTTTTAAACGCAAATTCGGCAAGTGAGTTGTGCTTCTCGTTCGTTTGTGAGAATCATCTCCTTATAGAGGCCGGGTTTGATGTTGAAAAGTCGCTGCGAAGCCACTTGAAAAGACTTTTGACCTGGTCGAAATCATGATCGTGGTAGTCTGCAGCCAAGTAATAAATGTCACCATGCCATTTGTAAATAAATTTGCATTCTATTAAATATAGAAGCAAAATGGTCTTGAGCCAGGACAATATCCCAGTTTAAATTTAAAAAATATCAAATAAAACAAACAGCAATATTTTTGTAGGGATTGTTTTATCAAGATTTTTCAATAAAAACTTATTTATTTTCTCAATTTTTTATTAAATTACATATAAACTAAGTAGATTTTCAATAGGGATTTCAATGGATTCAAAATTTTTAGGATTTTCTGTGAACATATCTTCGTTTTAATTATTTTTCAATTTATTATATTTATAATATTTTTTACAATCAAAAGGAACCTAATATATGCTGTGAAAAGTTTTCAAAATAATTGCATCACTCTAATTTTTACACGAATTTGGATTTCAAGTTTTTATGATTTACCTGAAATATGCGAATATATATTCTGTATCTTTGTTATAACTTCTGCATTTACCCAAAGACTATTTTTCAAATAGGCCTTGTTTTCTTCGCTGGCTATGAGAAGTGAAGCAAAAAATGTCTTTCTATATTACGTGGGGTTTACATGTCAGTAGAAAGGGATATTTAAACAAAAACTTATAGAATGTTATTTTTAAAATGTTGTTACTTCTACAAATAGGGGTTTTCAAAACGATGCCGTAAGTCACTGCTTGAAGCTCCGTTCAAAGACAACATTTATTCTCATGTTTGTCCTTGTTATTTCGTTAGAACATTAGTTATTAAAAGAAATTTTTGGTTTGTTTCTTATTTTTATTGGCTTTTTCGTGGCAGAAGAAAAAACGATTTTGTTTTCAAAAAGTATTAATTTTTTGGTGATTGTTCCAAAGCCATTGTTTCTGTTGTCTGGGAAATGTAATATAGTTCTCTTTGAGTTATTTTTTACTCAAGATTATTTTGAAATTATAGTCAACTATAATATTGATGTTTGTATTAAAACAAATTTGAAAAATAAATAATTTTATGTTAGCATTTTTGATAGCCTAGGTAGCAATAAATTCCACATAGACTGGTTATTAGTTATACTGTTGAAACATTTTAATATAAAATTATTTTTCAAACAAAAGATAGTATACACATCTTTATATAGATGTTGGCGACAATGAGATCAATTTTTTCCCATTGAGTAAAAAACTTAAATTTTATTAACGGCTTATAAAAAAAGATCTACAATATTGCTTAATTTTATTCCAAATTTCTGCATAATATTCCTCTCGAACTCGCAATTATACCTTACCATCTGTGGTAGGGTGCTTGAACTGGTGTGTAGACTGCAATTCTTGATTTAATTTCAGATTGTAAATTTGCATAGATAAATATTTTTAGACACAACTGCTTTACATTTACCTTAAAAATTTTCAAATATTCGGCCTTTTCAAAAAGCAGTGACATTATAATTTGATAAAATTTCCCAAAAACTTGAATAGTTGTCAATCCACCCTCGTACGTTGCCATTTAATTAATTGAAAATCCCTCAAACAAGTATCGGAATAAAAACGATTGAGAAATTCTGATCTAAAGGTTTGTCCTTCTATTCCCTATACCCTGTATTGTGTGTGTGTTTAAATGTTGGAGTTCGTTTCAACATTTCAAGTCTGCACAACATGCGATAAACGAATTCGTATCGTTTTTTTTTCGTTCGAAATGAAACCTTAGTTAGTTGTACAACGAAGGCAACGAAGCAAGTCTGAATCGAATCCATGACACAGGCAACAGCCAACAGCAAGTATGGTGCAAACATGGCCCTGACTGACATCTACTGTGGGAAAGAACCATATACAGCAGTTCTGTCAGCTTCATGGCATGAGTGTGTGTCTGTCTCCTAGTATATCTGCTCGTACATCTTTTCGTGGTATTAGTATTTTTTTCTGTTCTGTTTGTATTTTGGTTTGCCTTGTCTCCTCATCCACGAAGAGTTTTGCGCCTCAACCGTTTTTGAAAAATATCGATCCCAGTTGGGTCGTTGACGGCATGGCATGTTTGCCACACAGTCCATACATACATATGTGCGTAAAATGTTCTTTGGTGGCATTTTCTGTGTTGCTCCTCTACTCCATCGTCATGGTGTGGTGTGGTGCGTTCTTGGCCTGGAAACTACTGTGAAATATTTTCGTTCACCACTCGTCGTCGCCGTCGTTTGTAGTACTACCATAAGCGGCGTTGTATTTTGTTCCGTCTTTCTTGATTCTCCTTTGCAGTCTTGTTTTTGTGTGAGCTCATTTTCTAGCTTCGTTGTTGTTGTTGTAGTTTTTCATTTCAATCTAGTTTGAAAAGTTTTCCCAACTTGCCCCCGCCCAGTACGCATACTCGTCCAAAGTTTGTCTTATTTGCTGTATATTTTGTTTTTGTCAGCTCTGAAAGTAATTTCAAGTTAGTTATGCTTACTTTTCGAAACGAAAACAACAACAACGAAATACATTTCTTATAAGAAAGAACATTAAATACTATACAGATTAAAGGTGACCAGATTTATTTGGGGTTTTTTATGTGAGTCCGCACAAAGAAAGTTGTCCTAAGGACTACGTTTTGTAGATTTATGAGCGGATTTGAAACTTAAACTTATTTTATGTCCATACGAATGGCTATCTCTAGAAATAATGTTCTAAGTCTTATTTAGCTTCGTAAACTTATCTATGAAATATTAGATTTGATTTGATCAGAGATATTGTCCTGGCTCAACACTTTTTTGAATCCATATTTTATATGAAATACAAGTTTATTTTCAAATAGCATGGTTTCAAACCTTGTTCGAATTTTGGTTACATTTTAAAATTTCTTATGAAAAATGTTCATTGGTCCAAGGCAAAGTTTCATAAAAAATGAATTTTCATTCAATTAATGAACAATTTCATTGACTTCGTCATGGTATTATAAGGTTTGCAAAATATAAATGGTTAAATTTTAAAATTTCTTATGAAAATTGTTCATTGGTCCAATGCAAAGTTTCATAAAAACAATGAATTTTCATTCAATTAATGAAATATTTCATTTATTTCGTAAAGGTATTAAGAGGTTTGCATAATACGTCCGATTTGGTTAAATTTAAAAATGAAACATTGTCATTGGTCCAATGCAAAGTTTCATAAAAATAATGAATTTTCATTTAATTATTGAAATATTTCATTGACTTCTAAGATTTGCATAATACGTCAAATTTTCTTACATTTTAAAATTTCTTATGAAAAATTTTCATTGTTCCAATGCAAAGCTTCATAAAACAATGAATTTTCTTTCAATCAATGAAATATTTCATTGTCTTTTTCATAAGTTTTGCATAATACGTCAAATTTCTTTAAATTTTAAAATTTCTTATGAAAAATTGTCATTGGTTCAATGCAAAATTTCATAAAAACAGTGAATTGTCATTCAATTAAGATTTCATTGACTTCTTCGTGGTATTATAAAATTTGTATGATACATCAACTTTGTTTGAATTTTAAAATTTCTTGAATTGAATTTTCATTGAATAATGTAATATTTCATTGATTTCTTTATAAGATTTGCACAATACGTGAAATATGGTTAAATTTTAAAATTTCGTATGAAACATTTTCATTGGTCCAATGCAGAGTTTCATTAAAGCAATGCATTTTCATTCTATTAATGAAATATTTCATTGACTTCGTTTACATAATACGTCAAGTTTGGTTAAATTTAAAAATTTCTTATGAAAAATTGTCATTGGTTCAATGCAAAATTTCATAAAAACAATGAATTGTCATTCAATTAATGAAAGATTTCATTGATTTCTTCAAAGGATTTGCACAATACGTCAAATTTGGTTAAATTTTAAGATTTCTTTTGAAAAATGATCATTGGTCCAATGTTAAGTTTCTTAAAAATACTGAATTTTCATTCAATTAATGAAATATTTCATTTACTTCTTCATGGTATTATGAGATTTACATCATACCCATCAAATTTGTTCTTACAAATTCATGTTGTTTTTGTGCTTGCAAAATGTATTGTATTCTAATTTGTTCGACATGACAACTGAAAAATAATTTCATACGTGAAAATATATTTGTTAAGGATTTTTATATTTTGATGCAATTGTTTATATGTTTAATGTTTGGCAGGCAAACCTATAACAATATTTTTTTTCTCCGTGTACTGCTGCGGCAATCTGGTGTGGCGAAGTCTTGCGACCATCATTGTCTTGCATTTGGGAAAGGCGCCGAATTTCTGTTTAAGTCATTTAAAGTTAAATGCTGACTGAAACTTGCCCACAATACTCAAATTATACCTAAAATACTAGCTCGAAAAATATTACTTTTAAAAACATGAACAGTGGCTTGACAGCTCAGAAATACCAGTTAGAATCAGTTTTGCAAAAAAGTGAATACGCTCAGCTGCTACTTAAGCCACATGGAAATAAGAAGAAGAAATAAACAATCAATAAATCGTAAAATAATTAATCATTAGTTCTATTTATACGTATTTTTTTTCTCGAAGAACGAAATCTGTGTTTTGTTCTAGTTAATGGCCATTAAAACAAAAGAGGTTCATTTAGGTTATAGTGGCGCTAAAGTGACATTGAAAATAAATTCAGACTGCCGCCATAACAAAATCAGCGACAGCAAAAGCGAATCACCAGCCAGCCAGCAGCAGCAGCAGCTACATATCGTATACGTACGAAATCTATAACTTTCACTTTCGCCGCAAGTCGTAACTCAATTTTGTTGTACCAATAAAACTATTTACGATTATGACGATGGGGCTAAACTTAAAAAAAACTTAACAAAAAAGCAGAACGGACGGACGGACGGGCGGGAAGAGTAAGCGAATTGAATGAGTGACTTTAAAAAGAAAACAAAAGTCTATACGTAAAACTACAACAACAAGAACAACAAAGAGACTTGTGAACCACAAAATAATAATTACTTTTTATTGGATCTAATAAATTAATACACTGGCTACACTCGCTCACAAAACTACATAGACACTGGGTAACAAATAGCAACACTCGCACACACACAACACATAGAACAACGAGCAACGGCTGAAGCGTTGGTCTTATGCTCAAAATAATAATAATAATCATAAAAAGTGAACAGGAAAAAAAAAACAAACAATAAAATCACCAGCGACCAACCTTTATTGTGATACGTGAAATACATCTGTCCGTCCATCCATCCGTCCGTCCGTCTATAGGTCTCCTCTTCATTCATTTATGATTGATTTAAACGACCTTCAAGTTGTAAAAAATATACTACACGACAGCAGCAACAGCAGCAGCAGCAAATTAATGGCATATTTAGCATATTGTACGATACGAGTGTTTTGCCAAAGTCCATTGACTTTCGGGCGGGGGGACCGGCGTACAAAACGACATAATGCATGACCAACCCACCGACCGACCGACCGTATATTTCCATAATGAGTTTGCTATATTGTGGCCGAATTTATGTCCAATTTGTCAAAATTCGCACATTCTAGCCATACGAATGAAATGATTTCGATTTTAATGGAGTCATCAAGTGATGATGATGGCTTTCATTTTCGTTGATGTTGTTGAACTTGAGATTGATTTGCTGTGTGTGTGTGTTTGTGTGGGCTATGCCATAAAAATGCATAAAAAATGCGATTCAATTCTTCAATTTGTTTGGCTATGTTTGCCAAAAGTATGGACTAATTTGAAATGGATCAAAAATAAATTAAAAAATATGAGTTGATGAAGCAGAATTTTAATAGTAGTGGATTTTTTTTTGCTATAATTAAGTAAAAGAATTAAGAAAACGTAAGCAATTTGTGAACAATAAAACTAAACAATACAAAATTTGTGTCCGAGGCCTAAAAATTTATTTTTTTATGATCTGTTCCATAAAATTAAAATGCCCATAAAATATATTTTTCTCGAAAATTTAAGATTCCAAAGGACTTTTTTCGAATTTTTGTTCCACTTCCCAAAATCACATTGGATTATTAAGATTATCCAAAGTGTCTTCTTTTATTTGGTTTTGGAAACGCGATTCCCAGAATTCTACAATAAATTGATGAATAATTATATCCTTAAAAAATATTAAGTCCTTGTAAATGGGTTTTCCATTAGAACTTTTCCGTAAATATGTTTAACTATCTCCCATTCATTCATTGACTGAGATTTTTTACTATATTGTCAATTGTAAACGCCAGGTTAATCGGAATATTATTGCAAATATAAATATACCATATACAACAATCTAGAGCCTCACAGATGTGACCTTAGCTTTGAAGAAAATCTTGAGTTTTACTTATTTTCTTGAATTCTGTAATGTTCTTCCATTACATGACTTTATTCATTTTTGCTAATCAAAAGAGTAGTTCATACACCTTCTTCTAAAGTATACATTACCGACATGTCTTTACGAATCGAGAAAATATAGGATATTTAAACTGTAACGGGCGTGACATTTTGACGGAAATTTTGTTAAGACACCAGCCTATATCTGGGAATGGAAATGATATGAAAATTGGTGTCATTATTTTTGGAAATATAATCAAATATATATTATGAGAAGTATAAACATTGCGCATGTTTATTGGTGTTTTCTTAAATTGTATATTCTATTTTGTATGAGTTTTCATGCCACGACTATCAAAAAAAGGAAATATTTTTCTTTTCACTTTTTGAGGACTGTTTGTAGCATTTGCAGCCCTCACAAATAATTCGCTTAAATTTAAAGAATAATCCAATTTAAAGGGCCTATATACTCCTTCGCTTAAGATTGGAATTAAAAAAATAAAAAAAAAACATAAAACATTTCTTCGTATTTAGGACAACAGAAAATGTAATAAGGCATCAACATGATGTTTATAAACATACGTTTTATCTTAAAAAATAGAAATACAAAAACGTTTTCTTTAATATCGGTTGAGTAAGAAATTAAGCTAATTAAAAAATTAAACAAATAAAGAAATTATCATTCTAATCATTTTTCATCCAAGTTTTTTCATTTTCAGGAATTACAAGCAATTGAATGAACACAACTTTTTAAAAAAATCGTAATTTCACCACTATTAAAAATTGTTTGATTTTTTTCCAAAAATCCAAAAAAAAAAATTTTTATTAGAAGAATACATCTACAAACTCTCGAAACAGTCCAAGCTATCGAAGTCAAAAATTGAACAGCTTGGTATGGAATGACTCATATTCATCTCTTTCATTTCATAACCATATCGCCCTTGTACAAAAGTAAATTATTAAAACATCTATATCCTTCGGAAATTAAGAGACCTGTAAAATGGAGACATGATCACCATACGATCTCTACTTTCATATGTACGTGGCCTTATTCAGGCCCAATAAAAAAATTAAAATTGTCTTACGGTACTTAGCCAAGGTTTTAAAATGAAAGCTACATTTTTCTTCTATGGATTCAATGATCTCCGGGAAGAACGGCGGATTCTTCACAAAATTTTCTGTCCATGCGAGTGATCTTCTCACGATCGCCAGTTAGAAGATCGAATTCTTCGACTACAAACAGCTGTCAAAATGTATGCGGGGTATGTTACTATTATATAAATATTTTTTTCGAACTTTTAAAAATTTCTCAGTCTAGAATTATTGGGTTATTTTGGATTGCCCAATGGTTTTAATCATTTTTCTTTAATTTTTACATGTGATCACACTTGATACAAAATATACATTTTTATATTTTATTCGGATAACAACTATTCAATATATTTTTATTCTAGATCGCCTTTTTACTGAAACATTTGTGAAAAAACTGGTATATCACAAACCAAAAGTAACAAATCTTCAGCTTCAAAAGATTTTCTAAAGAAATTCATTTATGATCTAATTTTCAGCCTCTGTCTCTCTTGAAATTCATTATAAGCGGCATTAGGATCTTACATCATTATTATCAAATCCCAGCATCAGACTTTTTTTCTTCCTATTTTCAAATGAAATCATTTCAATTCATTTCCAATTTTTGCATTACATAAAAATAGGTTTGAAACATTGTCCCTAAACATTTTTTTATCACTTTTTTATATTGCAAAATTGTAACAATCTCGGAATTAATAAAATCTCTTTCATCGTGCAAAATACTGATTGTAATTTTAGATATTCCTTAATCGTTATTTTCAACATTCTAATTCAACATCAGTATTTTTTGAATTTTGTTGTTATAACAACTCTTTGAATATAATGTCCAAGTGTTTGTCCCTATCATTGAAACATTTTGAAAAAACTGGTATTTCCCAAACCCAAAGCAACTTCAACTTCAACTTTTTCTCACACATTTTCTAAAGAAGTTGATTTATGATCTAATTGTTCTGCCTCTCTCTCTCTCTCGGCATTAGCTTCTCACATCATTATTATCAAATTCCAGCAACACTCGTTTTTTCCATTCTTCCTCTTTTCAAATAAATTCATTTCAATTCTTGCTACGCCATCAAAAAAAAGAAAAATACCCTCAGCATCAACTTCATCAAAATGGTTTCTTTTGTATCCGTGATACATCCCATCCCATTCCAAACGAACGAACAACCAGCCAAACGGGGTTTGTACGAGCAGCAGTTTTTTTCTGTTCTTTGTACTTCAACTTCAGGGTATCTCGACTCGACTCAACGAGATTCATCGACATCATTTTGCCTTTGTTCTCAAGCGATTTCAAAGAAAAAATGCCGCAATTAAGTGAAGATAAAAACACATTAACTTCAGCTTCAAGTTAGTCTTGGCAACAGGAACAAGCCTGGCCTGGGGGAAAGGCAACAAAATGGAGATTGTCGGTACAAGATCACTTGCTACTAATGTTTTTTCTGTTTTTTTTTTTTTTTTTATTCTGAAATAATAGCAGAAATGTTGGCCAACAATGTTTAGCTTGGTTTTCTTAGAATAAATGAAATAAATCTCAAAAAAGTCGTTGAACTTTTTTTCAATTAGCCAAAGTCAAGTTCAATATGCCAAGACTATCCGGTCATCTCTGAGATTTAAATTAAAAATTAAATTAAAGATGGGTTAGAAAATTTGAGTATTTAGGGCATCTACATTCAATGTTATAATCCGATTGCGGAGATCTTAGAAAATAGTCCTGCATTTGCTAGAATATACCCTGGACCCCGCGACAGAAGACTTTTATTTTTGTCTCAAGGTGAGCCTTCAAACAAATCCTATCAAAAATTCAGTGGGAAAAGTAAAAGAAAAGTGGGCAAATTACAGCTCTGATATTACACAGCTGGCAATTCTGTTGTGTATATACATTTGGCCCAAGGTTTTTGTGATCATCTCATAAAAAATAATAAAATTGAGTCCTATCAAAATGTCAATTCACTCTATCAGATTCGTTATCATATTTTGTACAAAAATTGCTCTGACAGTCACTGCAACTGCTGTGAGCAATCATTGCCATTCTGTAATTAAGGGAGATACATCACTGTGTATAGTAAGATGAATATAGGTCTATGTTTCCATGTTATACCTTTGATTCTATTTTATTTAGGTGTTATCAAAAAACAATAATATTTCCTGGTGTTTGTAGAAATTCGCAAATCTGATAGTGTAAATAGGTCTTCGAAGGTTATTGATTTTTCGCTTCTGCTTCAAACTTTTCATATTCAAATTATTCAACATGAACTTCATACGAACTATGTAACACTTACCCTCATAACACGATACGATATTTATAAATACAACTCTAGTAAATGTATTAAACTTGACTTCCATAATCGTAACCCCTCTCCCCTGACCGGGCAAAAGGTGAATGTCATTTGGATGAAAGTGTTGTATGAGTGTTAGGTAATTGTACAATAATGATTTTATAATCCTATAATGAGTTAATAATACCACGCGCCACGTAATAAACTTACGATGACTCTGCAGCGTACAGGTGGCGTCTGAATGAATGAACGTGCGCGCGAATGAATGCATGATTGCCTGTGTGACTGACAGGCTGACAGCCTGAATGATTTCTTTATATGATCTACTTAAAGAGATCATAAACATTTTTTACTCGTATTAACACCTTATAAAAAACAATTAACACATTACCGGTAGATCGGTCGGTTGGTTGGTCGGCCATAAAGACAAATTAACAAATCATTTCCAACGTTGTTATTTTTTTTTTGGTTTGGTTCGCAGTCTCTCGCCTTCTTGGGCTATTGTAACTGCTAACAGTTCGTATATTCGTACTCCTCCTTGTTCACAAGGAAATGCTAAAGAGTAATCGTGTTGGTGTTCCTGCGGTTGTTTCGAATTTTATGAACGAAATGGTATGGTAATATGTCAATAAAATAGTAAAATGACTCTAAGGTATTCGGAGTCAGTCGTACGGGTTGCTTGGGCTGGTTGGATGGATGGTACATATGAAAGACAACCACCAGCAACTACTATTCGAAATGACAACAACAACACGAGAGAGAGAGAGACAATAAACAAATAATAAAAATTTAGTTTATTATCATGCAATGTCAGTCAGTGGGTGCTCAGAGGCTTCAGAGATGATGAATGGCTGCAGTAGCGTCAAAACAGAACAAGACACTTGGGAATTGCTAATAGTGAATGTTAAATGATGCCTTAGTAACATCAGCAAAAATGAAAATCAAAGAAGATGAATGAAATATGGAACAATTAATATTTACAAAGCCTGATTTAAAATATTAATACAACATTTTATGAAAATGATACAAATTTGGTGAAAAAATACTTTCAAAATTTATGTAGTAAAATTTGCAACAGCAAATTTTGATTGGCCCTGCCAATAAACTTTACTTTCTAAAATAACTTTGCTGAAGCAGCGGATTTCGTTTGCAACAAAATATACTTTATTTGCTGGAACTGCAAACTTTCTTTGTGGGAAAAAGTTTGCTTGCTCAGTTGGGAATTACAATTGGAACATGCTAAATAATATGAGATAATTAATATATAAATTATAAATGCCTGAGTAAAATCAGCGAAAATGCCACTGTATTCCCAGACTGTTCAAAGATAATGAATGAAATATGGAACAATCAATATTTCCAAAGCCTGATTTAAAATATTAATACAAAATTTTATTAAATCAGATGCATTTTGTGAGAAACTATACCCAAAAAATGTATTAGTAACAACAACACCAAAAATTTATCTGAAACAGCAGACTTTATTTGCTGCAACAGTAGGCTTTCTTGGCGACAACAGAATATTTTGATTACTTCAGCCAAACAATTCAAAACACACTTCGTAGCAGCAGAAAGCTTTGAGTAAATGTTATCGACTTAATATCGACTCAATACTCAGACAAGGTCACGTTTGTCCCAAAAAAATCACACATTTTGTTTCTTCGTACAGCAGTCTTTATTTGTCATTATAGCTGACTCAATTCGTTGAAGCAGCAGAGTTTATTTGATGAAATAGCAACATTTGTTTGCTGAAATAGCTGAGGTTGTTTATTGCAACACTAGTTACTGAAATAGCAGAGCTGAAACAACTAATTTTTGCTGTACTTGCAAACGTTTTTGCAGACAAACGAAAACACTTTGTTCGTTTGCGGAATTTGCTCGATTAGACAGCAAATTTAGTTTGCTGACATAGCAGACTTTGCTAGAGTAGTTGACTTTATTTGTTAAAACAGTTGACTTTATTCGTTGGAGCTGCAGAAAATACTTGTCTGAACTTCAGAGCTTCAGGAAGCACGTAGCAGTACACAATACTTGTAGAGTTACTTTTCTGAAACAGCAGACTTTGTGTGTCGAAAAATCAGAGATTGTTGGTCGAAAGCAAAGCAAAGTTTGTTGGCTGAGTTTATTTTTTGAAATCAATATATTATATTATATTTTTGAAATATCAGACTTTGTTTCTTGGATCAACGGAATTTATTTGCTGAAATATCAGACTTTTTTGTTGCCACAAACAAAGTAGCAGAGCTTGTTGGCTGACATATCAGTCTTTGTTTGTTGGAATAGCAGATTTTATTTGCTGAAATTTTTAGCAAAAGACTTAATTTGCTGAAACAAGCGTCCTTATAGGCTGAAACTGTACTATGTACATCATTTTGAACAAAAACAAAAAACATTTGCGCTGAAACATCACATATTTATTTCCTTTGTGTTTTTTATGGGTTATTGCTTGCTTGCAATCCAAATTTAAAATAAGAGAAGAAGCCTTAATGTAGAAAATAATTTGTAAAACACCTATATCACCTTCCGACAGCCCATATTACATAAATCCTAATGAAATTGCTGCCGGATTGATATAACCAAATATCCAATTAAATAAGCTGGTGCTTGTAAATTCCTTTGACTATCCCATAAAAATTAAACTAATTTCAACCTAACATTTATTAATAATACTAATTTTAGTGAGGACCAAATTAAAGATAATTGTTGTTTGATATATATTATCGCCTAAATCACATTTTGTTATCTTTCACCTGAAATCTACAAGATAGAATATATATAAAAGGAGTGTTTTTACGTCAAAATGTATTTTAATTATTTATTATTATTTTAATTATTTTGCTGCCACGAAAAGCCCCATAAAAATAGAAAAAAATAACAAATAAATTTGTTTTATAAAAAAATATTTACTGAAAGCAAAATTTTTAATTATGATGCCTTTTATTTTTTATTTGGGCTTCTGTCCCCAAACTTTTTACCTTTAATTGAATATATATAGGCGAGTGTGATCTTTCATGTATATCAAATATTAGAGTACGAATATTGAAGGTACCTTGAACCAGATGATATAGGTCCGTAAGCAAAGTTCATTGGTATTTTATTTTCATATTTTTCATTTCCCTTTAAAAGGACTACAACGTTTCTAAGGATAACATTTTTCAACTAATTATTTTGAATAATTACTCGCACTCAACGATACCGATAAAAGTGTCAAATTAAAGAGGAGAATATCTGCTTAAAATAAATCATATTATGGAAAATAATGAACTTATATGACAAAAGATCATCAAATAGAAGTACATTTCATAGTTTCTATGAAATGTTTCAGAAATTCTGTGACACTTTTCATTGATTTGTGCTTTATGAAACATGTTTCATATATTTTATGAAGTGTTTCTTTGGCGACTTTTTAATGGAAATTTTCACCGAAGACAAAATCATAAATATTATGAAGATAATTCTTTCATATATTTATTTTAGATTTTTATATTAGAGTTATGGACAGGTTGACTGATGAATTTTACTACGAAGTTGTTATTTAAAGATATTGAAAGTTTGTTTTCTTTTAAATTTAAAACACATTAAAATTTTATCAAATACGTATAAGTTTTCAAATGAATAAACATAAAATAATTAATATGAACTAAACAATTTGCTTGAGTTTCTTAATTTAGCAACATTCATTAGTCGCCCTGTTTTTAATCTCAAAAATTGTCTATCTTGTTCCACAAACACCAAAGAATTGATGATAGTTTTCTTCATGGAAATTTGAATATAAAATTTCCCCCAAAATCCTATTCGAATTATCCATCCATTCAAACGGACCGAGAATATAAATCTAGAAGTATCGTTTGTACTTCTATAACTTATTCATTCATATATTTGCAATCCTTGTTTATTATATATATTTTAAATGTTTACAATTTCGTGTGGATCATTAGTTATACATTAAAATTCTAATTAGATTTGTAATAATGTTCCACGTTCATATCGTTTTCTTTTTCGAATGACTTTGTATTGCTTTTTTTCCTTGTGCAAGAATGAATCATCCTGCTGACATGTTGAGTAATTTCATTGATTGTTTTCCACAAAGAAAATCTTTTCCGGGCTTTCCCGCCCCGTAAAGCGGCCCAACCAAGAACTCACTCGCACACCCATTAATGGCATTGACGTAATTTGATAATTTGCTGCATAAAAACTAAACGATGTAAACTATTTGTTTAGGGTCTTATGCAAATACCGAAGGCAACGTGTCCACACCATTACGACACATCCGTTGGAATCCGTTGGAAGTGTACATATACGAGTATGTATTCTCCAAAGGAACAAAAATTTGACCCTGAATGGCGTTAACGATTTTCCTATAAAAAAGTCATTATTTACGATGTATGCTTTAACTACCGTTTAAATGCAAGCATACATACAGACGCAAGCATACGTCACTGTCTGCTGGCCGTGACAAGGAGACGTATCCCTATCTATGTATGCTCGTCTCAAGACGAGTATATGGACATGGAATTTAAATGTTTTATTACCTAGGATGGATGGTTGGTTGGATGACTGACTCCGTCATAAGATTTCTTGTTTTCTCTTGTACCTCTTTCTCTCTCTGCTTGGCGTTACTGTTAAGCGGGCACTTCCTTCCTGTTGTGTTCGCGTGTAGAACAGCCTTAATAAGATGTAACTGCAGGAAAAGGGATGTCATTCGTTTGTAGCCATTGTCGTCATGTGTTACCTGAAATGATGCAAGGATGCAGAAGTGTGAAAATCAAACAAATCAGGTCATAAACATAATGAGGCCCAACTCACATCCTTTGGTACATATGCATCCTTTTCTTTATAACTGCCATTGTCAGCCAGTTTATGCAAAAATGTCGCAGGGAAAAAGGGATTGCACAATGGCCCAAGGAAAGGATTCAACTTTCTGGGATTGTTTAACCCTTGACGGCGGCGCCTAACATAAAATGCCTGCTGACAATGTCTTTAGTTTGAAACGTCCTAGGGGGAGGAGGTTCGTACGAACGAACTGTTTCATGTAATTTGTGAAATTATGAGAACAACAACACAAGGATAACTCACTAAAACGCTTAGAAATTTCCACTATTTGTCAACATTCAATTTATGTATGTATGTCGTATGTACTCATTTATATACGAGTACATGCATAAGTGTACCCTGATAATAATGTCATTTGACATTATTTCCAATTGTGCCTATTGTCTGCGTAGACAAATATTTGTTCATAAGTCATAAAATAATAAAAAAAGATTTTCTGCCGCTGCTTCTTCAGTTCTTCTTCTGTTCTACTGTTCATGCGGCGCTTTATCTTTTCCCTATAAAAGATAAATCTTAAGTTGCCATTGTTGTTGGCAAAGTTTCATATTACTTCAACTAGAATTCTTCACGTACATACGTACTCGTTGTTACGAGTAATTTGTCCTATTCCCCTAAGATACGGGCAAAAATATTTTATGTAATAAAATTTAATTTTTATGGCATTTCGTTGTTGTTGTTGTTATTGACGTTCCTGTTTTGAGGCATCGGCAGGAGGAAGGAAGTCAATCGCAAAGTTATATTTGGATATTTTTGACAAAACAAGAAAATCGAAAATGAGAAAAAGATTAGGTTCCTTTCGTGTAGGAGACACTTTGATGGGTTACCGACAGCCTGGACAAGCACCTTGAGCTGAATCGAAACCTCTTAGGCTATATTCTAAGTATAGGAAAGTTTTTACTCGAAATAGATCACACATGCACATGATCAGTCGCTATGTTATAAATATATACATCATAAATCAAAAATTCTCATTTGACACTTGATGCAATATTTTCGTAGTTAAACCACACTGAAAGAACGAAAACTGTGAAAAAATTAATTGGCTCAATTAAACATTTAATTGCCTGAATTACAAATTTAATTGCCTCAATTAAAATTTAATTGATTTTGGCCTATATATATTTAGTTCATTCAACTAACTTTTTTCTGTCTATTTCTCTGCATAAACTCTGGAATAGACTAGAAAGAATTGGGAGCTGTAATTGCATGAGCCTAACCCTAAAAATTCATACTAAATTGTATTCAAATGAAGATTTATTAATAATACTAATTTTAATGAGGACCATAATTAAATAAAATTGATGTTTGATATACATTAGCACCTAAATCACATTTTTTGTGTGTTCTTTTGTCTGAAATCTACCAGACAGAATTTAAAATAGAAGTGTTTTTACGTCAAAATATTTTTTAATTATTTATGATGATTACACATTTTACCTTCAAGTAGAAGTAGCAGTTGCCCAAAAATTGAGATTTTTTCCTTTAAAAAAACGCCAGGAAAACCCCCGTAAAAAGAAAAAATACAAAAATATATTTGTTTTATTAAAAAAATGTTCCCGAGAAAAATAAAAAAATATTTACTGGAAACAAAATTTTTAATGATGGCTTTTTTTAATAATGAGGACCAAATTGATAAAATAATAATCTAATATATATATATATATGTGTTTTTACGTATACAATAATTCAATTACTGATAATGACTGTCCATTCAACTTTCATGTATAAATTGTAGTTGCCCAAATTTTGAGAAAAAATTGTTTTTTTTTTGCAAAAATAAAAGTTCCATAAAATAGAACGAAAAAAATATTCTTTTTATTAAAAAAAATATTAAAAGAAAGCAAAAATTTCAATTGTGATGAAATTTATTTTTATATTAATAATGAGGACCAAATTGAAAAAATAATAATCTAAAATATATATATAAAGGGTGTTTTTTATTGGGGTATAGAACTTTAAGTTGGCATCACTTTTTTAACTGGCGGCCATTTTGTCAGCTGTCAAGTGATTAATATTTAGTTTGGTTTGCCATTTCATCATGAACAGGTTGACAAAAGAACAACGCTTGCAAATCGTGCAAATTTATTTCGAAAGTAATGGTTCAGTTCGCGAAGTTCACCATTTTATGGTCGACATAATCGTCCATCAGAGCAATTAATTCGGTTAACCATGGATCGTTTTCGCACTACGTTTACTCTATGTGATAATACGCATCCGCAGAGACGTCGAACAGTGCGCACCGAAGAAACAATTGCCGCTGTAGAGCAAAGTGTTGAAGAGGACCCGAATGAATCGATTCACCACCGTGCACAGCAATTGGAGCTGCACAGCAATTGGAGAAAGTGGTTGAAAATTGGACCTGTAGAATTAGCTATATTCGAGCCAGCCGCGGCGGCCACATGCCCGAAATCATATTTAAACATTAATGGCATAAAATTATCCTTCCAATAAAGCCAAATTGATGGACATTAAAACGATTTTCTTGGGTTTTATTTCAATTCGAAGTTCTATACCTCAATAAAAAACACCCTATATGTGTTTTTACGTATAAAATAATTCAATTATTGATAATGACTGCCCATTCCACTTTCATGAATAAATTGTAGTTGCCCAAATTTTGATAATTTTTTTTGCAAAAAGAAAAATTCCATAAAATAGAATAAATAAAAAATATATTCGTTTAAAAAATTATCAAATGAAAGCACAAAAATTGCAATTATGATGACTTTTAATTTTTAAACTACTTTTTTAATTTGGCGGCTGGCTGTCTGCTTTTAATTGCCCTTTTTACCTTTAATTGAATGCATTAGCGAATGTTTTCGTTCATATATTTCTAAGATTGAAGTACAAATATTAAAGGTATCTTCGATGAAAATTGTCTGGGTAAACAAAACCAAAATGGTTTAAATGCTTTAGTCTTACTGATTCATAAAATAAAAATAAAATTTAATTCCACTTTCACGTAGAAATAGTTGTTTAGGAGTAGTTGTCCAAAAATTGAGAAACAATTATTTGTTTTCAAAACCCCCATATTTGTGTTTTATTAAAAATATTTTGTTCCCGAAACATAAAAATTTACTGGAACACAAAAATTTCAATTATGATGGTTTTTATTTTTAATTTGGGCCACTGTCCCTAAAAACTTTTTACGATTAACTGAATATATAATATATATATATACAAATATTACATGTGCCTTCGACGAAAATTGTCTAGAAAACAATGACAAAAAGATCTCTAGCCTGAGTAAATAGTTACAACAGAACTATGAAAATTAGATGTTTAGTTTTTTTTTTTGTTAAAGAATAATCTTTTTGTAGTTTATAAGCCGCAATACAACAAAAAATCTTATACGCAGGCCTTCGACAAAATATTTTCGCTAATATTAACATTATTATTATTTTTACTTTTAATATCATATTTTTTTTTAATTTGTAGTCGTTGATTTCGAATCGGCCATTTATGATATTTTTAACAATTATGTATTGTTATTTGTTTGCATGTAAAAAAGTATATTTTTGGTACAACGTAGTACATAGAACATTATTTTTCCAAATATGAAAGACCAAAACTATATCAGCGTAAGTAATTAATATTTGGAAAAAATAGGAAATAATAATTACTTTTTATAATAAATAAATATAAGCTATAAAATACCAAAAATATTTCCGCGTAAGTAAATTGTATTTAGAATACATTATTCCTTGTAATTATGTATTAATGATTAGATCTAAGTAATGATTGGATTTTATTCCCAATGATGATTCAAGCATTATGTTGCTGGGGAAAATTATTTTCAGAAAAAACTAAACATTTCAAGCCTCCACAGCGAAATGCCTCGAAGGCAAGAATACTAAATTATTATTATTTTTTCCATTCGAATCTATTGCGATCTTAGGGTTATAATATGACTAAATACTCTACCATAAAAGTAGTATTAACAGATTTACAGTGAAATCAAATCTTTTAAAAATTGCTGCTAAAGCGATTTGTTAATAATATTAGACTTTTTTATTTTATTTTGGCTATGGATATTAAGATCTATTAGATCGGTGGCTTCATAGTTAAAAGCAAATAAAAAATAAAATTAGTTTGCATTTTGTTATCTTAATATAGAAAAGTCCTCACTCAAAAAAAACTAAGAAATTTTTGTTGTGTTTTACTTTGCGCGCAGATAAAACAGCAAAAATATCAAAAACTTGTATTATTTTCTTTAATTTTTCTAGCTTAATAAGAAAATATAAAAACGGCGCTTAATTTAAAAATAAATTATACAAAATTTTTTGGATTTCATATTAGCTTATTTAACGATGTTTAAAAAATATGACATTTGAGTTAATGACTTTACATGTTAAAGTAACGATTTGTAATTATCTTCAATAATACAGAAAATTCGGCCAATCTGGATATCATTCCTACCATCTTTTGAAACAGAAATATTTTTGGAATTAAAAATACTGAAAATTTATGTTTATTTGAATACCTGCAAAAATAGAACCACAGCACTGAAATTCAATTTCAGTTTCGTGTTCTATTAATTTGTTTTATCCAGAATAATTGGGAAAATGTAGTTTGTTGCTAAATTATTTCAAACTTAGTTGCAAGAATACACAAATAAAATAACTCTCATTGCTTTTGGTGAGATTATTGTATAAGGACTGTGAACATCGAAGTGATCCTTGATGGTTTTGTCGTGATTTGCCCGCAAACGAATACAATACTTTGTCACAGAGTCAAATTCCGTTCGGAAATTAAATGAAAACCGAACTTTGCTTCTACAGAAAATGTAAAACAAATTTTTATTCTGGAACACTTTCAATTTCCTAACATGAATTGTCCTCCAAAAATTACTGTGAAACCAAATAAAATGTATGGAGAGAACTACATATTAACTATCAAATTTAAAATAAATATATTTTATACTTATTGAGCAGTAAATACTCTATTAATACATAGAAAAAATAATACAAAATCGAACGGAATCTGTAGAAGCTAAACAAAAACGTGCCGAATTTTACTATCAATTCCGAATGGAATCAGTGACATGTCCATTTATATATTTTTTTCTATTTTCGGTATTTGTTATAAACAATAAATCTCCTCGAATTCCCGTATGAAAATTCCAAGTTCCATCAAAATTGGCTCATTTCAAGACATTCTTTGTTCTGAGAAATTTCCCTTGTGAATGAAAATTTGTTTAATAAATGTTCTCTATTCTCCTGCCACCATTTAACCAAAAATCACGAATCATATTTAAGTTTGATATGGCCACGATTTCAATTTCCTTGGTAATTTCCTCTGCCACCCCAAAGCCAATAACAAACTGTAAGATACTACTGGAAGCTGATCTGGCCACCCAATACGACAATATACTACTATTTTGGTCTACGCAATTTTATTGATTTTAATCAATAATCGTGTAAGGCGATGTAACTTTGCCTAGCCCCATACCCCACCACCACCCGCCAGCAGTATAATGTACAATGTTTCTACATACAGATGGAGCCACATGTACAACCTGCCAGGCAGCCAGACGTACAGCTCCACCAACCAACTGAAATTCACAAACAAAAAGTTGTTTAAGAGTGTTTCGAAGGGTCTGGGCAAAGGGGACCAGATACACAAATATGAGCACGAACAGAAAAAAGATACAAAGTATAGTGCATGTGAGTGCCTGTGCGTGCGTGCTTGTGTGTGTGTGCCAACGAAACGTATCTGTGTGACGTGTACTGAGTTCGTGTCTTTTTCTCTGTGGGGGAAAATGAGCAGGCGCAAAGAGAAAACTCCGAGATATTTGACTCTAACTATAAATAATAGTTTTTAATTTTTAAATAAACTAAATATTTGAAATGAATTTTTAAATATTAGATTTAGTAATTTATTTAATTTTTTTTCCAACAAAAGAAATTAATTTTGTTTTATTTTTTTGTATAATTTTTTTTCAACTTTCGCATTAGTTCTTTTAATCTCTCTTTCAATTACAAAGAGAGCTTGTCTGTTTTCCCTGTACATTGTTGTGCCTAATGGATACAATTTATATACCCCCGTTACACACACACTCTCTCCCACGCACATGTTGTTGGCTCTCGTTTCTCTTTCTTTGCGTGTTCATGTAAATTGTGGATACACACGTACAGTGTCGGTGAATACGTGTGTAAGTACATTTGAAAGAGACCGTTTTGGATTCTTCATCCACCTTATACACTTGTACTCCCATACCGGGGGGATACTAGAGAAGAACAATCAAGAAAAAAGAGCGCATGTTGGCATTATCAACATCACCGACACCACCACCACCACCACTTCGGCTACGTACTGCATTGGCGTTATCATAATCATGTACGTACGACGAACGTTCGTATACGTGTGCATGAGATGAGCATGTAGAATTTGGCTGACTGTGGAGTTTTTCAAGAGTGTTTCGTTGAGTACGTTTTGTTTGGAAAAACTGAAGAAAACAAACGAGTTCTTGGGTCTTGTTGCCTCCCTTCTGCCAGCCGACTGTGAGAAAAACAAACGTGACGAATTTTCCTTTATTCTCAAAGTGTTGTAAGTGCGCGCTTCTTGACATTAGTCTGGTCGTACGTACGTACGTTCGTTCTGTTTGTCGCTCTCCCGAGTGCAGAGTGTCGTGCCGCGTGAGTGTGTGTGTATGAGTGTGCGATTGGAATAGTGGCGGTACGTACGTACGGCCGCTTTAACATTGTTGTGTTGGCTGAGTTGAGCAGAGCTGAGCGCCCGCCCGCCCGTGTGTGTATGAAGACATTTTCAGTTTGTGTATGCGGACAAAAGAATCTCTGTTGTCAGTGTAGATTTGTACTCCGCTGCGTACGGTACAAGGCACACGGTCGTCAATTGTTTTTACAAAAAAAATATCTAAAGAAATAAGAAAAAGAACAACAACTACAAACGCGCGCACACACACACTCGCACACAATCGTACACGTTCGCTCATACAACTAACTAACTAAAACGAGAAGAAGCAGCCAACAAAAACGGAAAATATCTCAAAAAGTCTTATTGAAAACTGTGTCTCAAAAGAAAAATTTATTTGAAAATCCGAACAACAACAGCCACAAGCACAACGCCTGGCCTGTCTGTCACACGTTACAATAAGGAAAATAAGAAAAACCAAATTCTAATAAGAAAACAAGAAAAAAACAAAATTATTTTTAATTTTAAAAACAAGTTGAAACCAGTTAAATAAATAAAAACAAAATAATAACATTACAAAAGAAGAAAAGAAAAAACAAAGTGCAATATTAAAAAATAACAAAAAATGTTTTATAAACTATAAAACAAAAAAGTTTTAAAAACCCCACAAACAAAGTTTAAAGGAAAACAAAATAAAACTTGAAACATACTCAGAATCCAATTCTGTTTTAAGTGGAAATTTATGAATGGAAACAATTGAACTAAATCATATTCTGTGTTTTATTACTTTTATTCCTCCACCCACACCATCCCCACCACAACTACCCAATTGTCTGGACTTATTTACCCATGGATTAATTTTTTGTGGAACCGGCAAATATTTCTCTAAAAACCATAACAAACGTCATGGACAAACAAACAAATATATAAAATAATTATTATTTGTTTTGATCGTAAAATGGAATTTAATGGCCCTCTTAAATATTAACGCCATCATCAAAACCAACACCAACGACAACAATAACAACAAACAATTTTAATTGTGAACTCAAATTTTAAATCAATTTAAAACGGAACAACTACAACTCACAACTTAAATTAAAACAAATAAACATTTTTGCAACACCCTGTGTCCTGTGTTTTGTGTGAAACAACCTTTCTCTTAACTCCGGTTCTAAACAAACATTTTTGATCGAACGTCAATTTCCGCCTCGCTTAATGTGCAAATTTACTGTTTACGCACTGTGTACTTAAACCCCCCAACACACACACACACACTTACGCACATTTACTCTTTGTCATTGAACTCGCCTAACGCGTGTCGTGCTCTTCGCTGGTCGTTTACTGTGGTGCAATGTTCTCTTAAACAAAAACGGAAAACGAAAAACACAAACAACCACCATCCAACCACACCACACACTAAATTGTCCATAAACACGCACGGATTTCGCTTTATGCGTGATGTGTCTCTGCTGACTGACTGACTTGGCTGTCTGTCGCTTTAACGTGAAATGACGTTGAATGGGGATAATTGCAACAAACAAACAAACCGCTGTGAACTTTGAATTGAAATAAATTTTGCTGGAAAATCAAACAAAAATATTACGAAAAACTAAAATATTTCCTTTCCTCTAAGAATATTTCCAATTCACTTAAAAATAATCTATATTTTTTTGGATACGCGCGCTTTTTTGCTCTTGCCTAATTGGAACGTACGTTTAATTTGAAATCGCGTTCAAAATAACCGTAAATATTCCACCCCTCCCCCAAACCCCAACCATCCCGCTGGCGTGCGCTCTTTACGACCCCCACGATGTCTCGGCAGTCGGGTCGCACGCCGCTGCCGGGGCTTGGTGGGGGCCACATCATCACGCTACTCCGCATCCTTCGACAACTGCTGCTACGGCCGCCCTCAATCACCATCCCCATCATCCACATCATCAAACGGCGACGCTTGCAACGGGCACCCCCACTACACACCATCAACAATTGCATCATCCGGCCCATCACGCACATCCGCATGCCCATGCGCATTTGCATACGCTGCAACATCAACACCTGCAACATCAACACCTGCACCAACAACAACAACAACAATTGCTGTCGCACACGCATCCTCAACCCCTACAACAACACAATTCGTCGTCAACGGGTCTGGCGTCCTCGAATGCATCATCTGCCTCGTCATTGTTGGGTACGGAATCTGCACTCCAACAACAACAATCAACGCAACAACAACAATCCGCATCACAACAAACCACCACACATTCCACGCCCACTCATGCGGTTATGTATGAAGATCCCCCGCCTGTGCCCATAGTGCAGCAGCAGCAGCAACAACAACAACAGCCCCATCATCTCCCGCATCCACAACAGCAGTCTGCCAGCCAGCAACACCAACAGCAGCAACAACAACAATCTCATAATAACGTTGCAACAACACCAGTTGGTGGTCTAAGTCCCTCACAAACACCCTCGGGTCCTGCCTCACAGTCACAGCAACATTTAACATCGCCCCATCATCAGCATCAACAACAACAACAGCAGCAGCAGCAACAACAACAGCAACCACAGTCAAATACATTGCCCTCCAGTGCTACGTCAAGTATTCAGCAACAGCAGCAGCAGCAACAACAACAGCAACAAAACACAGCAGTGGCGTCCGGCCAGACACAAATTGTTGCGCCGACAGCGGCGAGTGTTTCCCCATCCAGCGTTAGTTCCCAACCTCCAGGTAAGTTGCAGGCTTTAGTTTAGCTTTAAGAAAATATCTCTGTAAGAGAATCGTAAAGGATGGCACAGGACACTTTATGATAGTGGTGCGTTCACTTTGGTGTACCAGTGGTCCAAGCAATTGCTTGGAAGGATCGCTTCACAGAATAAAATTCGATCTATACGAACTTCCCTTATTCACGGATTTTGTGTATGTGGCTACTTCCCTTATTCACAGACAAATATCTGTGATTTGGAATTCCAATTATTTTTTTGTTTAATTGATTAATTTTTGATGCAATAAAATATTTTGTTATTGGGAAAAAAGACAGCAGTTTTTATCTTAGAAATTAATTTTAGAATTATGTAGAATTATGAATTAAACAATTATTTAATATTTTCGATTAAATGTTTTTCATAGTATTCCAAGTAAATTAATATAGATTTTTTAAATTCTATTTCGATCTGAATGCTGTTCGCCATAAGAAAAATCCATATTTAATTTCATGTCTAAAAAATTTGCTTAAAAATATCGATGATTTGGGTTGGTTTAATAGATTGATTCGTAGTTTATGGATGTATTATTTATCGATTAATCAATTTTTCTTCTCAGTTACTAAAAATACTAATTCTGAAAAGAAGAATGTGGGAAATAATATCTCCAACATTTGATATCTTTTTATCTTTTTTAGTAGATTTAGAAAATATAAATAGAAGGGAATTACCAGAAAAGAAATTCTATTGCGAGATATTTATTCAATTACTAAAAAAATTATTCTCACAGTATATGTATTAAAATGTAATTGATGCACGAAAATTAAACCAAAAATATAAGAATAATTATTTCTTATAATATTCTATGAAATATATATTCCATTGAAAACAAATCAATATTCAAAGAAATATATTGAGTCTTTAAACTTATTTTGCTTAATTCAATTAAAAAATACAATTGATGAATTAAGAAATGTATTCAATTACGAAAAATGCTATTCTCACAGAAAAAGAATTGAGCGTTTAAGTTTTTTGTTTTATTCAATAAATATATTATTATATTAATATACTTTTTCCTATTATTAATTATTATTTAATTAATATATTATTTATCTTATCATTATAAGTAATTAATATATTAATTGAACAAAATAATAGGAAATTTAAATCAAAGTATTCTTGCAGAAACAAAAATATACAGTATTATTTACATTATTTTGTTTAGTTCAATTAGAAAAATAATTACATGGATTTAACTATCTACTAGATTTAATATATCAATTGAGCCTCGCTATAGAGTCACATAAAATTGATTGATTTGAAGTCAATTTGTTTAAGTCTGTTTCCGTTTATGGTCAACACGAATATAAACTGAACTATTTTTAAAGTAATTTCTTCGAATTTGTTTCAAATTGGTTTTGGAATTTATAGATTTTTTAGATTATAGATGAATCTATAATCTATAGATTTTATAAACTCTGTTTCCGTTTATGCTCAGGACGAGTATAAACTTAACAATTTATTTAAATCAATTTTTTGTGGACTATAAATATAAGAATTGTAAAAATAATATTGTTTCAAAGTGGTGTTGGAATGTGCAGATTTTGCTAAGATTCCTATGACGTTGATTTATTTTTCATTAAAATTGTTTTACTATCAACACTATTTGGTTTTGTTTGTAAAAATATTTTTTCTGAAAAAAAAGCTGCGAATCTAATTGAATTTGGAAAATTTATTTGTATCTGACCCTTTCCGGTTTATCGAGTCGATTAAAAAAATGAGTTTGTTATCTCAAATAATTTTGTTGATATCAATAATATTTTGATTTTAAAAATGAGAATACTTTCTCTAGAAAGAGCAAAATATAATTTTGAGACTAGAGAACAGGATGAATTATTAAATCGACTCGCAGAATAAAATTATTATTTCTCAGTAAACTTTAGAGCTAAAATTTCATGTTTATAGGATATATCTATACTCTACTGCACCATATTTATATTCTATCTATACTATACTACTATACTTACTCTTCATATCTATTATATCTAAATATATATATACTCCTTCAAGTTTCATCATCTTCCAGTGCCTTTTTCTCTTTTCCATATTCAAAAGACCTACTAGTCTACACAAGCCAATGTCCATGTCTTACAAGATCATTTGTCTATCTATGATAATAATTTTGAATCCACTTCAAACGAAGCATCGGAAATATGAAATTATGTACCTCGAATATAAAGCTTTTTTAACTTAATATTCAAAAATACACACCGTTTCTAATTGTTTTAATTAACAGTTGGTGGTGATAATCCGACAACTTTGATTGAAAGAGAAATATAGCAAATTTAATTATTTTGTTATTCTGAGGTTACCATAATTCTCTTCACGTCAACTAAGACTAGCTATAAATACATTCAAATATAAGATTTTTTCAAAAATAGTGTCAGAGTAACATGTTTGTTTAATTAGTTGACATTTTAATGGAACTGGAATACTCTGTCTCTCGCTTTAAATGTTTTTAAACTAATCTGTTCATTAGCAGGGGCTAAGAATAATTTAATTTAAAAAAATCAAAATAAAGTTCAAATTCATAAACACAAGCTCATGAAAAATTAAGTGGTTTGAAACCACCCTGGAATTCATCACAGCATCATATTCTTTGGGATAACTCTAAAAGAGTTTGGGCAAATTAAAAAATTAATAAAATAAAAAATAAAATAAGTGAATAACGGCTTATTTGTTTTCATAAAATTAAAATAATAAAAATGACGTAAATTTTCACACTTTCAAATTATCGGTCAATATTTTCACATATAGATGGAGCCACAAACATTTTTTTGTAATTAATTTTTATTTGTCTTAACTTATTTGTCTCAACTAAATATTATTTTTAATTTATTTCTTTCAAGATAATATGAATTTGACGCTTTTAGAAGATGTTTTTTTTATGAAAATTTGGAAGAATGAAATAGAAGCCCTTATTGATTTGTTGGAAAAAAATATTTAGTTATTTTAAGTATTTATTTATATTTAACTTTTGAGTGCATTGTTATTTTGCCAAACAGGTTTTTTGAGAAAAGTTCATTGAAAGTAATTTAAACCCTTTTTGTTGGCAACAATTCCTTAAATTTATCAAGTGAACCTGAAGTCGTAGACATTTTGAAAAATTTCTAAAGAAAGTCAGACACACTTGACATTTTATGTAAACTTTTAGCCAAAATTGTAAACTATTTATAGCGTATTATTATCCAAATTTATGGTAAACAATGCTATGATAGTGAAACATATCTTCGCCTTCATATGTTTCAGGCATAGTCGGAATAATGAATGAATTAATGTAATAATTGAATGTCTTTGCAAGCTCAAATTTATTTAATTTGTTTATGTAAACTCGGTTTATCTTATGGTGTTTAGTTCAATAGGGATACTTTTTACATTTTGGAAAATTCATAAACTATTGGCAGTTATGATAAATTTTTGTTTTCAATTTGTTATAGAACTATATATTTTTATCACCTTAACATTTCTTATTTAATTTTTATTTTAGAAATTTGAAAACACTTATTAAATTACAATTTTCCCTTTTTTTGCAGATATGTCCCTCTCATTAGCTCCATTGCATATACCCGCGATAAGGCCAGGTTTTGAGGCCGATGCAGCCAGTGCAGCCGTCAAACGGCATCCTCATCCGGCATGGCCGTATGAAAGCGATGGCTTCAGTTCGGCCCAATATCATCATGCGTCGCAATATTATTTAGAAAGAGATCGTAAGCCTGTCTTCTATGGTTATCCAGAAACGCAATTTCAGGTAAATATACAAAAATAAAAATAAGTAAAACTAAGAATACAAATTTAACTAAACTTAAATTAAAAAAAATAAATTCAATAACACAATCTGAGTATATTGAAAGATTTTTAATATATAGTAATTATATTAAATATATCTATGTATGTGTTTATTAACCAGAGTCCATTTTTTGTTTGTTTGCTAAATTTGCAATTTACAGCCTTATTGGAATTACCGTGAACAACAAAATTCCGCTGCTGCCGCAGCCTACATGAGCGCTAGCGATGACCGTCATGCCAGTGTTACGGCAGCTGCAGCCGCCAGACAATCGGTGGAGGGCACCTCTCAGTCGAGCTACGAAACGCCAACCTATTCATCTCCCAGTGGTTTACGAGCGTATCCAAGTGAAGCATACTCAAGTACAGGTAAATAAAAAATGAAAAAAAAAAACAACACTTACACATATATATGTATATACACCCGGTCGAACGATACAGCATGTGGCAACAGTGGGCAATGTCGAAAAGTTAATTGATTTAAAACGTTGCCCACGAACAGGGCAGAGCGTGGAGTTTGTTGCTATGAAATGCAGGCAATTTAAAAGGGGAAGGGCGAATGGCCAACAGTTGTATGCACAGGCATAAAATGAGAATAACACAGGACTGCAAGGATCAATTTGTGATAAGTGCAAGTAATGAATTTTCTGATTTTCCAAAATAAAATTAAGAGGAAGCTTGTGATAGAATTGATTTTA
The DNA here is from genome assembly GCA_947397865.1 of Polietes domitor. Taxonomy (NCBI): domain Eukaryota; kingdom Metazoa; phylum Arthropoda; class Insecta; order Diptera; family Muscidae; genus Polietes; species Polietes domitor. Next base: position 171,573,482 of record OX377618.1, read on the forward strand.
GGAGCATGACAAACTCATTGGGCATCCGAGATATGCCATTTAATAAAAATATTTTTATTGCATCCTACTATACACCTAAATTGGCCATGTTAATCTTGGCTTTGAAAAAATAGAAATTAAAAATTGGAAAAAGTAGAAACCAGAACGGATTTAAAAATTTCTGTGATAATCTTCAAATAAACCTATATTAAACATGGCACTTAAGCTAAAAAATCCCTTCCAAAAGTGCATTATCCATATCCCACATTTTTTGTTAAAAATACCCAAAAAATATTCTAGCTTCTCTTTGCAATATTTCAATGTGGCGCAAAAAGATATCAAAAACTACCCATATTTTGCAAACAACTACTTGCAGGCCTGTGTAAGTCTTGGGAGCATGTGTGTGTGTCTTATATGGTTTATTGGCATGCAATATGCAATTAGCACCTTGTTTTAAAGTCTACTGCAAAAGGCACAGCGCAGACTTTAGCTTCAGTTAAGTTTACAACGACTAGCCCTAACTTCCAAGTTGTCTTTATAATTAAATTAAGCAAATAACAAGGCGCACTTAAAGTAAAACGATATTGAATTAATTTAAATTATAGTTAGCTTCGTACAACAAAAGAGTATTTAATGTCAAAAGTATTTAATTTCTGGAAAGACATAGTTAGGGGATTTTTTAAAATTTAAAATTTATATTTTTAGTTAATATTTATTTATTAAACTATCATCCTGCTTAGCAGAGCACGAAGTTAAATGTCTAGCAAGGTATCGTGATAATGAACCCCACTTTTTATTTTATTTAAGTAGTGGGAACCTTGGCGGATGTACATTGATTTTTATTTATAAAAAAACCCACATTCAAGCAAACCTGTGCACACTTCTAGCGATCTACAATTATGTGAATATATATATGCAAGAGTGTGTTCGTGGTGCAACAACTGAAACCAGATTAACTTCTAAAGTTTGTGTTACAAACTGAACTCACAGACGGAACAGACGATTACTATGAGTTTTTATTAAGAAAAAACTATTACAAATTTTCATGTACTTTTTTATTTTTTATATGTTCAAAATGATTTACGGCTAATAAAACAAATTATTGTTAGGAGCCATGCAGTGCTGCAACAAATGCAACTAATAGAAAAAAATGAGAAGGGGCTAACAATTCGATTAGCATATTTATAGCAATAATATTTAATTTGATTTCCTTCCACTTTTTTGATTTATATCGCATATAAAGTTGATACACTTAATATAAGATCGTGACTTCGAACGTTTTGTTAAATAATAAAATGTGATTTGTTAAATCAAGTTGTTGTAGGGGTTTTTGTTAGAAATTCAATTAGATTATTTTTTAAAAATCCGGCAAAATTAAATTAAATCAAGTTTATGAGTTCACAATCAATTTTCTTAGGATGAATTCTAAATTATTGGTGAACTAGTTCAAAGAAAATCACAATTGAAATATTGGAGAGAAGTTTTAGACGGAGAAAAAAATCTTACCCTTATATATTTGTCGGCAAAAATATTTAATATTTGGTGCATATACAAGTGTATGGACACATTTTTAATCAAATATTAAAATAAATACATGTAAACCAAATAAGCTTTCACGTATTATTTTATATCTGGTTATAATTTTTTTTAATAAATAATGATTTGAGTCTGTTTCAAATATAATGTGATTGAAGAAAATGTATTGGTTTACTTATGAATATTCAGGGTGTAGTAAAACTAGTATTGGTGAGATTTGACCAAACCATTTACCGTAAAATTCCATAAAAAAATAAAAATTTCAAACTCTAAAAAAAATATTAAAAAAGATCGTCTATTGAATTACTTGCACTGAAGCCAAATGTTTCTTACACATAAAAAATAATGAGTTTTTTATTCTATTCAAAAATGAAATCAATTGGAATACTTATTAATATATTAGCAGAATCGGTTATCACATTAATTAAATCAATTAATATATCAATTGTATTGTTTAACATATTTTATAATATTTTTATATGCATTGAATTGATTAATATATTAAATGAGTTAATTAATATTTCAATAGAACTAATTAATAAATTAATTGAATCGATTAATATATTAATTGAATCGATTAATATGTTAAATGGATTGTTTAATATATATATTGAATAATTTAATATGTAATAGTAGCAATTCATATAGTAATTGAATTTGTTAATATATCAATTGTCTTGAATTTATTAATTAAATTAATTAATCGAAAGAGTTAGTATATAAATTGTATTGTTTAATATATTAATTTAATTATTTAATATATTAATTGAATAGAATTATATATTAATTGAATCGATTACTATATTAATTAAATTGTTTAATATATTAATTGAATATATTAATTAAATAGATTTATTTATTAATTTTATCAATTATTATATTAATTGCATTTTTTATATATAAATTGAATATTTTAATAAATTTATTTTATTTAAAATTTTAATTGAAATTAATATACTAATTGAATTGGTTGATATATAAAATAAATTGTTTATTATATCAAGTAATAAATTCACTTGAATAGATTAAAATATTAATTGAATTGGTTAATATATTAATTGAAATTATTAGTATATAAGTTCAATTTAGTAGTATTTTAATTGAATCGATTAATATATTAATTGAATTGTTTAATACATAAATTGAATTAATTGATATTTTAATGGAATTAATTAATATATTAATTAAATCGGTTGATATATCAATTGAATTGCTTATTATATCATGAATTGATTAATATATTAGTTGAATTGATTATTATATTAATTAATATAATACTTAATTTAATTAATACTTAATTGAATTGATTAATATACTAATTGAATTACTTCATATATTAATCCAACATCTTTCAGTTCAAAAAATTAATTGAGCATTATTTAAAAAATGATTATTTTTTACCGTAGCTCTGTTTTCCGTTTTTTCTGTGTAGATCAAGCAAATTGATTTGAAGTTCGATTTCAACAGAATTCAAAATGGTCTCAATTCATTTCTCCATTTTTTGCAACACTACCTCAGCTTCTAGAAAATATCTCTTTCCATCAAATCTCTTTCCATCAAGCTATACTTTTAAGTTTGAGAACTGTTGTAGATCTGGAGAATATGGTACATGCGTCAACATTTTTTTGAGTAATTCATTAAATTTCTTTTGTATTTTTCATGAGACGTTTTTTTAACGCGACCTTTGAGGTTTTTATTTAAAAATTTTATTCAACAAGTAACTTTATAATTTTTTTAACTTTCAGTCGGCTATCTTTCAAAATTATATCAACCAAAATTGATTTCGACTTAGCAGATGTGCCATATTATTTTTTCATTCCTTCTTTTCGAGTTTTCTATGCAAAAATTAAGCTGCCTATTAAACCTAGCTGGGAAAACAATAAATTAAAAAAATCATTATTTAGTTTCTGATTAAAACTAAATAATGAGAACGGTTTGCGCATTTTTTCCTGTTTGACAACTAAATTATCTCCCTAACGGACATACTTATATTTTTGCATATTCGATAGCTTTATTTTTTGAATCTTTCCATATGTACACCTGATATCTTATCTAATTCATTTTAAACTGATTTCTGTCCATTATGTTCAAAGAGCCAACAAAGCATTTAAAACTATTTCGCAGTGATATTTAATTGACAGCAAACGGAATATAATCTATATGTATATGATTATACATTTACGCATTTCAAATGTAAGCAAATCACCATCATCATCATAGTTCTTTTTAATTCATTATAAATGAACAAGATTTTCAACAAATTTTATTAGGCCACGACACAATCAAAACACACGATGGGAATACATGAGAATTTCCGCTAAAAACTGAAAATTTAAAATAAACGACACCTATTGGTCGAACATTTATGACATTGGCACGAGGCCAATGGACATAAATTCCAAATCTTCGCCATGCTATAAAGAAACTAAAATATTATTATGTATTTATTTGTGCGTATATTTATACATACATAAATATTCAAACTTAATTTACTAAGAGCCTGGGCAATAATTCAAAATATGTCTATGTATTTTCCTATTCCAGGTGGTTCCGGTGGCTTGTCGGTGGGAGCTGTGGGGCCCTGTACGCCCACCAATGCGCTGCATGAATGGACCGGCCAGGTGTCGGTGAGGAAAAAGCGCAAACCCTATTCCAAGTTCCAGACCTTGGAATTGGAGAAGGAGTTCTTGTACAATGCTTATGTGTCCAAACAGAAACGCTGGGAATTGGCCAGAAATTTGAATCTAACCGAAAGACAAGTAAGTATTTCTGAAAGAAATTCTATTAAAATGGGATAATAATGATTTTTTTGTTCTCTTGAATAGGTAAAGATTTGGTTCCAGAATCGTCGCATGAAAAACAAAAAGAACTCCCAGCGCCAGTCGAATCAGCAAAACAACAACAATAGTTCAAATTCCAATCACAATCATAGTCAAGCGCCGCAACAGCATCACAACAATCACCACTTGGGCTTGGGTTTGAGCATGGGCCACCATGCCGCCAAAATGCATCAGTGACCTTTGGATAACAGCAGTGCTGGCACCATGGGATTTCCAACCTACTAACATTTAGCCAATATTAAAACCGAAACCATGACAGAATATCAGTGAGGTAACACACACACACACACATGCAAACACTCATACCTAGCCAACACCAACACCTACAGAGTTTAAAAGCAAAACTGAGAAAAAGAAACAAATTGAAATTGATTTCAACAAAATGAGCAACAACCACAATCGAACAACAAATGTGAGCAGATCAATCAGCCAGACCAGGTCCCATATGAACTCAATGTCATACAGAAATGCTGCTGTTGCCGCCAGCCTGCCCCCGCCAGCCACTAACTAAGCAATGATTTAGGAATGTGTGAATGAATGAATGGCATGGATGTAGAAATGAACCTAAACATAGATACATACATACATACAAACAAACGAAAATCATACATACAATACATGCATACAGGCATATACTTAAATATGCCTATAACTTAAGTAGAAATCTATAAATAGTTAATACAATTTTTGCATTGTATCTCATTTATATTATTTTTATTTCGTACATACAACTACTCTCCAACAAACCCCCCCCCCCCACACACAAACACTACCACAAACTAAACCACACAAACACTCATGCCAAAATCCACAAACAGATACATCATCATCATCAGCAGCATCACAGCATCAGTACACAGTACCGATCATTTGAAAGTCCCAAAAATAAGTATCTTGAATATTAAGCAAAAAGTATAATATAAATTGAACAATATTAACCTAAATAATATTTCTAAAATGGAAATGACAAGCTAAAGTAACCACACCTTCCCCTTTCCACACACCCACATAGAACATTACATGTATTTAGAATGTAATTGTTTGACAATATATGTACCATCCAACCCCACACACTCTATATATTACTTGGAAATGAATTACAATTTTGAATTGTTTTTTAAATAATGCTTAAATATTTGCAAATGTACAAAAAAGCAACATATGTGACCACTGTGAAATGTTGAGGGAATATTTGAGGCAACATTCAATTATATTCATAAATTTGAAATGTTGAAAAAAATAATAGCTCTGTCACTTGTAAAATGTTGAGAGAATGCAATGTTATCATAACATTAGAAAGCAACAATGTTAGAAAATATTCTCTGTTAATAGGGAACACTGTAATTTCTATTTTCAATTCAATATTTGATATTAATCAACTCTTTAATTTTTTATTAAACAATGCTTAAGTATTTCAAATCTTATATGTTCTGTTAATTTCAAGCACTGAAACTTCTACTTTCAATTCAAAATTTAAATTTCATCAACTTTTTTTAATTGTTTTTTTTTTAATAGTGCTTGAATATTTGAAATCTTTAAAACAATTCAATAGCTCTGTCCACTGTTGAGAGAATGCATAACATCAGATGGCAATGTTAGAAAATATGATCTACTTTCAATTCAATATTTGAAGTTAATCAACTTTTTAAAAACAAAAAACTGAAAATTGTTGAGAGTTTAGTTTCTACTTTCAATGCAATATTTGATTAATTAACTCTTTATATTGTTCTTATATAATGCTTAATTTGAAATTCTCGCAAAATAGACAACAGCTCTGTTCATTGCAAAATTTTGAGCGAAGGCAATGCTATCATAACATCAGGAGGAAACTGTTAACTAACTGCATTGGACTATGACACCTTTTGATAATTATTTTTTCAGTTTTTGATAATTATTTTTTTAAATATTGCATGAAGATGCCACATCTTGTACAGAAATATAACAGTAATGTACACTACAAAATGTTATGGAGAATTAAAATGTTATCATAACATTACATTAAAGGGTAGCTCTGTTAGAAATGTTAGATATACCTGTTAGATAGCATCACTAAGTTTCCAAACAACGTTTTCGATCGCTGTGTACTTAAATAATCATTTTGACAGGGTATGATGTTAATCGGTCTATTAGGTTCAGTCAGTGCCTGTGTTTTTAAATAATTTTCGTTCGTCTACAGCGAACGATCAAATATCGCCCAACTGTTACCTGAATTCTATCAAAAACAGATAAGAAATATTTTTACAACGAGCTGTTTTCTATAAACGCCGCAAAATTATAGACTGCTGTGGTTTATAGATTTCAAGTAATGATTGAGTGATTTCGAAACGTTCGCCTCAGACGAAAGAAAATAATTAAAAATCAGGCATTTAGGCAGTATGGAATTTATTTGCTTGACATGAGGGTTTATTGTTACTCAGACCTTCCCGATTCTCTATATTTAAGTCTCTTAGTTGTCTAACACGTAAACCAATCAATAACACTGGGAATAATACATTACAGAATCACCTAGTTATGTTAAATTGAAAATACTCTCTATTTGAGAGCGTAGACTTACTGAGAGTGGAAATTGCAATCTTCCTATATATAGGACGTGCAATAACGTTAGTTTAACAGCGGTATTTAATATGTTTATTTGATAAAAAGTCAATTATTCAAAAGAATAAGGGCTCATTTGGCCATTTGGATTGTAATAAATCAAGTCAGATTATTTTAAAATTATTGAAAGAAACAATATTGTCTTTTAACAAAATATTTTAAAAATATAACTCCTCTCATTATGAAATGAATATATTCTGATCTTCTATGATCTTAAAATATATTTGGGGAATATGTACTTCAAGTATTACAAACAATATTTCTCAAAAATTAATCTACAAACTAAGAGTCAAAACTTATAATGACTTAGGCAATTTTGCATGCAAATTAAACTTTAAACATTTCATGAAATATTATTTAATTATGAATTTAGCAGTTTGTTTTTAAACAACTAATATTTGGAGACCCTCCTAAATACATGCCAGGATGCCAGCAATCTGTTAGAATACGAATTTTCATGAATGGAAGATTTTAAGCTGTCATAGCTGATCACTATCGAGACCATTCGAATCAATCTAGTGAGCTAAAATTTTCTGACATTCTAATGTCTTAAAAATGTGGATAGCCTAGTATAACAATATTTACTTAGAAACAAATTAGCCCCAACATCAAATACTTATTGACATAATATTTTACTATGAAAGTATTTTTTATATTTTTATAAAAAATATATAATATTTTTTACATTATATATTTTTAACTGTAAACTATTTGTAGTCGCAAATACATTTTCTTTACATGTCAAATATTATGAAAAAGTCAAGATTTTTCTCCTTGAGTATATATCTTTAGTTTATTTAAAAGTAAATGATTAAAAAGGCTATATATACTTACACTGGTAAAAACGTTGATTTGTTAATATTTGTATGCAAATAAAATATATTTGAGACTGACCACAAACTATATATAAATATTTAGAAATTTAAAAATTTTGAGATTTAGAAAATAGTTGATTCTACAAAAGTATTTGATGTTTGGGACAACTTGATCCTAAATAAAAAATCTTGGCGTCAAAGGCAAGCTATTATTGTTATCAAAACGATATACACAAAACTCCTTACAAAAAATGTCAACATTGTTAAGAGTATAAAGATAATTTAACGGAAAAATTTCAGATTTGTCATTTCGTATCATAAACTGTAAACCGAAATTGTAACAATTATTTGTGATGTCCGACTTTTGTTGGCCCATTTTTCGGATAATAATTAAAATGAAAATATCTCTAATTTTGTCAATGTACACCAATACACCAATGTTCAGCTGTTGTTCTGATAGGGCCCCAATAACGTTGCCAAATGAAGACTATGATGAGGGAAGTCAAATATGTTAAAGTAATTGAAAAATATCTCGAATTTTGTCAATATACAACAATCATCAGCTGTTGTTCTGGTAGGTCCCCCAATAACATTGCCAAATGTTTCCAAAAAAATATATTTGATTAAAAAGAAAATATTTTTAATATTTTAAATGTACAACAATATGCCAATACGTACAGCTGTTGTTCTGCTTAATGGGCATCATGTGTAAAATTGCAAAAATATTTAAGCATTATTAAAAAACTCTAAACTTTATTGATCAAAAACTTAAATTTCCCAAACACACAAAAAATCAACTTCAATCCTTCAAGATGACTTTAATTGTCCCAACACAAAAACCCCCGAAAAAAACGTTCAAGATTTTTTGTTCGCCACAGTTCAATAATATAAGTTCCTGTACATATTTAAGATTCTCCAAAACAACAACAACAACACAACATGTAAAAAACTGTTTAAACTAAATATGCTTTAATGTAGAAAAATACATAAAAAAATAATTATAAAAGAAAACAAAAAAATTGAACATTTTTATTCCCCCCCTAAAGAAGAAGAAAAAAGAAAAACAAAAATAAAATACAAATAAAAAAGTCCAAAACCGTAAGAAAAAAAAACTAAAAAACAAAAACTTCAAATATTGTAGTATAAGCAGAAAAAAACCGAACAATTAAATGATGTGTGTCTGTTTACTCTATAGATGGCTTAATATTACAAGAAAAGAAAAAGAAAAACAAAAAACCCCGTGACAAAAAGTAAAAACAAATTATTGATTATATTTAATATATAATGAATGGAAAAACTTAAAAGAAAAGCATAGCATTAGAAAGCTTTCATTATGATTTATATTTACATATATGTAATGATGGCCAGAGATATTATAAATAAACTAAACTAAATAATAATAAATACAACTAATACTACTTAATTCATTAAATCATACTATACTATACTACTACTATACTATACATACATACATACATTTACCAACTACTTACCTACATGCATACTTTTTAACAAATTTACCATAATATTGCAAGAAATGAGAAAAATATTTAACACAAAAATATCTCTGTAATTAAAATAAAGTTTTATATTTTTTGTTTCTTAAGTTTTTCGCAGAATTTAGTTTTGATTGTAATTAGAATGGCTAAAATGTATTAACGAATTTTGTTATTGTAAATGAGTTTTTTTCTTTCTTTGGAATTTTGCTTTATAATCATCATCGCCCGTTCGATCTTTGTGTGTTATGCTTTAGAATTATTATTTGTTTATTGTGAATTATGCCTTAATTAAGTTAAAACGAAAAGAACCCTCATCTCATTTGATAGTTGTAATAATAATAGTTGGGGCAGAAGTGACTTTTTCGATTTCTGGCCCCATGTTGTTTATAATTTAAATTATTTTTATTTTTTTTTTATAAAAAATATTATTAATAAAAACCAACCTTTTTTATACATAACTATGTTAATTATGTTTTCTTTCATTTACTGTCGCTTTTTGTTTGTTTGTTTGCTTTCTTTAAAAGTGTAGTGAAATTCTTTGGACAACGATTCTTTTTTAAAAAGTTTTCATTTTCTGTTTTATTCTCCCTCTCCCTCCATTAGGTTTTGTATAAATTTTTCATACAAGATGTTTTCATTTTTATTTTATTTTTTATACAAATTATATATATTCTTATATATATACACACATCTAGAAATAAAGTAAAACAAATGGTTAAATTGTCATTTAAATAATATTAATTATAAATTAATTAATGATTACCTATCGTCTAAGTGAAAAGAAAAATGAGAAAAACACAAAAACCGAAAACAAATTATAGTTATAATTTTAATGTAAACCCCCCTCCCCCCAAATGTAATTATAAGTTACCGTGAAGGTGAAAGAAAACACAGAAAATAATTAAATAATTATTGCTATTCGTATTAGTTAATAAATAATCGATATGATTCTGAATTGCGTATGCAGAAAAACAAACAATTAATAAATTAAATTACAAAAAAAATCAAAAACAAATTTCAAACAAAGAAACACTTTTTTAATTTTCAAAAATCTTTCAAAATTCGAAAAGCTGCATGATTGCGTGAGAGAGATTATAGGTACGACAAATTGCCCTCGAACTCATATAATCAGATAATTTTTCTACTCAAAGGAATAGGGTTCAAAGCTTTTGATGGGGGTGAACTATCTTAGGTATTTGGGAGTCAAGAATTTCCAGATTCCCTCATTGGGATGAATCAAGGGCTACTTGATTTTTTGCAGGAGCTGTATAATGGATTAGGATGGGTCACGAAAATAAATTGCAGCGGTCACCCCCACAAGTGAAGATTGGATTGTTGAAAATATTTCGTCACTGGGTTACTCTAAGACAAGAATCAAAATTTATATTTAAAGTGCTTTCAAGGGTCTATTATTTCAGAAAAAAATGGGAAAAATGTAACACAAAAAAATTACACCGGAAAAACATGAATTTTAGGGTTATTTTCAGGAGCTTTTAGCTCACAATTGGCATGATCTAGGAACGAAATATTTTGCAAATCATCATAAAACAAGCCAAACTTTATTTTCTGGAGTGACTGGAACTTGTTTTTTCATTTGTATGGACGGCGACCCAGCCTAATAAACATATCCTCAGTATGAATGAGGTGCTAGTAGAAGAATAAAGTCAGTTGTTATAAGCCAGTGTGGAACATGGGTTTCAATCGAGAGTGACATTTATATGGGAGCTATATCTATGTGGTTTCTAGAGCAGGAAAATCCCAATCGAGAACGACATTTATATAGGAGCTACATCTAAATCTCAACCGAAGATTTATAAGATACTGGGGCAAATTTGAAGAAACTTGGTGGTCTCTAGTGCGAAGGCTATATCTAAATCTGCACGGATTTGCTTTAAATTAAATGACAATACTTACTTAAATGGCCCGCAATACTTGTGCTACTTTTTGTTAGGTTCAGATAATAATTGCGACCTATACTTTAATTTCAACATAGACAAAGAGACAGACATTCTTCAATCGACTCAGAAAGTTATTCTAAGCCGATCAGTATTATAAACGATGGGTCTATCTCTTTTCCTTTTGGGTGCTTCAAACAAATGCACAAATACATATACCCTAGTGAAGGGTTAATTATGATATTTGTATACAAAATGTGATATCTGCTAGAATTTTAAATTTTGATTTAAATAATTTCGAGGCCACTTATTGGATGAGGCTGCCAAAATGTTTATATAGAGTGGTAGTCTTCGACTATATCGACACAGAAAGAATTTTCCTTCATAATATTTATGGAGCGATTTCATAAGGGGGTTTTTCATAAATTTAGGAAAATTTGCCTAATATGTATGAAAAATTCATAACTAAAATGAAATGCTTCATATATTATTTTCATAAACATTTCATATTTCATAAAACAAAATTGTTAAATTATTAGAACTTAGTTTCAAAAGATCAAAGAAACAATTCTTAAATATTATGAAATATGTCATAACCAATAAAGTATTTGTGTTATGAAATGTCTTCATAAATATTACGAAGGATTTCATAGTTTTTATGAAATATATTTATATGAGTTGTTTTTTCGACCTTTTATTTAATATTCCAAATAAATAATATTTTTCAAGCTCGAGGCCTTACCTCGATATTATTTATTTGGAGTTTTTATGAAATGTTTCATAACTAGACAGCGGATTTATATGCAAAATCATGTTTTGAATGTATGGTTATTATTGAATGCCGACTTTAATTTTCATGATAAGAAAATTAAAAAAACCGATATAACCAATTTTATATTAACATACATGGCATTATGATATCCATATTCTACACAAATATGGATTAAAAATATCCATAAAAATTCGCTGTCTATTCATAACATACAACTACATCTTTAGTGTGTCGGCTTTATTCGGTTGAATGCTAGCTATTCTCATTTGTTCTCTGTTAACACCGACATAAGTATTTACCTTGATTTTGGTCAAAGACATACTCATGGCAAAGCCTCTCACAATGATGGTGTATGTTGATTGGTTAGTCAAAAAGTTAGACCTTTTTTGTTTATATTGGAAGCTTAAGTATAAATTAGTAATATTTATGAAACTTTTTCATAAAATTAATGAAGTTTCTTTATAAGATCTATTAACATTTTCATAAATCATATTATGAAAAATATTTAACTTGTATGGCATAGTTTCTAAGAAATGTTTCATGAATTCTATGTCACTTTTCATTGATTTGTGCTTTATGAAATATATTTCATACATTTTATGAAGTGTTTCATTGGCGACTTTTTATTGAAAATTTTCAATAAACAAAAACATAAATCGTATGAAGATAATACTTTCAGTGTGCAATACTTGTACACATTTTTGTTAGGATCAGATAATAATTGTGACCTGTATGTACTTTGATTACAATATAGACAGACAGACGGACATTCCTCACTCTAATTAGAAAGTGATTTTAAGCCGATCAGTATAATAAACGATGGGTCTATCTCGTTTCCTTTTGAATGCTACAAACAAATGCACAAATCCATAATACCATAGTGGAGGGTATAACTATGATATTGGTATACAAATTGCGATATTATTATTTAAATTTTGTGGGAGTCCTACACTACACACTGGTCCCAAATCCATTTTTTATGGCATAAAGTCGAAAAATAATAATCATATATATGTCTATGGCTAATCAAAAGATGTGCTAAAATAAAATGACAATTTTTGAAGTTTGCCGAAAAATGCTGACGAGATTTTAATTTCACCATAAACTACAACCTCAGACGAACACTTTCACATTTACACTTTGAGTCAAGTTGAGTCATATATATAACTTTTGGTCCACGACATTTATAGATTATGTTCTCTACAAATCACAAAATTACAATACCTATGAATACTTACAAGATCACAATATTCATAAAATGTTAAATATAATTGTTCAACTAATAACTCTTGCCGTCAATTTTCATAACATAGTCACTTTATTATTTTCTTTTTAAGTCCTGATTTTAATTAATTTGTAAAACTGCTTTATATCAAAATTAATCCCACTTTTTTTGAACCGCAAAGTTTAAGTACCATTCAGGCTTGTGGTGTTGCCACCTAAATATATTTTCTTGATTGCTTGGAGTGTTGCCATAAAGAAAATATATACACATTTACCACTTTCCAATTTTAATTTTTTTTGAATTTCTGCCAAAAAAAATGGATTTGGGACCATAGTGCACTATATGCATTCATAAAGTGAATGTAAGGCAATAATCTTCGAAAAAATTACTTTAGTTTTCGCCTTGGTCCAATTTCGTCCAATTACACTGTGCGACAGTTAGTTACTCTTGAACCGGAATGGAGTTAATTAGCTTTATTGTTTTTCATTTCCTCGTCCTGTCGCCCCTTCACAGGACTAAAAAGTTTCAAAGGACACAATAATTATTTTAAATACATATGACAACGGTATTAATGCCAAATTATCCCATTACCATTTCCAAAGAAAAGAGTTTTCCAGTTGTTTGGCATTAACCAGGTGTCCTCATATTAGGACAGAAGGCGGTAATGGGTTAAAGAGGACAATATCTATTAAAAATACTATAAATATCATACTTCTATCTGTAGTAGTTCAGCATTAACAATCATTTCAAGGGGCAAACTTGAAATGGTTTTAGTGCTAATCTAGTTTAGATGGAATTGCAATTTGCAGTATTTTTGGAATTCTCTCCTTTAATTTTCTTTAATTGGCATCTATACCGGTATCATAAATGAAAAAATGAGGAAATGAAAAACTATCAACGCCAATTAATCCATTTCACTTATAGTTACTTCAAGTATAATATCGACTGCGTATAGTGTTGGCTTCCATTAGTCTAGCTTCATTCGTTTGGTTGATACCATATTTATTGCGCCCATATTTCCAAAAAGTAAACATTTCGAAACTTTCCTTTATGTTGAGCTTCTTCAATGCGAGAGGAATGTACAAAACAATATTTTGGCTGCATCCATTTGACAGGTACCATTACGAATAATCGTTTATGTTACACGTCAGAGGAATGTACACATATTAGTTGTGTGCTGGTTTATGATCTTAAAATCGCTCTCCCGAAAAGTTTGCAAATAAAGGAAGTTTAGTTCTTGCTCGAATGGGTGATATATTTTATAGGGTCACAGGTTGATATTTAAAGGAGTTACAAAATGAATGATAACGTTAGAAAACAATGCTTGTCTGATTTATGATATATAGTGGGTTATTTTGTGAGGAAGAAAATAATGTTGCCGATGTTCCCGACAAAAATGAAGGATTGGTTTGGTTTATGTGTTCTCCCAAAATATTTCGCTTTTAACATTGTCCTTTCGTGAGCAGGACATGTTCAAAATGGTCTCTATAAATCAGGTTTTCCGTGAAAAGAATTCACGGTGAGAATAGTATTGAGGAAAAACCTGCTAGAAATTCAAAACTGTCCCGAGCTTTTTATCAAATCATATCAATAACTTGCAATGAGAGTCGGTATTACGATTTTAGTGGAATTTTTGATGCATCGTAAACACATTCTAGTCTTATGCCTAGATAAATTTTGGCAAAAAATTGTCTTTTTCTTTCAATGTCTTGGTCTTTCAATGAATAAAATGGGAGGAAACTGTACAGAAGCTGTTTCAAGATCACAGTGAGAAGGGAAATTATTAGGTCACTAATAGGAAAACTACATACTCAGTTTTTTATTTCATGGTCGTTGGTTCGTTTTACAGGACTTTTAATTTCCAAAGGACATATGTTTTTTTTTGAATAATTTAGTTTCGTACTTTTGCGAGCCATGCAATAGGGATATGAGTATCAAATGAAAGAGAAGAATATCTGTTTAAAATACTTCAAATGTAATGTTTCCATTTGTATTAGATTAGCATTGACAACCATTTCAACTTTTCCCCCTTAACATTTAAAACATGATAAACAATAATGGGAAAAAATAACTTAACACTAAACCTAATTCGCGGAATCCAGCCAATATTGGAGGATATATACGATTTAAGATTCTGGTACTAAAGCCCTCAACGTTATTTTTTTATTGACCAAATTTTTTAAAACTCAATTTATTGATCGAATTAATATATTTTTGTAAACATAAAATATTACATCTATTAATTTGGGAAGGTGAGCGAATGAGTGATATGATCAACACATATAACTCATACGGCACACATATTGTGAGGAGAGAATTCCACAATTTATAGCACTTCCATGCAATTTGAAATAATGAGAGTTTATACCACCGATACAAGGAGACACATAAACAACACCGGAAATACTGGACCAAATCGTCCCATTGTTTGATATAGATATCCCCATATAGATGACCCACCCGATCAAATTACATGCCGTACTAGCAGCCACATATTGCAGCCGATTTTGCTCAAATTTGCAACATTAAGTTAAATATCATTAAGAAACCGGCACTGCGGAAGTGGTTCACAATAGACATAGGCCGAACATAAATGTCCCTATACAATATGGGTATTATCACAGAGTTAATTTCCATTCAGCAGTGGAAAAATCGTACATAAAAAATAAAACTAATTTGTATTCCAGAATTAAATCACTTTCAATTTCCAAAGATGAGTTGTATATCAATTGACCGCCAAAAATAACTTTAAAACAAAACGAGTTAAAATAAATTTATTTTATACTTATTTTACAGCAATTTTTCTATAACAAAATCGAAAAGAATGTGTAGAAGCAAAACCAAAAACCCGTTGTTAATACGTAATCAATTCCGAGGGAAATATGTGACAACCACATATACTTTAGCCCTACCAAATATTGTTACCAGCTCTACAAGAATTATGCCTTAAACACACATACTTCAGATTTAATCTGGGAGTTTTTGATAGCTTCCACTCACATAACGGAGAACTCAACAAGTAAGAAAATTCCAGTCGGCTAAACCGATCTATATATGCCCTTACTCTCAGATAACATTAGCTTCGCGCCGGAGTATGTTTGCGGAAGGTACTAGAAGTTTGTGTCAATTGGACCCAGCTTCTACATTGGTTAATAATTGTAAAAACATGTTCAAATATGAAGTCATAATGAATTTCAGACGCCGGAAAAGGAGTTATAAAGCATTTAATTTCACCTAGGATAGCGACAATTGTGTGGGAGATACTAGAAGGGGCGTGGCAAAAGCCTAAATATTTCTTTCTGTTTAAAGCAAATGATTTTGACAACTCATATGGATGTTATATCGGTTTTATTACAACCAAAGTTTATGTCACTTTGTGTGGGAAGCACCAGAAGGGGTGTGGCAACATTGCCCATATTCCATGCGAATGTAACCTATATAAAAGCATTGCCAGACATCAAATGGGATGGGGAATACTCATTCTACTCTCATAAAGTTATAACAGCTTTAGTTTTACGTAGTTTTGGGTAATTTGTGTGGGAGGAACTGGATGGGCGTGGCAAAACAAGCCATGTGTTGTAGACCTAAAGTGATTATAACAGCATTAACAAATACCAAAATATAGCTGATTCCAAATATCGTCTTGGAAGTTATATGGGTTTTAATGTAAACATTGGAATATGTGCTATTTGTGTGGGAGGGAGGGGCTTGGCAATTTCGCTCATCTTCGAACTTAAACCAAGTTTGGGCAAAATATTACCACGTGCAAAGTTTGAATTGATTCCTTAGCTCCTTTCGAGAGCTATAGCACACACCAGCCAAACGGACGGAAAAAGTCGTGAAATGGATAAAGTCCAAACAAACTGAGGGTCTTAAGTCACTCCTTCAATGCGTTGCACTTTTTATCTGTCGCAAATGATAATACCCTCCTACTCTGTTGAGTGAGGATATAAAAACCCACAAAAAACACATTCGTTGGCATTTGCTTTAGTATCTATTTCATGAATAGGTTGAAGAATTGAGAAAATATTAAATAAAACATAAAGATATCCATAAAAAAACCACAGAAAAACTTTAGTTTCGAACAATGATTGTACTTGGATTTTCTATTGGGATTATGCCTAGTGTTAATAAACTAATGAAGAAATTATCATTTTAATGATTTTCATTCTTGTTTGCAAAATTTCTTGCAAACAACTTTCAAAAAAGTCGATAATATGTTATTATCCAGTACTACTGTACGAAAAAACATTTTCATATGTGAATAGGAAATATCTTTGGGGGTAGCCTGTTTTGTATCTTGACGATTCAGGGTTCGAAATTCTATTTTTTTGTAATTAAAAAAAAAACAATTTAAAAAATACTGTTTAACTTATAGTTTCCCGAAAGAGGTCAAATTGGCCCATAAAGAGGGGAGATAGAGGGTTAAGATCTTCCACAAAAATGATTCTCGTAAAATTCTGACAATAGGAATTCTCTCAGACATTAACTTACAACATTTTTTCCATCCCCTTCGACCAAAACATGAAAACGGCGACCCAATGTAAAGAAAAGCTCAAACCACTGGACTCTGGACTGGACAGCCCTTTCAGAATTATAGGGTCGCTATTATGTTCCAATCGAAAAGTCTTAATTTGTTGGACAGCGTTATTAATACTTTTTAGTGCATAATCTTATTATTGTTTTTAATTTACTAATAATTTTAATAAAATATTAACTTAGTTCATATTAAATAAATATATTTGACTGTCGCACTCATAGTTAGCTGCTAGTAATCGATGGCAAAAGCAGATTTTTTTGTAATTCTCATATCTCGCGGATCGCAAGCTATTGATGTTTTTTGTTGGATGTATAATTACATACCAAGTTTCGCACTGAGCTTATTTTACAATCGCAAAATATATCCCCCGCTCGCTCTCACTCTCTCGCTTTTGTAACTTTAGCTTTTGTGTATGTCTTTTTGGTAAGTACAACAATTTATTTCTCTATTTGGCCTTCATCCAGTTTTTTATTTATCTACCAACTACATGTATAAAATCTGCATCAGCACATTAAACTGCAACCTCTCTCTCTTGAACGAATTTACATAATTATTTACAAAGCAATTTGCTTACAAACATACATACATACCCACATATAGCGACTATCTAACCACTCGACTCCAGTAAGCAGCTTATATTAAAACCAATTTAGAATATGTGCATTAGTTCTAGCTGTTAGTAGCCACATCTAATCCAGTCATACATACAGATGCATACATGCAAATCTTTATTTAATTTAATAGTGATTTATGTTTGAAAGCGAAAGAACATTTGTAATATATGAACACACATCCACACACACACTCACCCATTGAAACTAAGCTAATTTGTTTTAAAAAAATATTTGAAACGAAAAAACGTAATTATAAATAAATGATATGAATAATTAAACTTGTGTTTTATTAATTATTCAATGTGACTATGTTCCAACTAGAGATGGGCGCGACTCACGTGAATTGCGCGAATCACGTGATTCACGCGTGATCGTGAGCAAGATTTATTTTACTCACGTGAACGTGAGGAACGAAAAAATGTTTGTGCGTGAGTCTAATTTCTGCGTGAATCACGTGATTTATTCGTGAGTCGCGCATATTTATTAATTATTTTATTTTCATTATATTTTGTTCAAAAATGTGAAAATTTTCATTCAAATTAAAATATATATACATATATACATTTATTTCTAAAACAAAGTGCTTCGTATAATTTCTAATTTTTATATTATTTAAGTAAGCATTCCATGCGCCAACACTAGGCACTGCATTTATATGGGAAACCCCCTTAGTTTTAGTTCAATTGAAATATTCACATAAGTGATATCGTGGTATATGCTTTGTTTTCTACTTGGAGTTTATGTCAGTGTCCGATTTTAACTGGTTTTGCTTTAAACTAGACAGTAAAATAATATAACAAGTAAAAAGGCGTTAAGTTTGGCCAGACCGAATCTTGTATACCCTTCTCCACGTAGTACATTCAACAGTATTATCAGCAGATTAGACGCTGTCGACATTATATAGAAGTGCACTGTTAGGAAAATTCTGCTGCTTCATTATTACAATATTAATAGTCCTCTACTATATATAAATATAAAACTTCAAGTGTAATCCAAAACCGAATATTAGGCAACAATCTTCAAAAATATGTCTTAAATATCAATAGGTAGAAGCAATTTTCCGATTTTCCCAATTTGTTGATTTCAGCTACAGCCAAAATGTCTGTACCATTTTGATAGGAAAAGTTCTACAACCGTTTTTTGTTGCCACATTTAATCCCATTTAGATCCTGATGGTACGAATATCGAAAGATCTCTTTATTTGGGTGGTACCATTTTTATTCCCATTCGCCCCATTTTCAGTCTAAAAGCACATATTTTGAAAAAATTTGAACCTCCTCGCTCATTTCGTTCGGCGGCTAGCTTGTTTTCAACAGACAGACAGACGATGACAAAGTGTATAAAGCCCCTTCTTTAGGTGGAGGGTATAAAAATATGAATATAATACAAACATCGCAAACGTAGAGCGATTTAAATAATATAATTTTCGAATTTGCGCGGCGTAGAATAGGAATATTATTTTGTTTGGGGAAATTGTTTGCGTGATTTACGTGAATCACGCGTGATCGTGAGCAAAATTTATTTTACTCACGTGAACGTGCGTGATTCAATATTTTTCTTTCGTAAGCGTGCGTGAACGTGAGCCAATAATCACTCACGCGCCCATCTCTAGTTCCAACATCAATATAACTGATAAAGTGCCCGATTTTTATGTTTCTTATCTTATGGGAAATTCCTCTTTATTCAAAATCTTACTGGTGCCTAACTCAACTACACTATCATATTTAATATGATTGATAAAATGCATTTTGATTACGACTATGGTTGATATCTATGTGTGTATATCGTTAACATAATATAAAAACCTATCTCATATTTTTGGTTATGTTAACAAAACACGACAAATGCGGCCATAATTAACAAAAATATCGATTTTTCAAAAATGATGAGTTAAATCTTCGAGTATGGGGGTATACTAACTTTGTCATTCCGTTTGTAACACGTTGAAATATCGACCTGAGACCCTAAAAAGTATATATATTCATAAAAAATTCTAAGACGATCTGGCCATGTCCGTCTGTTGAAAGCACGCTAGCATCTAAACGAAAGGAGCTAGGACTTCCAAATTTTCCATAAATGCGTCTTATAGTCGTAGATCGGTTGCGATTGAAACTAGCGAAATCGGTCCAAAGGGAAATTTTTTCCTTTACAAGGACTATAAAAAAAAATTTTTAATATGTCTGCTTGTACGTTGATATTGGGTATGCGCATTCCCCCTATAACAAAAACGTGTTATAGTGATTTAATCGCAGGGGTGATATGGGGCAATAAGGGATAAAAATGGTACATATCAAACGACAAACACTAGAAACACAAAATTCGGTGTATACATTCCTCTAATTGCGTAAAGATAAAAGTATTTTTTCCAAATTCGTACTTTTAAGGGTTAAATGGGAATAGAGGGATAAAAATGGTACCAACCAAACGGCTGCATCTAGAATAATGAAATTCGGTGTATAAATTCCTCTGATTGCGTGTAGACATAAAATAAACATATTTTTTTTTTTTGAATTCGTACTTGTTGGGGTTAAAATGGAAAAAGTGGATAAACATAGTACCAAGCAAATGACCGCAGCTTGAGTCATGAAATTCGGAGTATACATTCCTCTGTGTTTTTCGTACAAAATCATACTTTCAAGAGATACAATGGGTACCTAGATTTTCAATATTTATAATTTTTTAATCAAAATAGAATCGAAATGCAATCAACTGCAGCACCTACTGTCTACTAATATTTATGGTATTTAACCTTTTTTGAAAATATAAGAATATTTATTTTTTGAATTGAAGTATTATTTCGATATATTTAGTGTAAACGTATTTGTAGCCTTGCCTTATAAGCGTGGTTTGAAATAATAAAATTATTATATTTATTTATAAAATGGGGCCCAATTTGTATGGGGTTATACCAAAATATAGACCCATATATTTGACTTTCATAGTATGGATTCTTAGTTGAAATATAATATAATCTGCAAAATTTGATAAACTACCGATGTAAAATGTAGGTCCTAGAGAGTTAATAATTAAAATGGGGGCCCATTTGTAAGGGCGCTGCATTAAAAAGTGGGCGTTTATGGATCATTTTCAAAGTAGTTAATATTTATTGAAATATAACATGATCTGCAACATTTTATCAAGATCCAATGCACGATGTGGATTGCAGAGCAATAATAGTGTAAACTGGGGACCCATTTGTATGGGGGCTATACCAAAACATTGACCTTTCAAAAAACGTGTTTCTATTATAAATGTAACATTGTGTGGCAAATTTGATCAAGATCCGATGTAGAATGTACATTTTAGAGCAGTAATATTGTAAATCGGAGGTACATTTGTATGGGGGGTACATTTGTATTGTCATGATCCCATGTAAAATGTGTATTATAGAGCAGTAATAGTGTAAATTATAGGGATATTTGTATGGAGGCTATATCTAAATCTGAACCGTTTTTCTCCAAATTCAATACCAATCGTCCTTGGCCAAAAAAATAACTTCTGCCAAATTGCATGATAGTCGGACCACAATTGCGAGTGCGAACAAGCTTAGATGGACAGCAGACGGACGGACGGACAAACATCGTTAAATCGATTCAGTTGGTGATTCTAAGCCGATCCGTATACTTAAAGGTGGGTCTAGCTCAATTATTTCTTGGTGTTACAAACATTTGGCGCGAAACTAACTTATAATACTGTTTTAATGTTTTACATATCGTCCTTGCGCACTTTGAATGACAATTTCAAGATTTTTTTCCTATTTATACAGTAATACTAACTCATCCTAAATTTTTAAAAAAATCGGTCTATCTATTCCAATGGGATTAACAAAATAATTATAATTATTTCCTCGGGTTCTCTGATTTTAATGAAAGTTTGCAAACTTTTACTTCTGAATAAGGCAAACAAATCTGCTTTTCTCAAAATATGAAAGTACTTCCATTCTATGACTACCATGGAGTAATCATAGCAAGGCTAAACATAACATGATCATTATGACTATATCAAATTTAGCTAAAACCATGTTACATATAATTTATCCTTAATACGACGCTTTTCAAATGTCCTTGCAGCAGTTTCTACCATCATATCGATTCTTACTTCAAAGCCGACATAAGTTACAAAAATCGATTTTGCGGAAAACGCGTTTAAAGTTTTCAATATATCAATTCATTTGTCACATCTTGCAGAAAAAATAGCGACTAAATCTAAGTGATTCTAAGTCGATCGGTATACTTAACAATGGATCTATCCATTCCTTTTGGATGTTACAAATAAATTCACAAAGACAGAATACCCTGTACCCATGTCAATATGATAATTATGACTACATCAAATTCAGCTACAACAATGTTATGATTACCCACAACGAATATTTATGATTACAATTTATACTTAATGCGATGCTCTCATATATCGCTTCTTACTTCAAGGCTGTTAAAAATCGAGAAAAAATAACAATACATTCGCTTCTCACGCTCTCAGTATATAATATATTAATATGTTTTTTTTTTACAAATGATGAAGCATTCACCCTGAACAAAAATAGTTCGCCAGTAAGCATTTTTTAATTCGAGAACAATTATTTTTATATAAAATGCTTGTATCAAATATAAAATGTTTGAATGGAAACAACAGTTGTGACATTTTTTCTCCGTATATACTATAACGAATAATTCTGCATCAATTAGTCAAAAGAACAGTAAATGACCGATGTGGCTTCTATATATGTTTATTATTCCCTCCACTCAAAGAACGCAAGACAAATCCATCCTTTATTATACGGTCGACTTTGACTCACTTTCTGAATCGATTTAGCCTTGGCCGTCAGTCTGTCCATTTATTTAAAATTATTGGTCACATGTTTTTTCAAATCCCTACTAAACTCTACACAACCGACTTTAGTGTGTCAAGGACGAACTCTATTGAATTTGAATAATATTTGTTCAGATCTTTGGTACGTGTTGCTCGATGATGGTGATCTGTCTTTATTGTCTGAAAAATAAAAAAGGAACATTAATCTCATACGCTAATTCTATATAATAACAAGTAAGGGCGGGGCCGACTATATGATACACTCCACTTTCCAACCGAATACAGTCCAACTCGGTAAAAAAGTGAAAACGGGAAGAATTTTTGCATGTTTCCTAATCATAGGCTAATACGACCTGGTTCGATTTGTCAAATCGATAAGAATATTTGTATCTATATCCAAACATGGAAAATGTGAATAACTTTCACAATAAGTTCTTCCAGTTCAAATATAAGGTGTTATGCTCACTTTGAAGAAATTCGGTGAAAATTCGTGGTTTTTGGGGCGGAAAAAGTTAAATCGGGAGCGAAATTTGTATGGGAACTATATATAAATCTTAACCGATCTAACACATTTTTACCACAAGTGTTTTTAGTTGAAATATAAGATGTTTAGCCAATTTTGAAGAAAATCTCTTGTAATATGGCGAAAAAAGCGAAAAAAGTCAAATCGGGAGCGAAATTTGTATGGGAGCTATATATAAATCTGAACCGATCTGCACCATTTTTACCACAGGTAGTCCGAACTGGGTTTTAAGATGAAACAACTTTTGGATAGTTGACCGCAAAATAGCAATATTTTTGAAAATCTGAAAATGCCTTTTTCTATAGAATTTTTGAATGAAATCAAAGCTATAAGTGTGAATTCAAGCAATGTATATGGGAAATTATTTTATTTTATGTTCTTTATGATTCTGCGAAAGTTTTCGAAGCACAAAAATTCAGATAATTATGAAGAAAAATAAGAAAATTTGGACAAAATGCAGAAAATCTTTATATTTTGTTCTGTACTTTTTGCCAGAACTGACAATAGGAACGACATATTTTGTTGTTGTTACATAAATTTTCACCAAAATTAGCCCAACTAAGAATGACAGCGCCATACTATCCGATGACTAAGCCTTTAGTCAAGAGTTGGAATGCTATGCAAAAACAATGTGAATACAATTCATTACGAGTATAAGAAGCTTACGGAACACGCGGCTTATGAACGATTGAACTATAGTGATTTTCTTCTTGAACGCTCTCGGTGAAACCGGAAAATCTTTTTTGATGGTACCAATTTTGGCAAGAATACGCTCGCAACATTAAGCGATGCAGGAAGTTCAACTGCGTTCTTTGAATACTGCCGAAATGCGATGAATATGGAAATTACCGACTCTCCATCGTGCAACCTTTCGAAGATCTGAGATGGCCAACCTTTTGATCGGTCCGGAGGAATGTATTTTCGATTTACATTACGGGCGATTCCACGGCAATCTCCAGCTGGCGAACAGAATCATGTGTTGTGGAACGGCCAATTTGGAGTATATTCAAAACAATTGCAAGAGAAAATTTCTGTTGATATTGCGAATATTGATATTAACTAATTTCATTTTATGTTCCCATACGTTGCTCCAAATCGTGTGTTGTTGAGCGATCATGGTATATATGGTTGCGAAAAACATTGAATTGGAGGATTCTGTTTCTAGAGAAAATTATGTTGACAACCGCAGACTATCGCCTCAGGAATCTTCTTGGGAAATTAACGAATAGCATATTGAATGAACTCTTAAAGGAAAGCATGAAGATGAAGGCATTTTGACAGCACGCTCCGCTGTTAAGTCGGCAATTAAAGTACGGCACTTATGAAAGTTGTAAACGATGGAATTGGAGAGATTATCCCACAAGACTATTTTGATCGTGTAGATTTGGCTACGATTTTCTCGCAGAATTTAAATTAAATTTAATTTAACTCTGAAATTGCAGGTAAGTTGATGAAAAAGGTCGAACAGCCCATTCAGCAATCAAATTGCCGGTGATCATGGTTGTGCAGTAACGTAAATTGATCGCTCGGAATGAATATACGATGTCTCACACAAAGTCTTTGGATAAATTAGACCGAATAATGACTAGACAGGCGATTTTTATGCAAAAATATGTTCTGAGAGGATGATTATAATTGAATGACGACTTTACACATACATATGATTCTCATGATCTCAATATTAAAAAAAATCGATGTAACCAATATTATCTTAGCATATGTTGCATAGATTAAAAATGCAAAGATAAAAATATAATTTGCATAAAAATCCGCTGTCTATTAATGATTTTTTGGTGATTTTTATCAAACACTACCAGTGATTCCACGGCCTACTCCGCCCAATAAACTAAATGAATGCTCGAATACATCCTTTTTGTGGAGAACATCAGGACATTTAAATTAAGTACTATTAAACTTTCGAGTTGCAGAACGACGAATCTGTACTATTATATTCAAAACACTTGCTTGAAAGTGTCAATGGCAAAATCGCCGTTGAAATGTCGACCTTAAATTTTTCCACTTCACCGTATAAAAAATTAAGCTCATGCGAAAGGTGTTCCTAAACATTGTTCAAAATCCACTTAAGCGAACGTGCAGACTCTTCCATTGACGTAATCTGAATTAGATTGTATCATTAAATTGAATAGCTATGCCAACAAACGTTCTCACTCCAGGTTTGCTTAAACATTTGAAATAGCTTTTCAAAAATTCACACGACGATCAGAAACAAACTAATTGAAATATGGACAGGAAAATTTTTGTCGGGTCAGCAAGTACAGAATAAATTATGAAACTTAAAGTACATTAATAATAATAATTAATAACATTTGGGACAGAAAAAAGTGTAACGCATTGGAGCAGTGACTAAAGACCATATGTATTTTTGGACAAAACCCGTTTCATGTAACTCTCGAATGGAGTTATGGAATCCATTCAAACTTTGCACATGGTAATATTTTTCCCAAACTTAGTTCAAGTTCGAAGATATACGAAACTGCCAAGCCCCTTTTAGTACATCCACACTAATAGTACGAATCACCCTAATCTATGTAAAAGTACAATTTTATATTTGAAAATGTTTTTATAATATCTTTAAACCTACTTTTTATCTTTAGCCACGCCCCTTCTAGTCCTCCCACACAATTGTCTATATCCCATGTAAAATTAAATGCTTTATAACGTATATACAGGTACCCTATATCCATTATGACTCCATATTTACAATTATTTACAAATGTGGAAGCTGGGTCCTATTGCCACAAACTTCTAGTACCTCTAACACACATAGTCGGGCGCTAAGTAAAATTTAAGTACTTCCATACACATGATCTCTGAGACTGAGGGTATATATAAGTCGGTTTAACCGACTGAAACATACTTATTTTTTTTACATTTTAATCATTTTTAAGTTGTAGTATATTTTTGTAACCACATATGGGCATTAGAGCGTACCAGGTTACAAGTAAAAAAGAAAAAGTTCGCCGTACACCTTCGAATATGAAGTATTATTGAAAGGTAGTTTCAAAAAAAATTTTTTTATTTTTTTATGCCGAACGTAGGGGTCGCGCTTTTACATTTTTCTATATAACTTCTGCATTTATAAACGGATTTTAAAGTGTGATACATCGATGTTTTTGTCCGATTTTTTTGTCTTTGAAGTCATTGAGCTCAAACATGATTCATGATTTTATGCGAGCTTTAATTTTCGATTATTAGAGTGGTACATTAGGGTAGTAGCAACTGAGAAATGATGGGTAAGTACCAGAAGGGGGTGCTTGAGCTCAATGACTTCAAAGACAAAAAAATCGGCCTCGTCGAGACAAAAACATCGATGTATCACACTTTAAAATCCGTTTATAAATACAAGTTATATAGAAAAATGTAAAAGCGCGACCCCTACGTTCGGCATAAAAAAATAAAAATTTTTTTTTTGAAACTACCTTTCAATAATACTTCATATTCGAAGGTGTACGGCGAACTTTTTTTTTGAGGTACGCCCTAATGGGCATCTCCCAGTGGCCCGGACGCGATAATCGCACGCCTTAAACTACGCCAAAAACAAGAAAGAAATTTAAAAAGTTGATCAGCCTTTTTAGTGTTCTAAAGCTCTTAAATAATAATACATTTTAAAAATATATGTCGTCAGGGTTTAGTACAAAATAATAAACAATTTTACACTGAATACAGAAGTACTTTTGAAGCTATTATAGAAATATACAAAGTTCAGCGATTTTTTGCGAAATTTATTTTTTCTATATATACATGTAAATTAAGGTCAGAGTATATATTTTGTTCGTAGATTTATGAAATATGAGAAGTATCTCTTAGATTTTTATACACTCCACGAGAGTATTATGTCTTTGTGCATTTGTTTGTAACACCCAAAAGGAAGCGAGATAGACCCATTGTTAATTATACCGATCGACTTAGAATCACTTTTTGAATCGATTTAGCAATGTCCGTCCGTCTGTCTGTCTGTCCGTCCGTCCATCTATTCTTGTAATCACGATACAGGTCGCAATTGTAGACAGAACCAAATGAAACTTTGTACAACGAAGTTTTTCGGGATAAGAACGAACGCTATTTAATTTGAAGAAAATCGGTTCAGATTTAGATATAGCCCCCATACGAATTTCACTCCCGATTTGACACTTTTCACTCTGGATATCACATATTACAACAGATTTTCTTCAAAATTGGCAAAACATCTTATATTCCAATTAGAAACACCTGTGGTAAAAATGGGGCAGATCGGTTCAGATTTATATATAGCTCCCATACAAATTTCACTCCCGATTTGACGTTTTCCGCTCTAGAAACCACATCTTGTATCATATTGTCTTCAGATTTGGCAAAACATCTTATATTTCACCTAGAAACACCTGTGGTAAAAATGGGGCAGATCGGTTCAGATTTATATATAGCTCCCACACAAATTTCGCTCCCGATTTGACTTTTTCCGCTCTAGAAACCACATATTGTATCAGATTGTCTTCAGATTTTGCAAAACATCTTATATTTCAACTAGACACACCTGTGGTAAAAATGGGCCAGATCGGTTCAGATTTATATATAGCTCCCATAAAAATTTCGCTCCCGATTTGACTTTTTTCGTTCTAGAAACTACATATTTTAACAGATCCTCTTCATAGGCGAAATATATTATATTTGTCCTCGAAACACCCATAGTGAAAATGGGTCAGATCGGTTCAGATTTACATATAGCTCCCATACAAATTTCACTCCCGATTTTAATCTATTCACTCTAAATACCATATATTACAAGAGATTTTCTTAAAAATTGGCAAAACATATTATATTTCAACTAGAAACACCTGTGGTAAAAATGGGTCAGATCGGTACAAATTTATATATAGCTCCCATACAAATTTCGCTCCCGATTTGACTTTTTTCGCTCTAGAAACCACACATTTTAACAGATCCTCTTCAAATTAGGCGAAATATATTATATTTGTCCTAGAAACACCCATAGTGAAAATGGGTCAGATCGGTTCAGATTTACATATAACTCCCATTCGAATTTCGCTCCCGATTTAACTTTTTCCGCCCCAGAAACCACGAATTTTCACCGAATTTCCTCAAAGTGAGCATAACACCTTATATTTGAACTGGAAGAACTTATTGTGAAAGTTAGTCACATTTTTCCATGTTTGGATATAGCCCCGATACAAATATTCTTATCGATTTAACAAATCGAACCAGGTCGTATTAGCCTATGATTAGGAAACATACAAAAATTCTTCCCGTTTTCACTTTTTTACCGAGTTGGACTGTATTCGGTTGGAAAGTGGAGTGTATCATATAGTCGGCCCCGCCCGACTTTAGCCTTTCCTTACTTGTTTTTAATTAGGTACAGCAGAAATACTGACGCGACAAAACGACAAAATTTTTGTTATAATACTTCAACTTTCAATAAAAATAAAAGAGGACAAGTTAACTTCAAGTTTCCTAATAAGGAAAAAATAAAGTTAAAAGCTATTAGTGTGGTCTGATTTCATGTACACATACTTACATATGCAACTCAATGAGATGCTTGTAAGATGGCATGTGTACTTTATTACTTGGTGCGATTTTTTAAACGCAAATTCGGCAAGTGAGTTGTGCTTCTTGTTCGTTTGTGAGAATCATTTCCTTATAGAGGCCGGGTTTGATGTTGAAAAGTCGCTGCGAAGCCATTTGAAAAGACTTTTGACATGGTCGAAATCATGATCGTGGTAGTCTGCAGCTAAGTAATAAATGTCACCATGCCATTTGTAAATAAATTTGTATTCTATTAAATATAGATGAACAATGGTCTTGAGCCAGGACAATATCCCAGTTCAAATCAAATATTGATTACAGGCCAAAAAAATACAAACGAAAAAACTAAAAGAAAATTAATATTTTTATTTTTTGTTTTCATGTTTTTAACATATTTTTACGTATTTGTTCATAATGCGAAGGAAAAATGTTAATTTAAAAAAAAAACGTAGTTCCTTTTTTGATTTTTGTCGAACTGTTTTCTATTAGAAATTGTGGTTTCTTAGCTTTATTATGACGCCAAAACTATGTTTGTGCCAAATATAGTCGAAAAGTTTCCCGTGTTTGTAGGATAAATTTTGCCTGAAAATAAATTGCAGCCTTGGAAGATAGGATACATTTAGTGCAAAAAGTATTTTTTTTAATTCCAATGCGCAATTTAGTCATTTTGGTCACATTAACATCTGAAAAGTAGGTACGCAGATAAAAAGACGATTACATTTCCTTTATCTTCATGTTAAATTTTATAACAATCCGAGTTCATTTGCCAGAAATATGCCAGTCATATTTTTTAGTTTCAAAACGCTATTTACTCATATTTTATTTTAAATTTACTTTAATATCTCAAAATAATCCTTCGGCCCTTGTCTAATTTTGTTTTTTTGTGGAACTTAAAAATGTCTACTAAAATTTTGGCCGATGGATTTTGATTCTTAACCACTGTGCACCGTCAGACAATCCAAATTACACTTGGACCGGATGATATACGTCTGTAAACATAAGCGCCTTATTTTTTCATTTCCTTATTCTGTTGCCCCTTAACAGGACTACAAAATTCCAAAGGATAACATTTATCAAAAAATGTTTTTTTTAATACTTATTCCAAACCCAATGTTAACCGAATAAGTGACAACAAAATACTTTAAATACTTAAATTTTCTATCATAGTTTATTTAGTTTATTCATATTTTTCTTTTTAAGAGGGAAAAAATTAAGTGGTTGTTAAACAAATATAGAACCATAGAATTTAAGGTATTTTATCAAAAATTCTCCTCCTTTTTTGATATACATATATACCGGTATCATAGTGTGAGAATAAGTAAATGAAAATGCTATAAAAAACTACTGAATATTATCTCAAATTTCGTTTTTTATTTGAAAGTACAATCCTTCCGGTTAATAATGGAAAATAATTTCATTCAAATGGCTGCCTCGGGCACCCCACAAATAATAGTCCAACGGTTGAATAGTTGACAAAAAAAATGAGATGGCGGACCCTATATCATTTGGAGTCCTGTGCAGGGGCAATTAATGGCGGACCCTATATCATTTGGAGTCCTGTGCAGGGGCAATTAATTCTCGCAGCTCAATGTTAAATATCCACCAGATAGTGTGTCGTTCTGGAATTCTAATAACACTATGGAACAAAATGAAAGTTTTTCGGAGGTAACAAACACCACGAGGAACATTTTTGTGGAACATTTTAAACATCTAGCTCTTCAATATAGGGGTCTTTTATATCCCTTTTGTGAAAAAGGTAAAAACACCCCTAAAACAGGGGTTTAACGAGTCAAAATGTTCTACAAAAATTAGAAATAATGCTCTTACTAATTGTAGGTTCATGTCCTGAAGTTTACTAGCGTATTTGGCCATCTAGTTTCTGTTTCCAGCTATACAAATATCTTCAATAATTCAGATTGGAACTGGCAGCTTCTCCGATGAAGGTATCAAATATTTATTTCTTAAAATAAAGATCGTAGATACTTTATGGATTTTTTGCACTATGCGCCACCAAAGGTATTTATTTCTCTGAAATGTATTTTTGAGATGGGAAATGAAAAAGCTTTGTCCACAATTGGTGGAAGGACTTGTAGTTCTATCAGGGCGCTAATAATACGCTTTTAATTAAAATTCAATACGGGAATAATGACAGCGTTTCCACTCATTCATGTATGTATCTGCACAGAAATTTACAATTCCGAGCAGAGATCTAGCGGAAGCCTTCGAAATTAGTTACTTCGTCATTCCGGGTGGTGGGTAGAGAAAAATTCTGATTAGATACGACATGATTTATGTGCATATATTTTTCCTTTTAACGTGTACGAGTGACTACGACATACATACATTTTTGTTACATTTCCCCTTTTTTAGGGTGTGTTTTGCAAAAAACACAATCAAACTTTAATGGGTTTTTTATGTTATATGTATATATACGAGCGTATGTTTTCGTACTATGTCTGTATGTATGTATATACATATACAGTGGCAGAGGGAATCCTTGCTGTGTATTTTGCGCATGGTGAGAGCATGGTCCGTCCGCTGACGATGGTATGTGTTAGGTACACACACCAAAGGGATACGTACGTAGTTCAGCTGAGCCACCCTGGCAAAAGGAAAATATTATTCATTCCATTCACTCTTTACACGGTAAACAAAAAAACACAAATTCGAAATTATGATTACAAAAATGTAGCAGCCCCTGCCGATAATTGGTTATTGGAAAATATTGATATTGGACTGAAAACTAATTTGCATTTGCGAGTGCCAAAATCTGTCCACATCCAGAGTTTATATGAAAGGGAAGATCCGCCAGCGTGATATGGAAATACCAGGGTGTTGTTTCAACTCTACAAAGGGGAGTGTTGCAAACTTCGTTTGGAAAAGTAACCACCCATGTGGAGTTTCTGTTACTCTTCCTGCTCAATATTGTTCTTTTCCGTATCATGAGAATTCAACAAAGTTTGATTTTTTCAAAAATTCATTTCAACTGAACTTGGGAAAATACACACACGATTGCTTTGCCTGTATCTTCTAAAACCAACGACCCCAGAAAAGGCAGACGCCCTTAAAAAGCATCCCATTAACCTCTGAGTTATCCAGCAAATATTCACACACGTACATGGATGAGGACAGACTGACAGACAGTACAGACGGAGAGTTGCACATTAGACTGGGCCATGCAAAGAGTTGCTGATGTTACCATCTCAAAGTTAAATTTGCAATGTTTTGTAATTATATATAGGGTATATATTTTAAATTATACGTATTGGTATATATTTTAAATTAGAATTGTAAAAAGAATATTTTTTCAAATTTCTGGTTTGGTTGGTCATACATTTGACTCCCCCATGGGTTTCCTTGGGGCACTTAGAGCGATAGCAGTACATTTTATAAAAATTAGTTATTGTTTGGAGACCCCCTTAAGGAGTGCGAAAATGGGGTAGGTACATATGTTCGGAAAAATTGTTGAGGTGGTAAAATTAATGGGGGTGGGTCTTACAAATAGCGCCTCTAGGGACGACCCCACTTTTTTCATAAAAGATTAAAAACAAGTAAAAACGGCGTTAAGTTCGGCCGGGCTGAAGTTTATATACCCTCCACCATTTAATGCATTTCATAGAGGCTGTCGATTTTCGTAGAAGTGCAGTAATATTACAGGAAAATATATATATTTTTTGAATATAATCAAACCAAAACAAATACAAATTTTGAAAATCCAGTATCTTAAGTGCAAAATAACCTACCTTCATGATTCAACAATTTTTTGTCGTAAAAGTAAAAAGTACGATTTTGGAAAAATCTTTTTATTTTGCGTGTCTATGCAGTCAGAGGAATGTATACACCGAATTCCATGTACTAGCTGCGGTCATTTGGTTGGTACCATTTTTATTCCCTTTTTCCTATTTTACCCCTTAAGAGTACGACTTTCTAAAATCTCTTTATTTTACGTGTCCACGTAATTAGATGGATGTACACGCCGAATTTCATCATTCTAGCTGTAGCCGTTAAGTTGGTACTATTTTTATCCCTCTGTACCCATTGTATCCCTTGAAAGTACGAATTTGGTACTATTTTTATCCCATTTTCTATTTTAACCCCAAAAAGAACGAATTTCGAATAATCCGTTTATTTTACGCAATCAGAGGAATGTATACACCGAATTTCATGACTTTAGCTGGGAACATTTGGTTGGTACTATTTTTATCCCCTTTTCTATTTTAACCCCAAAAAGTACTAATTTCGAAAAATCCGTTTATTTTACGTGTCTGCGCAATCAGAGGAATGTATACACCGAATTTCATGACTATAGCTGCGAACATTTGGTTGGTACTATTTTTATTTCATTTTTCCTATTTGAACCCCAAAAAGTACGAATTTTGAAAAATCCTTCTATTTTAAGTGTTACGCAATCAGAGGAATGTATGCACCGAATTTCATTATTCCAGGTGCAGCCGTTTGGTTGGTACCATTTTTATCCCTTAAAAGTACGAATTTGGAAAAAATAATTTCATATTAAAGGGTTTTCATATTTTCACCTCCTACGAATAAAAATCAAGTAAGTACAAGCAGACATATTGAACAAATATGCTTAAATACTCTAAAATATTAGGTGTTATTATGGGTATTTTTAGTCCTTGTGAGGGAAAAATGTTTCCCTTTGGGCCGATTTCGCCCACTTACAATCCCAATTGATCTACGACTATAAGACGCATTTATGGAAAATTTGGACCTCCTAGCTCATATCGTTTAGATGCTAGCGTGCTTTCAACAGACGTACGGACAGACATAGCTAGATCGTCTTAGAATTTTATGACGATCAAGAATATATATACTTTATAAGGTCTCAGGTCGATATTTCAAGGTGTTACAAACGGAATGACAAAGTTAGTGTACCCCCATCCTGGAGGTGGAGGGTATACAAATAAACAAAACTCGTATTGGGACCATCTTAAAGATTGAAGATAGAGTGTTGGTATGTTTTGATAAAATATTGGGGCTGAAAAACTATTAGGGGTTGGTCATGCATTCTGACTCCCCTTGGGTAGTTAGATCGATGGGAGCAAATTTTATAAAAAATAGTTTAGTTATCTTAAAAACAGCCTGAAACTTTTAAAATTAAAAGTTTTAAAATTAAAAAAAAAACATAATTAGTCTTAAATAGTGTTGTTTAAAAAACTTACAATTAGGCGAAGATTTTGTGGATCTATATTTTATGCATTGTCGAACATAAAAAATTGAATGACTTGAATATTGAAAGTGAATGTTTTATATCATAATTATTGTATCATTTTCTTAAATGAATCATTAATCGTCTTTTAAATTAACACCGTAACTTAGAAATGCCTTTTATCAAAGTACAGTTTAAATGACTATTAACAATGTTTCATTCTCCTTTAAAAATAAAGCCGAAGTCTAGAAAAAGGGAAATTTTTTAAATGGTTTACATTTGTCGGTTATCAAAATGTTTGTGTGTGTGTTTAAGTGGCAATTTTGAAACTAAAATGTACCAAAAATAAAGAAAAACGAAAAGTTGGAGTTTACAAAAATGGGATAATGCGGTATTAAAAATTTAGAACCCAAACACGCAGGTGGCGGCGAAACAAAAAAATCGCTAGCGGCGAAACCAAACAAGAGAGAGAGAGAGAGTGGCTACCGGCTAGAATTGACACATTTTCCATTTTCATGAATTTAATTTAAAAAATTTAATCATTTGAAGTGTACGCAGGTACAAAAAATACTAGAGAAATTATAGTTAATCATAGCGTGTTGCACATACTATTTGAGTAATGACATTTTATACAAAATATTACATTATTTTCAATAAATTTGTCCTCCATCATAATTTAATATTTAAAATTAATATCAGAAAAATAAGAAAGGCCTTTAAATTAATCATTTATGTTGAATAAAATTAAAACTATTATATGTCTGATGTTATTATTCTTCTTCTGGCTACTGGCATTCGGAAGAAAAGGGTTACTTTGTTGAAAAGCTGGGGTGGTCTAATAAGATCGCAGCTTAGTTATCCAGGCGTAAATAGAAATACCCTTATTAAAGTATCATAGAAATTGATAATGAATCTCTGACAGAGGAAACTAGTGCTGTAAAATGTCTTCAAGATTATATGACAATAAACGAATCATCTTCAAAAAGTTTGATAACAATTTATGCAAGTTTCAATAAGCCTTCCAAGCTCAGCTTGCTTTGAAAGAGGTTTTCGCCGATACGAGGATTAAAACTTGGCTAATATCTACCATGAACTAAGATCGTGTTTTTGGTCATCTTTGATATGGCAGTATTAAAATACTTTTGTTGTTGTTTTGAATACCAAAACTGTGGCAGGCTATAACTCTTCCTAGCAGAAATCTCTTGCTACGCCTATAATATACAAATCTTTGTATTTCACAATTAGTTTAATTGATTTTAAAGTGATATATGACACGTTTTACAAAAATTTAATTTTTGCTTTCATTTTTTAAATAAATATTTATAAATAAATATAAAATAAGATAGATGAAAATGGTCTTGAGCCAGGACAATATCCCAATACAAATGAAATATTGATTAGAGACCAAAAAACAAGATAAATATTAAGTCTTATTTTGCTAACCCTAAAGCTAAAAACATGAAAGTTATTGCGGATTTAAAAAAGTCTTCAAAATAGCACAAAAATCGCAAAAAATTAATTAGCTCAAGAATGGATAGCGAGTGATAAAGCCGAAATATTATGGGATAGACAATAAAAAAAACCAATGATTAATTTTAGTCGTGAAAATCTATAACATTTTTGAAGCCACCTTAAAATATGTTGTTCAAATTATTTTATTATATATTTTGTTTATAAGGTTATGTTGACTATTTAAAAAAATATATCGCCCATTGAATCTCCATCATACAATTTTTAGAGAACATAGAAACGTATCTAGAAAGATCTTAAAGCATTTGGGGTGGGATGTAGTAATGAATACACACATACATACTTTTGTATTTAAATTATTAAATATCTTCCCGAACTGTCAAACCAATTGCGCAATACAAACATTGGTTAGCAGGATTTTCAATTTTTGTTGAAACTCAATTGTCTATTTTAAGATCGAAGTCATGTCATTTTTCGGCCGGTTTGACATAAAATGACGTTTTTTATCTAAGAAAACAAAACGAAAATTATCTCGAAATAGTTACCAACAATGTTGAGAGGAAAATATCGAAGAGAAATACAAAGTAGATAAAAAATTCATTAAAATTAATGAAATCAATGGCAATTCAATTGAAAAATTTTCTCAATTGCACATTTGTAAAAAATTCATTTTGCGGTAATTAACGATGCTACTCCAATGGCAACCCACACTAATGTACATACCTCTGACATTTGATCTGAAATGTTATTCGCTCGGGTGTTGGGTTTTGTCATATCAACGTTTCGCATTGATGGACGGACATACACACACATGTAAGTACGACGATACAAATGTATCTACAGAAAGGGCATAGACAGACAAGAATGAGCCTCACGCATATTCGCATACATACACGCACAAATTTACGTACATATGTACATACATTTATATGTATCTCCAGCTCTGGGTGCGTGTTTTATATCAAAGTTCTCGGATGGCAACAGCAGCGGTGTTGGTTAAAGCGGCCTTTGTGGGAAATGAGATGTTCTGAGCTTAGGGTTAAATGGTTGTTATTTCCGGAGTGATTTTAGATTTTATATAGAGAAGACGTATGTAACTTACTTGTGGACCCACCTTCGCACAAAGTAAGTTATGCAAAACTTTGATTTTAAAAAGATTTAAAAAATCTTGCATTTAGTACACTATATGTTCTTCTTTTATGTTTCTTATATAAATAAGTATGAAACTAAATAAGTATTTGACGAAAAATCGCCGCGAAGCCTTCCGCCGACGATCGATATGAAAATCATGATAAGAGTACAGCTATGTAATAAATGGTGAATTCAATTTTAAATAAATTCACATTCTATAAATTATATCCCAGTTCAAATAAGATGTTGTGATAATAACATATTATAATTTTTTTCTGAAGATATTTCAATGATTTCGGAATGTGAATAAAATGTATTTCATTTTGTTAGCCCATGAACTGAATTTGTGTATTTTTATTTAAAAATAAATTATTAAATGTAGTTGGAAATGTCACATACCATATTCTGTGATGCCAACAATTTGGATTAATACGAATTTCTTTAAAATTTAGTTCGTTTGAATTCAGTTCAAGTCACCTAAAAATTTCCAGCATAAAATTCTCGA
Source organism: Polietes domitor (assembly GCA_947397865.1). NCBI lineage: Eukaryota > Metazoa > Arthropoda > Insecta > Diptera > Muscidae > Polietes > Polietes domitor. The sequence continues at coordinate 171,610,941 of OX377618.1, forward strand.
CACAAAGGATTTGGCGTTCTTTGTTTGAAAATAATTCCCAAACGCTCATCACTGACAACGAAATTCATGCAGTTTTATTGCTTAGAAATGTGTTGCCTTTACTTTGGATTGGTTTTCTTTGTTACCTCTGCTTAAGTGAAACCTTGCACAGTGGATACAATGGCGAGAAAAAATTAAATGTACTATGTACTCTCATTTCATAAATGAAACCATAAAATATCCATTCGGAAATAATTTAGACATAATAATATATTAAATAGCATTAATTTTTTTGTAAGTTCAAGAAGGTGCATGTTCGAGGTTATATTATCTTTTTTATAATAATTTATTGTTATCTTTCCGCATATCTTTGCAATAATAACAAGTACTGAAAGTACTAAATGGTTTTACTACTAAACGTGGTTGACTAAAATGACAGTGGAATCACAGTAAACAACACTTTGCTAAATTTCGCCCCAAAATATGAAATATGTATATTCTAGAAGGGGACATTTGTATTGGTGCTATATCAAAATATTAACAATCATCTTTCACAATGGATGTTACTAATTGTAAGGAAATTAAACTAGGAGAGGCATTTTAAAACATGGACATCTGTGATCAGTGATGCTTATAAGTGAAATATCGGTTGGTCATTTGTATAGAGGCTACACAAAAGAAGGACCGATGTGACCCACTATTACTTCAAAACGTTATACCAAACTTGAACAAAATCGGTGAAAATGTGTGCTTTCGGAAAAGTTGATATGGAGAGTAGAAAATCTGAAAAGATTTTCATCAAATTCAATATCATCTGACCCCGATCTACAAAATCGTATGCCCCAAACTTTGTCAGTATCGGATAATATTGCGACCTGTACTTTCATTACAAGAATAGATGCACTTGAAGATGCTAAATCCGGTTAAATATATTCAAAAAATGACCCAAGCCTGTCGGTATAATAAAGGATGGATCTACATGTATCTCACTTAATTTTGAGCGTTACAAATAATTAAACTAAGACATAATACTCAGGTTCAATTTATGTTTCAAAGTATGCAAAGCTCATATAAAAAGACAACAATACAAGACAATGAAATATTTCTCAATATTTTTGAAATAAAGAGTTAATCCACTGAACCAACACTTAGGGAATGACCCTATAAATGCAGCGCATTGCGTTGGCGGTAGTAAGATAAGGTATTGTTGTCCAATCGATCGGTATAAGATCAGGAATATACGAAGAACAAACATCAGGAAAGTATAGATAGAACATGAACACACATCCCACATTACCACGGTGTTCAAGAACGATAATAAAATTGAATATCCTATCAATGCCATCGTCCTCCTCTGGACGAGGTCAAGTAGCTCAAGGAAGGATCCTGGAGCACCCGACCGTATATGAGTGTTGTATTCCATCATAGGTGTGATGTAGATAGTGCAGATATTGAGAAGATCGCAAGAAGTGAAGAATTTTTGCGCCGTTTTAAGAAGGCTAGACACTTGAATGCTTCTTTCGACACATTGTTCAACGAATGTCATATTTTATTTTCTTCGTGTCCTATCATCTAAAGGTTCCGATTGCTTAATTTCTAAAAATCGAAAGGTTATCCCCGATTGAGCGGATTGGATTCAAAAATCGATCTAATAGGTCGCCAATGAAAATAAGAAAAAGGGATGGGAATAGGACAGAGTCTCCTGCTGTCAACCAATGCTCGTCGGATGAGAACTCATCTACAAAAAAAAAAACGTTTAGTGCGATCACTGAGGAAACTCGATATAAAAGTCACTACCACTTTGATATGTATGATCCGTGCCAGGCTCTATCAAAGTCCATGCAGGTATCTAGAGAAACAACCTTCCTTTAACAGAGCTGGTGGATGGATCGACTTCACTTTTCGGACATCAGCGTCATTACAATTGATTTCGACTGTATGTAGAAAATAAGTCTCGCATTTTTAATAAATGTGACATTTTCCTACCCACAAGTATGGCTTTACTCAGTTGTATGGATTGTGTACTAGATTTTAAAAATTTAAGTAAATGCAAATTTCGACTATAATACCACCAATTCATTTTAAAGTTCTTTTTGAATTTTTAAATTGAGGCTCATAACTTACTATATATTTATTAATTCAAAGCGGTACATTAAGGCACTACTTGACGCTCCCGTGAGAGCTCGAGAGAGATTTTCTTCAACAAGCCCTAGTTTTCTTTGTTAGGATGTCAACTAAGAAACTAAGCAATATGGTTCTATCATTCTATATCTTCCAAATAGCCACTGCTTTAATGGTCAGAATATATGGGCTACTTTTTCTAAAATTTTATTATTTTTATGCTTTTTGCATAAAAAAAAAACAAAATTTTGCCGACTGTTCCTAAACAGCATTCCCTAAGTGAAATTAATGTTGGTTGTAATGTTGGTTGTGTGTCATTGTTCTATCGATACTTTCATGGTGTTTGTTCTTCGGAAATTCGTGACCTTATACCGCCCGTGAGAACGTTCGGTAGAGATACGCGACTCTCCAGGAACGCTCACCCATTTGTTGTCGATTGGACAACCGGCCACTTTACACATTACAGAATAAATTCATTCTTCGCCCGTACTATCCGTATGTGGAATCGACTTCCGGCAAATATCTTTCCCTCCAATTACGACATTCAGAGATTCAAAACAGATGTCAACAGACACTACTCCCTCTTTCCTCCTTCCAATACCTTATCTTCCTTCTACCAACGCAATGCACTGCATTTATAGGGGACATCCCCTGAGTCTATATTTTTTTATGCATAGTGTTTTTTAGTTGCATAGCGTAATAATAACAAATTTAGTATTTGAAATAAATTTAAACGGCAAAAAATCATAAAAAATAAGCAAAATGGTTTAAAACAAAAATGAAAGTTGTTATAAAAGAATTTCCTCGAAAACGGGAAATAAATATAGTGGGATTTTGGGGTGCGAATGAGTGTTTTTTTTTCGCAGCGAATTATTGAGATGGAACTTCACCAAATAGTACTGATATGCGCGTACATTATTGTCATTGGTTATTCTAAAAAAATCGATTGAAATTTAAAAAATATCAATTGAAATACAAACAAATAAGAACGGCGCTAATTCGGCCGTGCCGAACTTTTTATACTCTCCACCATGGATTGCATTCCACAGAGGCTGTCGATTTTTGTAAAAGTGCTGTAACATTACAGGAAAATAATATAGCCAAACCAAAACAAATAAAAATATTGAGAAAACAATTTTATAAACAATTACAATATTTTTATTATTTCAAAACTCGCTTATAAGGCAAGGCTACCAATAATTATACTACATATCGAAATAATACATCTAGTTAATTCAAAAAGTAAATATAAGACAGAAATCTTCAAAAAAGCTTAAATACCATAAATATTGGTAGATAGTGAGTGTTGTTTGTATTTCCATCCTATTTTAATTCCAAAAGTACATATTTTGAAAATCCATTACCTGACGTACACATGGCAAGATAACCTAACTTCATAATTCAGTCAATTTTTGATTTGATTTATTTATTTCATCTTGTAATTCAAAGCCATCGGGTCAATTTAAAACAAATTACAAAATGCAAATTAATATATGCTAAAAAAACTACTCCATACATTTTTTGCCGTAAAAGTAAAAAAGTACGAATTTGGAAAAATCTTTTTATTTTTCGTGTCTGTGCACTCAGTGTCTGTGCACCGAATTCCATTATTCTAACTGCGACCATTGTTATTCCATTTTTATCCCATTAAAATTACTACTTTAGAGGGATGTACACACCGAATTTCATCATTCTAGCTGTAGTCGTTTGGTTGGTACCATTTGTATCCCTCTGTTCCCATTTGTATCCCTTGAAAGTACGAATTTGGAAAAACCATTTATTTTTCGTGTCTGCGGAGTCAGTGGAATGTATACTTCGAATTTAATGACTTTTGCTGCGGTAATTTGGTTGGTTCCCGTTTAGCCCCAAAAAGTACGAATTTCAAAATTATTATTATTATTATTTTACGTGTCTATGCAATCAGAGGAATGTATACACCGAATTTCCTTATTTTATGTGAAGCCATTTGGTTGGTACCATTTATGTCCCTCTATTCTCATTTTACCCCTTAAAAGAACGAACACTTCAACTTTTAATAAAAATAAAAGAGAACAAGTTAACTTCAAGTTTCCTAATAAAAAGTTGTCGAAATAAGGAAAAAATATAGTTAAAAGCTATTAGTGTGGTCTGATTTCATTTTTTTGGTAGACCTTTTTTTGGTAGATGCCCATATATCAATATTTTTGAATTACAATTGCATTTTATTGTTCAAACTTTGCTTTCTCTATAGATTTAAATTGAAAAGTTTAATATAAAACATGTTTATAATGGATGATTTTTTAGCTATTATCTTTTCGGCAACACTGGTTTAAACAGCTGACGTACGTTTCGTGCTTTGTTTCACTGTCAAACATCAGTTTGGTCTATAATTTAACCATGAATCGTCTTACAAGCGAACAACGCTTGCAAATTATTGAATTTTATTATCAAAATGCGTGCTCTGTTAAGAAAGTTCATCGCGCGCTTCCATTTTATGGTCCGTTTAATCAACCCACTGAAGCGGCTATTCGGGCTATTGTGACTAAATTTCGCACCAAATTTACATTGTTGGACATTAAACCACCAACACGCTTACGTAGAGTGCGAACTGAAGAAAATATCGCAGCTGTATCGGCCAGTGTTAATGATGTCCATCACTTATCGATTCGTCGCCGTTCTCAGCAATTGGGCCTCTGTTACTCAAAAACGTGGAAATGTCAAAATTGGACTAAGCGGATGGGCCATTTGAGGTGCAGTCAAGGTCAACGTTTGCATGAAATAATCTTCAAACATTAAATTATATGGACCGTACTATCGATTCAAATAAAGATTTCATGCATTTTTCTGAATTTTATGTGTTTTTATACACTCCACGAGAGTATTATGGCTTTGTGCATTTGTTTGTAACACACAAAAGGAAGCGAGATAGACCCATTGTTAAGTATACCGATCGACTTAGAATCACTTTCTGAGTCGATGTAGCAATGTCCGTCTGTCTGTCTGTCTGTCTGTCTGTCTGTCTGTCTGTCTGTCCATCTATTGTTGTAATCAAATTACAGGTCGCAATTATAGTCCGATCTTAACAAAAATTGGCACACGTAAGTTTTGTGGATCAAGGACGAACGCTATTTAATTTGAGGCAAATCGGTTCAGATTTGGATATAGCCCCCATACAAATGTCGCTCCCGATTTGACATTTTCCGCTCTAGAAACCACATATCGTACCCAATTTTCTTTATACCCAACTAGAAACACCTATGCAAAAATTGGATACGATCTGTTCAGATTTAGATATAGCCCCCATACAAATGTCGCTCCTGAATTGACATTTTCCGCTCTAGACTCGACATATTGTACCCGATTTTCTTTAAATTTGGCACAACATCTTATAATCCACCTAAAAACACCTATGCCGAAAGTGAGTAAGATCGGTTCAGATTTAGATATAGCCCCCATACAAATGCCGCTCCCGATTTGACTTTTGCCGCTTTAGAAACCACATATTTTACTCGATTTTCTTTAAATTTGGCACAACATCTTATAATCCAACTAGAAACACCTAAGCCGAAAGTGAGTAAGATCGGTTCAGATTTAGAGATAGCCCCCAAACAAATGTGGTTCCCGATTTGACTTTTGCCGCTTTAGAAACCACTACTCGATTTTCTTTAAATTTGGCACAGCAGCTTATAATCCAAGTAAAAAACCTTTGGTGTAAGTGGCTAAGATCGGTTCAGATTTAGATATAGCCCAAATACAAATGTTGCTCCCAAATGTTTAACCTATTTCGTTCCAGATTTCAATATACCCCCATACAAATGTCCTTTCCGATTTAACATTTTTTGTAAAACACATACATACAGGATACAAAAATCCTTCCCGTTTTCACATTTTCACCGATTAAATTGTATCCGGATTGAAAGTGGAGTGTATCATAGAGTCGGCCCCGCCCGACTTTAGCCTTTCCTTACTTGTTTTTTTTTTTTGAAAAACTTTCCTATAGCTTTTAAAAAATCACCCTTTATATACCCTCACTCTAACAGAACATATATACGGAAGTTATAAGGAATTATATTTAACGTATCACATGGTCCCATCTTCCACATTTATAAAACAATTGTAAAAATATGATCAAATATCAAGTCATAGTGGATTCCATGCACCAGAATAGAAGTAATGAAGAATTTAATATTGCCTAGGATAGAGGCAATTGTATGGGAGGTACAATAAGGGGCGTGGCAATTTCGCTCATCTAAACTAAGTTTGGGAAAAATATTACCATGTGCAAAGTTTGAATCGATTCCTTAACTCCTTTCGGGAGTTATCGTGTACACCAGCCAGCCAGACGGACGGACATGGCTCAAGCATCCTAAAATGTTGTGAAACGGATTTGGTCCAAACACACTTAGGGTCTTAAGTCACTCCTTCAATGCGTTACACTTTTTTCTGTCCCAAATGATATATACTCTGTGGAGTGAGGGTATAATTATTGTGCTTTTATGTTTGCTTTCTCTTTAACATTAAACACTGTGCACTGCAGCCAAACTTTACTTCGCCCAAATATTGTTCAACCACTACCATCACCACCACCATCGTCATTATCATAATCATACGCATCGGCAATACGTATTTTCTCCCATTCCATCCCATTTTCAATTCAAATTTTATAATTCGTTCTTTGGTTTCTTTGTTGCTCTTTTCAAAAAGAATTTTTGAAAATATTTCACACCAAACGTGCCTGACTGCGGGGTCCGCCATTAAAGAATGAACGAGCGAACGAATGAGAGGCTAAAACAAAGACGAGAAAAAAGGCAGCCATGCGACCATTGATCCAAGGCAGGCAGCCAGCCAGCCACCACCATAACCACTGCCTGCGCTCATGTGCTGCTGCCTGCTTCTGCTGCAGCAAATTGTGGCAGTTGAAGGAATGAATACCAGTTGTTTGAGGACTCCTTGCTTTTATGGTCGTCACCACCACCTCCAGCAAACCCTCCTGCTCGGCCTTTAGAGCGTGGTGTTGATATGATGTCGAATACTAACCCCGGTGTCATGCCAGTTTGGCAGCCATTGAAACAAACTCATGAAGCAAGCGTGCGTGTGCGTTGTTGGAAGAGGCAAGGCGACATGAATGTTCCGCATCCGTGTCCTAAGCATGTATCGTTGGTGTGGTGGACTGCGGAATGTTTCTTTTTTGTTGTTTCGGGGCTCACTGGAGGGAGCTCACTGTAGCGAGTTGTTGGCTGGCTGGTGGCTGCCTGGCTGGCTGATGACGATGACTGAAAGTGCGAGTATCTGCTGCGGCGGCGAGTATCGGCTGCCATTGAACTGTCGAGAATCTGTGACTTTGGCAGGCTTTGGCATTTGTTTGTGCGAATTGTGTTCAGTGAGTGCCTGCTGGCCCTGCTGGCTGACGGATGGAATGGCTGACGCGCCGCGCGACTGGTTTGTGTTTTTCTGGCGTTTTTTACTCTCTTCTGCCATTTGTATCTGTATCTTTTAATGTTTCTTTCTTTCGTGTCTTTTTCTGTGTGTGTTTTGTTTAGCTTTGGTGAGCTGCTGCTACCACCACTACCAAGACTACTACTGCTGCCAATATCACAGCTACCACCACCATCACATCTACCACCACCACGATTGCCTTCATCATCATCGTCATGAGAGGCAATGGCAGCAGCAGCAGCAGCCGTCTCTGCAAAAAACACGAGCAGACAGAATGTGAAACACGATGAAAACGGCAACAACAAAAGTTTTTGATACATACGTTACGTTTGTTTTTGGACACTTTTCTATCAGACGACCAAGTCGTCGTCGTTGTCCTTCTTCAGCCATTCATTTGCCGATTGATATCTTTTGCAGAATAAACAACGAGCAAACAATGACCTGACACAGCGTTTCTCGAGCGGGCATTGTTTTCTGGGCCCGGGTCGCCTCATCATCATTGTGCACAATTGGCACAATTGGGAATGGCCAACAAGCAAGTAAGCCAGCCAGCAGACTGCAACGCATTGCAAGCCAATTGGAATAAAATAAATTCAATTAATTAAAAAACAACAAAACACAAGAAATAAATCAGTTGAATCTGATTTGATTTAAATACACAACAACAAAAGTGCTTAAACAATATACAAAAGAACAAAGTGAAAAAAAAAATACAAAAAAAACCTCGTGTGTGTAGACAATTTTTGCCATTCAGTAAGACAACAAAATTTTGCGGTTATAAATCTTGCCTTGTGACCAACCTTGGCAACTGCCTCGGTGGAAACACGTCAAACGGGTCTGCTGAATTCCATGCCATAGCCGTGTTAACAGCCGTCATCGCAATTTGTTTGGGACTAATTTTTTGCTGTTCTCCTCTTCGGGTTCGCGCCCTGACGCCGCTCACCAAAAAAATATATTCATTTTGTGTGAAAAAACGAAACAAATACATACATATGTAAATTAAAATTGTGATTGGGAGTGTTGTTTTTTCGTCGTTGGTTGGTTAATTAAGTGATTGCGTGTTAAAACCAAAAACAAAAGCAAAACTGATTCTATTGGCGGCGTTTGAACCTGCGGCCATGCATAAATTATTCATCACAACACTACTAATTGGGTAAGTTTTCATAAGAATTGACATATCAGTTACAAATTAGCATTAGCATTAGCATTGAATTGAATAATATCAATCGAAAAATTCAATTTTGCAAATAAATATTAAGGCATGATGACAGTATCAGTGAACAGCCATATTAAATATTATTAAAAACATCATGGAAATTTTTATTTGTATTTAATCGATATATTGTTTTAATAATAATATTCTTTCAGAATTTCTCGAATATTTAATAATTCATATTTACTGAGAATTTCTTAACAAAGAAAATAAATTATTTGATTTATTTTATTTTTATGGCCCACATTGGAACGACGGGAATAAATATATATTTATTAAAGAATGTTTATGCAGGCTGTATGGTTTAAATCGTTTTTTTATTTATGCGATTATTATTAATATTTTCTAAATGCAGTAGTTTACTAGGGATTTTTGATTCGCTTTGAAAATTATATCCAATAAGTGGTGACTATTTTCTGTTTCCCGCATCCGTTTAACATATTGTCCATTGTAAAATAAAATTCAATTGATACAATGTTCGAATGTCCCAAGACTTCTTCCCAAAATTCTGAAAAAGAAAACAGTTTAAAAATTTTAATTTAATTAAAAGAACTTATTCTCCGCCACCTTGTATTTTCCAATCTTTTTTTTCAAAACTTTAGCAGGAAAAATAAAATTCAATTGGTATTTTACTAGGGATTTTTTGTCTATCTTTGAAAATTATATCCAGTAAGTGGTGGCTATTTTCTGTTTCCCGCATAAGTGCTCTTGTTAACATATTGTCCATTGTAAAATATTGTTCCAAGTCTTCTCCCGAAAATTCTGAAAAGAAACAAAGAAAAAAATACCTTAAAAAGTTATAAAGAACTCATTCTCCGCCACCTTGTATTATCCAAAATTTCCACCAAAACGTTGGCAGGAAAAATAAAATTCAATTGGTATGTTATTCATTTATGAAGTTATTCATATTAAATCCCCCAAGTTTTCTTCGCAAAATTCTGAAAAAAAGGAAACAAAGAAGTAATAATAAATAAAAAAGTTATACAAAATTTGAAAAACCACCACCCCCACCAGCACAGACAGCAGACGCTTTTGTTAAAATGCGAATTATGATACCAAAACTGTTTTGTATCTGTTCGAATATGGGAAGCAAATATAATTTTTGTTGTGACGAAAAAATCTATAAAAAGAAAATAATCGAAAACAATTATCTATTCTGTTCTGTTTTTGAAAATATCTTTGGATAAATGTTTAATTTTTCTTCTTGAAAACAATTTATATATGACTGCGTTAGAGCAAAAAATGAGATATAATCAACAAAATGATATAAAAAAATCACTTTTGATCGGAAAACTCATTTAGTACGGGCGTAAAACATACCTATTTGTTTACATCAGGAAGTAACATATAAATTATGATTTCAAAAAATTTCGGAATAAATGTTTCCAAATATTTGTTCGAATCATATTTTTTGTTGGTACGAAAAAATCCATAAAATAAAAAAAATCGTTTATTCTAATTACTGGCATTCTAACGATACCTACATATTTGAAAAATATATAAAAACAAATATTTATTTTTCAGGAAGCCTATATTTTTTCCCAGTTCAAAATATATGGATAAATGTAGAAGTCATGACCATTTAGTTTAAACATTAAAAAAAATCATGTTTTAATTTTTTGTCTTAAATGACGTCTTTTCCCGGCTCGATAAAGCCCGTTCAAATAAAAAGCCTTTTGTTCTAACCCCAATGATATTACTATAAACTTTTTAGTTCAAGATTGTCCTTAAATAAATATTTAAGCAAAATACGTATTGACATTTAAAGTTATAAAATTTAAACATTGGAAAAAATTAATTAAATTAAACATTTCCTAAGCATTTCTTATAATCTATCAAATAATAACGCCATAATTACTTCTTCAAGCCGTCCTGCCATGTAATAAATTAAGATTGTAAGCTGTGAAGTGGATATTTCACTCCTAGTTTTACTTATCGCCGCTCAGTGGCATAAATTCCATTTGTCCTACATAATTTCCCACAGGTTTTCGATAGGATTTAGATCTGGACTTAACGGACCAGTCCTTCACAATTTCAGCCTTATGTATTGGGGCGTTATCTTGAGGACGAGGAAATCAATCAAAAGTTCAATGATTGAGGTGATTTTTTGGTTCATTCAATGGAAATTAGTACAATTTCCTATTTGAAGAAAATCTAAAATAAATGTATAATATATATGATATATCTTCAAAAAAAATCATATGAAAGCCAAACAATAAGATTTTTACATCACTATATTGGATTACTTCGAAAGTTTGTGTTTGTATTCCTCTTTAAAAATATTTTACACTTATCTCAGGATTTTCTTTTTGCGAGTTATGAACAACTTTGATAAAATTATAATTTGTTCATAATGGAGTGTTCATTTAATCGTCTGTAATTCCTGATATACTTGACCGGTTTTTACCATTGGGGGTAATTTCAAATACTTTTAAAATAATGGATTGCTCATAGGTAACAAAGGCAAAAAAATATATATTTTGATGTCAAATGAAAGATAACTATTGAAATAACGCTATTTCGTATTTTTTAAAAAATATAGTTTCTATTATAGGTTTTACAGTGGCTCCAACTTCAAAGTTCTAGTTTGCATATATTCTAACAAAAAACCTATATTTACAACTTCGAAAAAATAGTGGGCCATGATCTCTGTGTCACCTATTTTTTATGTGTGATCTTTAAAGAGAAAAAAATTGTATAATGGTATGCTTTCTTTTGATTATTTGCAACGAAGTTGTAATGAAATAGCAATTTTAATGAATAAATTTTAAAAATGCTCCAAAATGGGAGTATTTCACCAAGCCTAGTCAATTTGTGAGGAGTTTGACACATATTACTCTGAAGAGCTTGTTTTCAGATAATGCTCCACCAAATGGAACACGACGCATAACATAATAATTTTGCTTTAAAAGCTCAAAATCACAGGTTTATCAAAGCATTCCAAAAATTGATAGTTTAAAAACAGAAGACACGTCCAATGTCCTCAGCTGTCAGAAAACTAAGTAATGTATTTTTTTTTATTATTGAGTTATCTCAGTTTATTGCTTGTAATGAAATTTTTAAGCCCGACTTGAATCAAATGAAGAATGTTAGATTTGAAATTCCAAATATTTGGCAGTTGCTTTAGACGATTTACAATTTTGGTTTATATATTCCGATTAAATAGTTAATTATCATCCCGGTTACGTTTTACTATGTTCTCTTGAAATTCTATGCTTGAGTTGCAAAGATTATAGTCTTAAAAAAAAAACATAACGTCGATTTAATACTATTTTGAATCACACGCCATTTTGGGGTTTTTCGGCTATCAATTTTAATTTTTTAATCTTACCAAGATCTTTCAAAATGTGTAATCATAATCCTTCTATCGCCACTAGTTTCCGATATATTTAGTGCTAAATGTAATCTACATCCATACAGGTACATACATGCTGAGTTCCCAAACTGAGTAAATGACGTGGACCAACGATAAACTTATAAACAGGAATAATTGAAGCAACACACATGGTTATCATCTACAATATCCATATATCTTTTTTTATTACTTGGTGCGATTTTTTAAACGCAAATTCGGCAAGTGAGTTGTGCTTCTCGTTCGTTTGTGAGAATCATCTCCTTATAGAGGCCGGGTTTGATGTTGAAAAGTCGCTGCGAAGCCACTTGAAAAGACTTTTGACATGGTCGAAATCATGATCGTGGTAGTCTGCAGCCAAGTAATAAATGTCACCATGCCATTTGTAAATAAATTTGCATCCTATTAAATATAAATGCAATATGGTCTAGAGCCAGGACAATATTCCAGTTCATATCCATATATCTTTAAACAATTGTTTACGATTTTTTCCTAAGAAACGAGTACCTTTTTTTAAAAGAACAATATTTTCTGTTATCTGTACCAATTGATATATCATTCAATTACTTGTTGTCTGAGACTATATTTAACTTGAGACGAATAAATTGATGATGATTTAATAATGGATCGGAAACTTTTTCATTCCAATTTAAAAAATTAATTTAGGAATTGAAATATCAAACAAATTGATATTTTAGTTCATTTTTAATTGAGTTAACAAGTTTTTTAATTAAATCTTGGCCTCCGTACTAAAAGACACCACAGAAGAGAAGTTGAGTTGTGAAAATTGTAGATCAGAACTTTAGTTTGCGGCGAATAGGAGAAGAAATATCAAAAAGGAAATTGAATACAATTGCCAATTAAATTGATATCAAGAAATTTCAAAGAAAATGCGTAAGTTTAATTCCAATTTGTCCCTGGATTCGACAAAATAAATGTCTGTTCGTGGGTTTTGCATTCATTTATCAAGATCAAAAAAGTACATCTTGTATATTAATTGCCATTGAACTAGTTAGTATGATGATTGTCTATATCACACTTTATCCGTTTAGAGATATGCAATGATTTATGTTTGAGGCAATGAAAAATATTTTTCCACCAATATTTTTTCTTAGAATATTCTACTACTATATTGAACTTAAGAAAGCAACAATGTTGGCACCCTAAGAGAACCACTACTTTCAGAGAATACGTTGACTAAGACCACTTCCATTCTTCTCAAAATTGAAAAAAATAAACAAAAAGTATTTGTATACCCTCCACGTCCAGGATGGAGGTATATTCACTTTATCATTCCGTTTGTGACACCTTGAAATATTCATCGGAGACCCCATAAAGTACATATATTCAGGGTCGTGGTAAAATTCTAAGACGATATAGCCATGTCCGTCCGTCTGTCTGTCTGTATGCCTGTCTGTTGAAAGCACGAAAGCGGCCGAACGAAATGAGCTAGGAGGATCAAATTTTTCCTAAATGTGTCTTATGGTTGTAGATCTGTTGGGATTGAAAGTGGGCGAAATCGGCCCAGAGGGAAAAATTTTTCCCTCACAAGGACTGAAAATGCCCCTTATATTTAGAGTATTTCAGCCTGTTTTTTTGAACATATTAACTTGTATTTACTTGATATTTGCAGTGAAATATGAAATTAAACGAAATACAAAATAATTTTATATCACACAAATCTGAAAGATTTTGTTTGTTCAGAATTTTTTATTTCAAATTAATCAAATCACTAAAATATTTGAATAAAGGCTATATTTCATATAAGTCTCGATAGCTATGCGCCGATGACAAAAACGTAAATAAAATGTTAAATTCTCACTTAATAAATAAAATATTTTTTACATTGTCCTAGAAACAATATTTATGTGTTTCAGATATACAAATTTTTGGCAAAGGAAATATTATATTATTTGTTTATCCAGTTTAAGTGAAATTTATACAACAAAAGAATAAGAATGTTTTTGCCCGAGACTAGGGTTTGGGGTTTCCCGAACTTTTTTCAATTCCCGGGAAAACGGGAATGAAAAGTTTCATTCCCGGGAATTTCCGGGAAAACATAATTTATTTTAGGTACGTCCAATATGGTTTAAAATATCAACATTGGTTTACTTTTTTAACTCATTAAAGTACACCCGTGTTATTATTTTTCATTTTAAAAATATTTTACTCTACACAAATCAGAAAGGATTGGAGGAGTCATAATATGGGAAATTTAAATCACGGACTGACACCTACACTAGATTCAAAAATAAAAAAATGTTTAAGGAAACAAAGAACTTGTATGGATGAGAATGTTATGACGTCTTTAATTTAGAAGATTCATTCGTCTAGAGAGGAAAATATTTTACAGAAAAAGAGGAAAAAACCATTAAAAAATGTTAATATTAATTAAATAAATTCATAAAAAATAAAAACATTGAAATAGTGCAGTCCTTAGTTCTCACAAATGGTCATTTAAATATTTCTATTCATATTAGACATCTCTTGAAAGTTTCCAAGTGAACAATTTTAAATTGTATCCCTATTTTGAGACCATTTCTTACTGGTTTCACATGTAAAGTAAATTCTTCTTTGAGAAGATTTTTATCTATAATTTCGTCGATTTTATTGGGAAAACAAGATATTTGAAGTCAGCTATAATATTGTCAGTATGATGTTTTTGTTTCACGATAAAAATCTTGCAAATATCTTCACAAAAGTGTGAATATATGGTTTTCGAAATTTTCCTTTTAAATAGTATAACTAAATTAGTGCTCAAAATAATCAATAACATATTTTTTAATATTTCTCGTATTCCCGGGAAATTTAAAATTGTTTCCCGGGAATTCCCGAAAAAAATTGGACGGGAATTCCTGGGAAAAACGATTCGGCAATTCCCGGACCCCAAACCCTGCCCGAGACCTAAACATTTATTTTATGTGTATATTGAAGCATTCAAAAATGCATGAATAATTTTTTTATTACTTTTTACTAAATTTCCAATTTTGTCGATGGTTTGTATTATCATTTTGATAGTACAAGTCCAAACATGTCCAGTTGGGGGAAAGGGCATTAAATCTTGTGAATATCAGCTTCATGTAGAAGCAAAAATATAGCGAACAAATCAGAAAATTTTCTTAAAACAGGTTTTAATAAACCCCAAAAAATAGAAAAAAGTTGAAAAAATATTTTGTTTCACGTTTGAACAGATAAATAAGACGACAATAAGTATTTCCAAAATATCTAAAAGTTATGAACTGCTTTATAAGAATTTAAAAGAAAAATGTTTATTTTATTATTTTTTAATATATCAATTTTCTGAACTGATTTTGGAACTGAACACGACTATATACAAGTGAAAGTAGACGTCATGTATAGGAGAACTGTGTATTCAGTTTTCCATTTGGTGATCTGTTCTCCTTTTTAGAGGACTCTTAATTCTTAATGTTTTAATAATCTTTCCGAGTCATATACCCGATATGGATATCAATAACTTGAAATTTCCTCCTTAACAATAAAATAGTTAATAGCTAAACTAATACAGATAGATTCATGAAATTCGACGTATTTTTAGCAGATATTCTTCACTTTCATACCCATATGGTCTTTGTATGACTTGCAAGAGTATTAAAATAAATTATTAAAGTCTTGTAAAATGGAGAAAAGATCACCAAATGGAAAGCTGAGTACACAGCTTTTCTTTTCATACTATCTCTAGTTTCATATGAATATAGTCTTGTTCAGCTTCACTGAAAAATGTAAAATTGTCCCGCGGTGTAGTAGCTGGCATCCTAATGAAGAAAACAAATAAACATATAAGCGACAATGTTAAAAAAATGTTTTTTTTTATATTAACGTTTTGACGGTGATTATTATCTTGGCTTAAAGAAAAATAACTCTATTGATATTTCATTTCACACAGAGTAAACATACTATAGATATGAGTCGGACACGGTGATGCCGGTATGTTGTCGTTGTTTCATTCCACCGTTCCTATTGGAACCCAATTTCAGCACAAAATAGAAACAACACAAACGATTTTTTATAAGATTGTCGATGAATTGATTCATTTAATATTTTCTATTAAATTAATTAATTTAATCACTTGATATTTTAATTAATTCAATTAAGTTTTTAGTCGAATTAAACAAAAATATACCGTCTCATTAGTTCTTTCTTCATGTATTTGGAACTATATATTGAAATTATATTGGAATTTCGATTACATTATGATTTTATTTCTATTTATTTCATTTCAATTATTTTTATATATATAATAATATTTCTAGTATGGAACACTCTTAATTAGTCTTTCTATTAGACTTGATTTCTTTTGTTAATCAGAACACTTTGAAGGTTTTGGTCAAACTGAAAAGCGAAACGCTAGATGCTGTAGATACAGGTACATTTCATTCAGCAAAAAAATGCTGAAATTACCAAAGTATTCTCAATATAATTTATGACAGCCATAATTGGACATTCCTGTCGATCTGCGGCCTGGATACAGGTAATGCAAGAACAGAAAAGCGTTTAAGCCTTTCGCAGCACACATACCTGTCCGTACCGATCCGACCAAATGACGCAAAAATCAGGCAACCAACGTCTGGCTATCGCATCCGTCCACTCAACTAAGGACCGTCGAAAGGCAAATTTTAAATTTATGACCACATCATAAACAACGCACGGTGAGTGTTGTTCCAAATATTTGGGTTGTTCGCCAAACGGAAACAAAGGCCAACACGCTGTGAGCTCGAACTACATTGGCGTGGCGTTTCTGCTGAAAGGGTTAGTTAGGCAGCCGAAAACAAAATTACATATTCAAAAATAACACAACCAGAATTATGCAGCCACTATTGCGACCGTGAAAATTTCACTTCTTTTGTTGGTGCCAGAACACAAGAAAGGATTGACCTAAATTCCATTTCAAACTAGTCTCGTTCTGAACGTATTTCTGCTCATAATTCTCACAGAGAACAACAGCGGCCCACCAGACGGACGGACCGCTTTTTGTTCACAAGTTGTTGTCAAAATGGTAGGGAAAAAAGAGAAATCAGATTTTCTTGGAAATTTGCTACGCTCCAGTTTAAAACCTGAAACACAACACACCCAGAGGAACAATGCCATAAAAAACCCAAAACATATGCTGGAACCGGCTGTTTGTCCCTCCGTCCGTCTGTCGGTCGGTCTGTCTATCTGTTTCGGGCAGTACTCGTTAATAGGAAGTTACACTCTCGGTGGCGTGGATTGGTAATTTAAGTAGCGATTTCAAAATTCCCTTCCATTACGCAAAATTCAGCTAGCTCACTCGCGGGTTCTCGCTGCCAGCTTATTTTTAATGGCGGAATAAATACATTAAGGATTAATTTGAAACACAAGCATGACAGACAACAGCCTCAGTCCGCGCGCCATAAATTAAAAGTTCCCCCGATGCTATGCTAGGGCAGGATGAATGGATGGTCTGGCCTGGCATTTAAACAACATCCCCCGGAGTCGACCGTTGAGTTCGATGGCGGCGGTGGTGGCAACAACGACAATGGTGGTGGTTGTTTCTTTAGTGTATTTTTAGTTTATATAATGGCCGCCTATGTACATACACACATACGAGTATATGTATGTATATCCTGTATAATGTATAAAACAGGCTGTATTTAGCAAAAGATACATTCAAATGAAACTCATTTTGGCAGTACAAAAACCAGATGTACGTACTTAGATAAATGTTTATGTTTATTTACCCAAGGGACGCGATGGCATTGTCATGATGGTCGTTGAGGGGGGTGGGAGAAGTATTGGATGTCAATGACAGTGTACAATGCCAATTAAAGGAAATGTTGCAAATGAAAGGACCACAGGGAGGATTTGTTAGGAGAGCGTTTAATGTGGGACATACATAATGAGCTCGATCAAATTTCGATTTAAGGATATTTGTCCAAAACAACATATAGGCTGTGATTTTTTCTTTATGGGCAACTCCTCTCCTGGAGGCAGATATAAATTCAGTAGAATGAATTTATATCTATGAAGCTCGTTCGCATTTAAATTGCTTTTCCAAGTGCTATTGAGTTTTAAATCACAACGATCAAAATATGATTAGGGACTTAGTGACGGAGTTTAATACAAAATACGCTTAATGGAATTTTTTATTAGCGCTAGATATAAAGGACTAAACAGCCAGAGTAAGTCAGACACGGTTCATTTTGAACAGAATACTACTAATAACTGTTGTTCTTTTTTTTTTTTTGATTGATATTCGGAGAGTGAGTTGGGATTCTCGTTCGTTCGGTCGAATCATTCATTTAAGGAGTTACACCACCCTGACAGCCCGAAACAGACCAAAAAAGTAATTTTTATTGTGCTGTAATTATAAAACTTACACTGAAAGAATTATCTTCATACTATTTATGATTTTGTCTTAACCTCAGTGATTAAAAATTAAAAAGTCGCCAAAGAAACACTCCATAAAATATATGAAACATGTTTCATAAAGCAGAAATCAATGAAAAGAGTCATAGAATTTATAAAACATTTCATAGAAACTATGAAATGTAGTTATTCATTCTATGAACTTATGTCATACAAGTTCATTATCTTTCATAAAATGATTTATGAAAATTTTCATAGATTTTATAAAAATTCATTAATTTTATGAACAAGTTTCATGCGAGAAACTTTGCAATGAGTATCAACATCAAGGTGAATGCTTATTTCAGAGTTAATAAAGTCGACACACTAAAAATGTAGTTGTACGTTATGAAACATTTCATAAAAATTATGAAATCCTTCATTATATTTATGAAGACATTTCATAACACAAATATTTTATTGGTTATAAAAAATGTCATAATATTTAAGAATCGTTCTTTAATACTATGAAATCTTTCTTTGATCTTATGAAACTAAGTTTCACAAATTTAACAATTTTGTTTTATGAAATATGAAATGTTTATGAAAAAATGTATGAAACATTTCATTATAAAGGGTGATTTTTTAAGAGCTTGATAACTTTTTTTTTAAAAAAAACGCATAAAATTTGCAAAATCTCATCGGTTCTTTATTTGAAACGTTAGATTGGTCCATGACATTTACTTTTTGAAGATAATTTCATTTAAATGTTGACCGCGGCTGCGTCTTAGGTGGTCCATCCGCTTAGTCCAATTTTGGCATTTCCACGTTTTTGAGTAACAGAGACCCAATTGGTGCGAACGGCGACGAATCGAAAATTGGTGGTCATCATTAACACTGGCCGATACAGCTGCGATATTTTCTTCAGTTCGCACTCTACGTAAGCGTGTTGGTGGTTTAATGTCCAACAATGTAAATTTGGTGCGAAATTTAGTCACAATAGCCCGAATAGCCGCTTCAGTGGGTCGATTAAACTGACCATAAAATGGAAGCGCGCAATGAACTTTCTTAACAGAGCACGCATTTTGATAATAAAATTCAATAATTTGCAAGCGTTGTTCGTTTGTAAGACGATTCATGATGAAATGTCAAAGCATACTGAGCATCTTTCTCTTTGACACCATGTCTGAAATCCCACGTGATCTGTCAAATACTAATGCATGAAAATCCTAACCTCAAAAAAATCACTCTTTACAAAAAAAGCATTGAAACTTTGCAATATAATCAATTTTGATGCGATTTTAAAAAATTAAGTTTAATTTTCCGTATAATTGAACGATTTTGTATTATCTGTTTTTAATAAAATACAGCATTGGAAAAATATAAAATATGTGGCATCGAACTTTTTATCAAATCGATTCTATAACTCAAAGTTGATTGAAAAATAATGGCACATAGTTAAGTGAACAAAGATTTGAAACTTTTTGATTTTAATATTTTTAAAATTAAACATTTCTTAGATTTGGTAATCGGCTTTAGTGGATCAAAATCCAAGAGATTTCTGACTATGAGTCCCGAAACAAGCTTCACATGCAAACATTTTTTAAAGTTTTTTTAAGCATAACTTCTAGTCAACCTTTACTGTCTACCTTTAATACATCGAAATTTTTCTTCGGTACATATTGAATACAAATGGTACCGACAGAATCCTTTGATTTTTGGTCTACCATTGAATATATGTCCCTTTTATTAGAAACATTGATAACACTGGTGTGATTTGTGAAATAGGTCGTAATGGGAAAATTCAATGAAGAGCAATTCCGGGATCTCGGGAATGAAAACTGGCCGGGAATTCCGGGAGAGAAACCTCAATTAAGACAGATTGCAGCGATAAGTTCTCAATAAACTGATTTCAAGAAAATCCGAATTTTGCTGTCCCCCAAGGTTTCCTAACCTTTGGACGAAGAAATGCATTCGATCAGAAATGCATTGAGCCAATTCCGGCTGCAACTATCTTTTTTTAAACCATTCAGGATGTTTAATAAGTATGTATTGGTTTTAAAATTAATAAAGACAAAAAATAATTTTCTTGCATTTTTTAAGTTATTCGATTTAACATTTCTCAGCCACCCTGTTTAAAAAATAATTCGTAGAGTTTAAGCGATGATAGGTAAAAATTAAAAATTTGATTATTGACGAGAGACGAGAGCAGTGAAAGAGTAGCTTTAAGTTGCTTATCTATGAAATTACGAAATATCGAAAAATTATATTTAAATAAATAAAAGAATAAAGGCTTCTATCTCAAAACAAAATATTTAATTGAAAAAATAATATTTTCCAAAAATGTTTTGTTATGCTCTGATGATACCTTGAGTGTTACGATATCATGGACATTTATGCGGGCAAACTTACTTATTGATGCGGTATCTTATACATTTTAACAAACTAACTAATTATGTGAGTGTGTGTGAGGAACTGAATATAACAAACCAAGTTTATTGTAGATGCCGGAAATTTTTTTCACATCGACCATATTATACACTTACATGTAATATATGTATGTACATAATGACGCCAAAAGACCTTCCTCGCACCATTCGATCCATTCTGGCACCCAAAACACCAACCAAGCAACCAAATAAATAAATAAACATCCGAAGGAGGCACATCACATGTCTTCTTGTTTTGAACTTTTTTATGACTGTTGTCACTTTGACAGTGTTAACAACTTTATTTTAATGTCAAATGTATTAGAACGCCAAAAAAGAACGCAGAACAAAAGTCGACAAGAAAATTATTTCATCTCCAGCAAACATATAAAGCAACTCCGGATTTCTGTGTTGTTTGGCCCTCCCTTACACATCAATCTGTTGGCATAATTAGCAGGGCCCCACACAGATGAGACATGGTTCAGGCGGATTCTCAACATCGAGAAGGCGAATGTGCCCTCAGGAAACATCATTGAAAGGGAATCATTTATCATTTATACGAGTACCCCTGATGATGATGAGGTGGAGAAGGTGCACTAAAATTTAGTACTTGTTGCAAATCAAGCATAACGGTTGGTGGGGAGAAGGACAAGGAAGTGCTTTTATTCCTTAACAAAAAACAAGAAAAAAATTCTTCATCACTTTTAATATGAATTCGGAAATAAGAAAAAGTATTCATATGTCTGTTTGTATGGATGTACGTACGTTTCCTTTGGTAAACGGAGCGAGAGATGTTTTCTGTCACGATTCAGCTGTTGTGCGCATGCGTCTCTTAATTCATTGCCGCATTGCCTTTTTTGTTGTCTGCCTGCTATTGCTGCTGCTGCAGCAGCCATTGTAAAAGGGGCGGAGCGTAAATTGTCGTGTATATGGCTGATGCCGTGGTGTGATTTTCATTTCGTGCGTGTGTCTGCTGGCATGATGGGTGTTCGTGCGTGTGTTTGAGTGCGGAATGGTGAATTTGGTTGATAAGGAGGATGGTAAAGTATTGAACATAACGATGTGCACTGAAAGAAAATTTTGCTTTTTAAAAAATGTTTGTGATGAAAAAAATGGTTTAAATAGATAGTATGAAGCAAAAATATATACAATCTTTAAGCAACTGCGAACCCTTTGTAATAAAAATCAGATCAATAAGGAGGACGTGTTTGAGGATTTAATACAAAATGCCTAAAAAATAGCACTTAGCTCGAAAAAAACAGACTAGCTCACGAATGAGCAGTGATAAAGTCGAAATATTCAAGGACAAGGCAGAAAACAAAGCAAAGTTTGGTTTCAGGCGGGAAAATCCACAATACTTTTTGAAGTCAGCTTAAAGTATATGAAACATTCCATGTCAAACGGTACGATTGTTTATTTCACTAGCTTGAATTACTACGAATGATTGTGTTTGATTGTTCTACTCTTAAATTTTTTTTCACTAGTTATGAGCAACTCGTGGGTTACAGTGTCAAATAAATGTTATGGTAAGCAAAATATCTGAAAATGTATATATAAGGTAATATCGGCCCTCTGAAGATGGGAAAAATATTTATTTTTGTTTAAAGCATATTTGTTAAGAAGATATTGGACAAAAACAAATAAGCTACCAAACGTAATCATTTTGAATCACAATAAATATTTTTTAGTGTCTTCCAAGTAGGGTTTGGGGTCCGGGAATTCCCGTGAAAAAATTTTAAATTTCCCGGGAATACGGGAAATATTAATATTAATTTGAGCACTAATTTAGTTTTACTGTATAATTGGGAAATTATTTTTTATATATTTAATTATATTTTAAATCCATATATTTACATTATTGACAATAGTAATGAACATTTCTTTACATCATATTACTGCAAAAAAAAAAAACTTTTTAAATTCTCAAAGTCGCTATTTTTGCTAGCTAGGGGAATACACACTTTTTATTAGGATATTTGCAGGATTTTTAATGAAGGGTGATTTTTTAAAAGCAATAGGAAAGTTTTTCAAAAAAAACACATAAAATGCAGCAAAATGCATGAAATCTTTATTTGAATCGATAGTACGGTCCATATAATTTAATGTTTGAAGATTATTTCATGCAAACGTTGACCTTGACTGCGCCTCAAATGGTCCATCCGCTTAGTCCAATTTTGGCATTTCCACGTTATTGAGTAACAGAGGCCCAATTGCTGCGAACGGCGACGAATCGATAATTGATTGATTGGTCATCATTAACATTGGCCGATACAGCTGCGATATTTTCTTCAGTTCGCACTCTACGTAAGCGTGTTGGTGGTCTAATGTCCAACAATGTAAAGTTGGTGCGAAATTTAGTCACAATAGCCCGAATAGCCGCTTCAGTGGGTCGATTAAACTGACCATAAAATGGAAGCGCGCGATGAACTTTCTTAACAGAGCACGCATTTTGATAATAAAATTCAATAATTTGCAAGCGTTGTTCGTTTGTAAGACGATTCATGGTTAAATTATAGACCAAACTGAAGATGTATGACAGTGAAACAAAACACGAAACGTGCGTCAGCTGTTTAAACCAATGTTGCCAAAAAGATAATAGCTAAAAAATCACCCTTTAGTATATATACAATCTTTAAGCAACTGCGAACCCTTTGAAATAAAAATCAGACCAATAAAGAGGACATTTTTGAGGATTTTATAAAAAATGTCTAAAAAATAGCACTTAACTCGTAAAGAATAGACTAGCTCACGAATGAGCAGTGATAAAGTTGAAATAATTAAGGACAAGGCATAAAACAAAGCAAAGGTTGGTTTTAGACGGGAACATCCACAACACTTTTTGAAGTCAGCTTAAAGTATATGAAACATTCCATGCCAAACGGTACGATTGTTTATTTCACTAGCTTGAATTGCTACGAAAAATTGTGTTTGTTTGTTCTTCTCTTAAAATATTTTTTCACGAGTTATGATTAATTCGTGGATTACAGTGTCAAATAAATGTTATGGTAAGCAAAATATCTGAAAATGTATATATATGGTAATATCCCTCTGAAGATGGGAAAAATATTTATTTTTGTTTAAAGCATATTGTTCAGAAGATATTGGACAAAACAAATAAGCTACCAAACGTAAGCATTTTGAATCACAATAAATATTTTTTAGTGTCTCCCAAGACAAAAAAGTTATTCTGTTTATCTCATTTATATATGGGCATTTACATGATGTCGAACGTGAGCGTCGTACACATTTAAAGTGAGAAAAATGTGGAAATAAAACGTATTTTTATATTGACCATATGCTAAACTCATAGCTCTTAATTAATTGTATTATTAGTGCTAATGTCGATTTTGGGTAATTTTTTGTTTTCTATATAATTTAAAAAACAGTGACCAAAACAGAAGTCGTTTTCGCGGCCAAAAATTAAATTTCTAGTTTCAGCGACTCTTGTGGCAATGTTTCAATGTGGCTAATTTTTGTAAAATCGCACCAAGTAATAAAGAGCCAGGACAATATCCCAGTTCAAATCAAATATTGATTACAGACCAAAAAAATACAAACGAAAAGAATATTTTTTTTTTAATTTTCACACCTAAGATGTCGAACGTGACCAACATTATAGAAGTACCAAAGTCACATATTTTCTTATTTTCCAGTAAAGTTTATTTTATTTAAATTGTATAAAAATCTCTGTTTGTACTCAATATTTGATGATCTGTCTGCATGTACTTTGGACGCAGTAACAACAAATGTTGTTTTTCAATGTCGAACATGAATTGCAGTCGTATAGTTTTGTATCCTTTAGTTTTTGACTCTTTGTACTCCCTAAAAGATTTTACACAGCCAAAGTCAAAGGGTAACATCTCTATTTAAGAACTTTTATCAAAACGGCATGTGCAAGAGAAATATTCAAACGAGTAAAGTTCCACTTGCTCGACTTTGTATTCGAATATCTCGAGATGGGATATGAATAAATGTAAATTTTTTGTGCATTAGTTAAATTTGATTGTTTCCCTATGAAAATATT
Organism: Polietes domitor; assembly: GCA_947397865.1. NCBI lineage: Eukaryota > Metazoa > Arthropoda > Insecta > Diptera > Muscidae > Polietes > Polietes domitor. The sequence continues at coordinate 171,635,798 of OX377618.1, forward strand.
AGAAAACACAGTATTTACAAGAACTTTTAATTTTTTGGTCTTGGTGGATGTCTAAAAACTCGTGTACGTGTTTTTATACCTTACACCACTTCGTGGACTAGGGTATTGTAAGTTAGTTTCGTGCCAAATGTTTGTAACACCAAGAAATAATTGAGCTAGACCCACCTTTAAGTATACGGATCGTCTTAGAATCACCAGCTGAATCGATTTAACGATGTCTGTCTGTCCGTCCGTCTGCTGTCCATCTAAGCTTGTTCGAGCTCTACATGTCGCATTTGTGCTCCGATTGTCATGAAATTTGGCAGAACTTATTTTTTTTGGCCAAGGACGATCGGCATTGAATTTGGAGAAAATCGGTTCAGATTTAGATATAGCCTCCATACAAATATCCATATAATTTACACTAATACGGCTCTAGAATACACATTTTACATGAGATCATGACCAAATTTTCAGGATCGTGTTATATTTGAACTAGAAACAGCTCACGGGAAAGTGGACCAGATGGGTCTATGTTTTGATATAGCCCCCATACAAATGTACATCCGATTTACAATATTACTGCTCTAAAATGCACATTTTACATCGGATCTTGATCAAATTTTCCACACAATGTTACATTTATACTAGAAGCACGTATTTTAACAGCCAGCTATATAGATCAATGTTTTGGAATAGTCCCCATACAAATGGGCTCCCAGTTTACACTATTATCGCTCTAGAACCCACATCTTACATTGGATCTTGATAAAATTTTGCAGATCATGTTATATTTCATTAAAGAATGCCTACTTTGAAAGTGATCTATAAGGGCCCACTTTTTAATGTAGCGCCCTTACAAGTGGGCCCCCATTTGAATTATTACCTCTCTGTGGGTCCTACATCGTAAGTTTATCAAATTATATTCATATTTCATACTAAGAATACCTACTTTGAATGTGATCTATTTGGACACACTTTTTAATGTGGCGCCCTTACAAATGGCCCCCATTTTTATTATTACCTCTCTATGACCCACAATTTACATCGGAAGTTTTTCAAATTTTGCATTTTGTATTATATATCAACAAGACATATTATGAATTTGGTATAACCCCCATACATATTGGGCTCCCATTCTGCATTAGATCTCGATATAATTTTGCATATCAGGTCATATTTTAACTAAGAATACCTACTTTGATGATTTATATGGAACCACTTTTTAATGTAGAGCCCTTACAAATGGCCCCATTTTAATTTTTACACTTCAAGAATGCAAATTTTACATCGGATTTTTTTAAATGTTGCAGATTATACTATATTTCAAATATGAAAGTCGAAAGTCGGAATATCCCAAATGGGGCCCCATTCTACTCTATTACAACTCTAGAAACTACGTCTTACATCAGTTCATGATATATTTCAACTATGAATACCTACCGTGAATGAGAAATATATAGGCCCATGTTTTGGACCAGACCCCAAGTGTTGTTATACGCCTCCTTTCAAATGTCGGTCCGATTCATCCTATTACTACTGTATAATTTTCTGCCGGAAAATTAGATTAATTATTTACCATATTTGTTAAATATAACTAAAGATGAATTTATGGGACTGTATATAACTGTATATAAATATATGAACTACATAAAATTGCTCCCATGAAAAATTGAGAATATTACTAAAAAGAAGTTTTGTAAAGAGAATAGAATAAAGATAATATGAAAAATATAAATGAATCTTTCATCAGTCGCCGTTAAATAGCAACTATATGAATTGTCAAATATATTTGACAAATCCACGGAAAGGGTTAACTTTGGTGAAATTGAGATTTTTTCATACAGTTGTGCTCATCCAATCGCCTGAAATACTTGACCGACTTTCATACTTTCAAATGTCGCCCAAAAATTTTTTTGAAGTCTTCAACATTTTATTTTGATTTTCAAATTAATTGATTTTTTTTTTGAAATTTTAAAGTGGTCTTCTTTTACGTATTTTTATCGACTGTGTTAGTTTGGAAATGGTGAAATAATGGGTTTTATTTTGACTTCATTGAATTTCTTTGTTTGTTTAGTAACACAAGGTATAAAAGCTTTATTTAATTTTAATTTCATTTTATTTTATTGTAATATGATTTGAAATAATTTTTAGTGTACTCATTTGTTTTTAAATCGATTAAAATACTCATGAAAATACCATTTACAAACAAGATATGAATATTGAAATCGCTTAAACAAAAGGTGAAATACTACGGCAAGGTTTGAAGAAGTACAAATGTCTCTGTAAATAAGTTTTGTACATGCGTTAAGAATTTTTCCAAGAATAATGTTTCCTGAGATTTTCAGAAAGATTTCAAAAATTATCTGATCGGAATTTTTGTCCGGTTTGATACGGAATGTCTCATCTGTAATTTAAAATAAAAATTAAGCGCTAAACATAATAAACCCAGCTTTATTTTTGTATATTTCGGGAGCGTCTATCGGCATATGGGCGTGACTGGGAATTATTTTGTAAGTGTATGTATCGGAATCCAGCATAATCCAGTCCAGTTTTACAAATGTTTTAGGAAATACTACCGTCCTCGTCTATGTCATGTTTCGTTGTGACCGGACAATAATTGCAACAATAATTGCATTTTGATTACAAGAATAGATGACAAACAGACATGGCAAAAACGATTCATTGCTATTATAACGACACAATGCAATACAAATTTTGTCGAAGGGTCACGTCTAACATGTTCTAATGTATTTTCGGCTTTCTAAACATGACAACAATATTGAAACAAGTAAGGAAAGCTAGAGTCGGGCGGGGCCGACTCTATGATACAATCCACTTTCTATCCGAATACAATTCAATTCGGTGAAACGGGAAGGTTTTTGTATCCTCTAAATGTATGTGTTTGACAAAAAATGTTAAATCGGAAAGGACATTTGTATGAGAATATATTGAAGCCTGAAACGAAATAGGTGAAATATAAAGTGTATAGTTTGGCCAAAATCGGTTAAACTTTTGGGAGCAACGTTTGTATTTGGGCTATATTTAAATCTGAACCGATCTTACCCACTTTCACCATAGTTTTGTTTAGTTGGACTATAAGATTTTGTGCCAATTTTAAAGAAAATCGGGTACAATATGCAGTTTCTATAGAGCAAAAGTTAAATATGGGGGCTATATCTAAATCTGAACCGATCTAGCCACTTTAGCTACAGTTGTTTCTAGTTAGATTATAAGATGTTGTGCCAAACTTAAAGAAAATCGAGCACAATATGTGGCTTTTAAATCGGCAAAAGTCAAATCGGTAGCGGCATTTATATGGAGGCTATATCTAAATCTGAACCGATCTTACCCAATTTCAGCATAGGTGTTTCTAGTATGATTAGAAGATGTTGTGCCAAATTTAAAGAAAATCGAGTACAATATGTGGTTTCTAGAGCGGAAAAGTCAAATCGGGAGTGAAATTCGTATGGGGGCTATATCTAAATCTGAACCGATTTTCTTCAAATTAAATAGCGTTCGTCCTTGTCCCGAAAAACTTCATTGTGCAAAGTTTCATTTAGTTATGTCTACAATTGCGACCTGTATCGTGATTACAAGAATAGATGGACAGACAGACGGACATTGATAAATCGACTCAAAAAGTGATTCTAAGTCGATCGGTATACTTAACAAAGGGTCTATCTCGTTTCCTTTTGGGTGTTACAAACAAATGCACAAAGACATAATACTCTCGTGGAGTGTATAAAAGTTATGGATTTGTTTAAAGAATTTTTTTTAGTAAAATTGCAATTTTCGGCTAAGGTACCGTAAATATGTGTACTCTCATTTTGGAAATATAAGTTCGATAACACCCGATTATATGCTAAATTTAAGGTACGCATGATGGGTAAAATGTTTATATGTAAAAATATATATGGATAAATGTATGATACTCCTTGTAGATGCAAAATAACTTTTTGTGTTGATTTTATGAATCATCATGCCTCAATCTTGGACACAATTTGTATACCCTCCACTTCCAGGATGGGGGTATACTAACTTTGTCATTCAGTTTGTAACACCTTAAAATATCGACCTGAGACCCTATAAAGGATATACATATATTCTTGATAGTCATCAAATTCTATGACGACCTGGCCATGTCCGTCCTTCCTTCCGTCTGTCCGCCCGTCTGTTGAAAGCACGCAAGCATCTAAACGAAAGGAGCTAGGACGTCCAAATTTTCCATAAATGTGTCTTATAGTCGTAGATCGGTTGGGATTGAAACTGGGCGAAATCGGCCCAAAGGAAAAAACTACCGTAATATTTTAGTGTATTTAAGCATATTTTTTCGACTTACTTGATATTGGGTATGCGCATTCCCCCTATAACAAAAACGTGATTTTTTTCGTAAGGGGTGAAATAGGGTAAAAAGGGATAGAAATTGTACATATCAAACGACAACAGCTAGAAACACGAAATTCGGTGTGTACATTCCTCTAATTCAGTAGATACATAATATAAAAGTATTTTTTCAAAATTCGTACTTTTAAGGGGTAAAATGGGAATAGAGGGATAAAAATGATACCAATCAAACCCCAATCATTTTGGGGTTAAAATAGAAAAAGGGGATAAAAATAGTACCAACTAAATGACCAAATGAAATAGTATACTTATTTATAAAATTATTTTTTTCAATATTTTTATTTGTTTTGGTTTGGCTATATTAAAAAAATTACATTTTCCTCTAACTACACTTCTACGAAAATCGTGTGGAATGCATTCGATATTGAAGGGTATATAAATTTCGGCCCGGCCGAACTTAACGCCGTGTTTACTTGTTTTAATTATTTTCTTAGTTCTCTGTAACATTTTGATAAAGAAAAATTAACAACTAATAGTGTCCGTAAGACGCTCCATAAGTCACATGATGGAGTTCCTAGTACTTACTCTACAACTATTATAAACGTGATTGCAGTCAAAATGAAAAATATTTAATAGAAATAATTAAAACAACGCTCAAAAAAGTTTTGGATGTTCCTGTCTAAAATTAATCTTTGTGGTCTAAAATATTTCAACATGATATCAAATATTTCTATTTGTGATTTTTTACAATTTTAGTGCAATTTTATCAAATCCACTACAACTTCCGATTTGTATATTTGTATTTGTATTGTATATAGATTTTTGACAAAAATTTAATATAGTTTTTGAATAATGTATATATCTGTAATTGGTCATATTGGTCGTTACAATAAATTTAAATACATATATAAAATTGGAAAACGTTTAAGCTAGCTATGGAAAAAATAGGTTTTTGGTCGCACCATGTCTTTGAAATTCACAAGAAACTGATCAATTTGATACAATTTGTAATAGAGGTTTTAGGAAAATATATCAGTACAAGTATGTCTCGAATCGATATTCCAAAAGTAAGAACTGTTTAAATTATTTCCTTATGATTGTAAAATCCCATTTTTTGATTTCACCCATTTTTAGAAATAGTCTTATCCAAATATTAAAACAATTTCATATATCAAATATGTTTAGCAATAAACAATTAATTTAATTATTTATCCATGTGGGATATCTTCTGGTAAACAAATTATTCATCCTGATTGATTCTCACCAAAACTGGGTTTTCCATGAATTTTCACCGTTTTTTGTGCAAATCGTATTATCATCTTCTATCTGTATTAGTTTAGCACTAACATTATGTTCAATATTTCCCCTAATGCAGATGGAAGCATGACATTTGAAGTATTTTTAAAGGATATCCTCCTCGTTAATTTAATACTCATATTGCAATAATACTACACGTACAAAAATTGTGAAAGTTCAGTGATTGAAACATATCCTTGGCAGCAATTGTGCGTTTTTGGTATGTTTGGGTCACTACTTAAAAAAATAATTTGTTTGATTTTTTTTGTTGCGCGGTGTTATTTTTGTAAAAAATGTAATTGTTGTGTGCATGAGGCATACTGATTCATTAAAATGTTCTTGTAATTTTTTACAAAAATTTCAATTTTCAAGGTACATGTACAAATGAACATTCAATATTTGTTTGAGTGTCAGCCTGATCACTGCTTTCACTGTAAAGTAAATGTAATTATGGTGGCTACAAATTTTGGAAATTTCACTTTCACTTGGAAACAGTAGTTTACAAAACTGTATTTTTTTATAAAATCGAAATAATGTTCCAAATGACCAATGAAGAAAACAATGACCATTTGTGAACATATTATTTATTTTATTATGAAAAGGCCCAAACATAAAATACAATATATCTAAATAAAAACAATATATTTAAATATATCTAATTTAAAAAAAATATTTTTTTAATTTTTGTTTATATAATATACAAAAAATTAAAAAAAAATCCATTTTTTCGTGCTCGAAAATAGTCATATTTAAAGAAAAATAAAAAAATACGTATTTCTTAAAATTAATAAATTATATTTGTAAAATGGAAAGATTGTATTTTTCACGTGTTACAGAATTTTCCGTGCCAGCAAAAACTAAAAAGAAGTTAATTTTACGAGGAGTGTTATAATTTTTACATATAACCTGTATAGTTTAAGCTGTTACTTCCTTAGGATGTTATCTATTCCAAAAAAATAAAAAATATTATTTGTTGATTTGAACTGGGATATTGTCCTGGCTCAAGACCATTTTGCATCTATATTTAATAGACTGCAAATTTATTTACAAATGGCATGATGACATTTATTACTTGGCTGCAGCCTACCACGATAATGATTTCGACCATGTCAAAAGTCTTTTCAAGTGGCTTCGCTGCGACTTTTCAACATCAAACCCGGCCTCTATAAGGAAATGATTCTCACAAACGAACAAGAAGCACAACTCACTTGCCGAATTTGCGTTTAATCGCACCAAGTAATAAAGTACTTACAAATCAAATATTGATTACAGACCAAAAAATACAAACTAAAAAAAAAACTTTTATATGTTTTTTACTGACATGGCAAAAAGCAAAATGAAAATGTTTATACTTTTAATATTGTAGAAGTTAGTGAATTTCAAAAAATTATATTCTCATATAACCTATATAGTTTAAACAATGCTTCTTCCTTAGGATGTTAGCTATTCAAAAAAGTGAAAAAAATATTAATTTTTATAAAGTCGAAAAAAATTTTAATAACCAACGTAGAAAACAATGTCCTTTTGTGGATTTAATTTTTAATTTAATTCACTGACACGGAAACAACTAAAACAAATTTTATATTTTTATTAGTAATAGTTGGTAATATAACCCTACTTTAGAAGATAGGGAATTTCAAAAAATTCTTTAATAATTCCATTCTCATATAACCTATATAGTTTAAGCATTGTTTCTTCCTTAGGAAAATTATTATTTTTTATAAAGACGAAAAAATATTTTTAATAGCCAACGAAGAAAACAATGTCCGTTTGTGGATATATGTTTTATTTTTTGTTTATGTTTTTTTACTGACACGGTGAAAATCAAAAAGAAAATGTTTATATTTCTAATAGTTGGTAATATAACCCTAATTTGAAAGTTAGAGTATTTCAAAATAATCTGTTTAATTTTTTTTCCGATTTCAACTAAAGTTTATTTTATTTTCTTTTATTTTTTATTCGTGCCAGAAAAAACCTTATTCAAACAAAAAATAGAAAAAATATATTTTTTACAATTAAAAAATATATATTATTTTAAAATGGAAATATCGTACGTTTGCGTTGCGTTTTTTTCGTATCAAAAAAAATATTTTTAATGCGGACACTTCCTAATCCACTGCTTCACAATATTTGTAGCCCTCACACTTATATTTAATGATCGGACTTACACTGCCAACATGATAATACATATTGTATATTGGATTGGATTTAAAAAAAATCATCCCTACAAAATCTTTATATAGTTTTCGAAATAAGAACGGCAAATAAACAACAGAAAATTTGACTAGTGTAATCGCACTTTCATGTCCAGTGTTGTTAAGCGCTATGTCCTTCTCATTTATTACACTATCATCCAAAAAATGTACAGAGTTAGTTACAATGCATAAAACTCTACATATTTTTCAAATAATTTCGCAATTCCAATTTGACCTGGGATGACTTCAATAAAACGTATGACTTTAAACTAACCATCCAACCAACTTCATCCCTCCAATTAAAATTTCACTTAAAATATTCCAGCATCAACAATTTGAATGTATATTTCTGTTACATCTACCAATTTTGCATTCTGCGTAGGCGGCATCTGCATGTCACTGCAATACGACAAACTCAAAATGCATCCCTGCGATTTAATGTCATCTCTCACACATAGAGGGCGATGCAACTATTTCCGATTTGAATTTGCCGCCCAACCTGCTAGCCAGCAAAACTCTGGCAGCAAACTCATTCGAGCGCTTCTCTTACAAGAATGTCCCTGTGAATGTGTGCGTGAGTTTTTCTCTTTCACCACCAACACAGCCACACAACGAACAAAATCCCCTAAGAATTGTGTGCTTGTGTGAGTGTGCTCTCTCAGCGCTCATTTGGTTGAGTGCCAGTGTGTGTGGGTATTTTGAAATGGTCTCCGGAGAACAAGATTTCTATTTGAGTTTTAGTTCGGCTGTTGTACGTTTTGAATTGGAGAAAAAATGTATTTTGTGGAATTTCAAGTTGGACTGAACTGAATTGATTGCAAGCAAGCAAATCCATTGGAATGAATTTGTGAATTTTGCTAGAGTAGAAAAAAGAAGAAGCAGAAAAAATCATACATTTCATCGAGCAGATAGAGACCTATTCAGAATTGCGAATTTTCCAATGAGTTTTCCTATTTATTTCCGGTGAAGATTGATTGGAGAGATTTTGTTAGATGAGGCCCATAGGAAGTGAACAGGAAATATCCTTTATTGTAGGATATTTTGAAAGTAGTCGTATTAAATGAAAGTCTTCGATGTGATAGAGGCTTTCGTGTTTTCCTTTACTTTTATATTAGGATTGCATAATTTCTGTAGAAAACCTTCGCTCTCATATAGAACATCAATAAAAATTGTTAGAACTGACTTTTCTACACTTTTGGAATTAAAAAATAAGGAAATCTTATTTTTTTGTTTCAATTTTCGTTACCATTCTAGCGGTAGTATATTGACAATAAACATGAGATCTCGAATGCGACAAAAAATAGAACTCGTTTTGCGACTGCATTTAGAAAATTTCAAAAATCAATTTCTGATACTAAAATGTTGATTTCTATTAATATTTGTTATGTTAAAATATTTGCATTGTTTTTTCTCTATGTTTTGTATGATTCGCACGCGGCATTCATAACGCTGTCATATTATTATCGATTTTTAGCCCTCCGTTTTAACCCTTCGATAGTCATAAGCACATAAACAATGGGTACAACAAAAAAATAAATTTGTTGTATGATTTCTTCATATTTAGGATGCTACCTGATATTTCAAATCACTATCTCGATTAGAAATACGTTTAAACTTCAAAAAAATCGAAGATTCGGACCCGATTCATGTGGCAAAACTAAAGCATATATTACAAATGTCGCTTTAAAAATAAGTTCTTGGCATTAACAATTTCTTTTCTAGTGAATATTCTCGAAACGGATAATGAAAAAATAATACTATCAATCATTTAAATAGATTTGAATAAAAGAAAATAATTTACAAAACTTAGTTAACTTCTTTTCTAGCTCCTCATGCATTGGAAAATGAATGAAATTTGCTTTTAATTGAGACCTAGGGAATAATTGTAATATGGAATTAATGTTTGGATTATCATAACTCTGGGCAATTATTCGGAACAAAAAAATGCAACTTATAGATTATAATACCCCACAGAAAAATTAAATGTTTCAGGACAAGTCCTATGACTAGTCCATGGTGTGTGGGGACCGGTCCCAGTTCTAACCCAAAAATATATGAAGGGGACCGGCTCCTTTTACAAAGGCTTGTCATTGGAGGTGTGAATTGAACCACTTGGACATGCCAGCTGTTTGTTCTATAATACCAGATTTGAAACGGGTTACAAAGGACATGACTGCGACCACACCTCAAAATACATGTGCGATGTCAATATATGAGTCATTTTATGGCAAAATGGTGTATGTATTCTTCTCATAAAAATATTTTCTACGTATTTTTGGAAAAAAAATAAAATCAACCAAAATTTCAGTGAAAAATTCACAAAATGACAATTTCTACGTTATTCTATTAATACAATGTTTAAAAACAATAAAAATTCCAAGAGAAATTAGTTAATGAGAATATATGTATATTTATTTTTCTGATGGGGCAATCGCACAAAAAGTGGAAACAAATAAAATTTTTCTATCAACTATCTGTGCTTTTGTATTATTTTCATACCGTGTGTTAAAAAACTAATGAAGAAATTACCATTCCAATGATTTTCCTTTGAAATTTTTGTTGATTTTGCAAAAAAAAATCTTAAAAAATAGAAAAAATCATTTTACCACTTCCGAACTCACACATACGCTAAAAAACACATCTGAGAACACTACTTAAATTGTTCACCAAAAAAATATACATTAATCGTTTCGAAAATCAAAATATAATAAATAGATTTGTAAAACCCCTATAAAATCTAACGGGGCGATTAGGTACCACATCAATTTCTTAAAAATAATTGAAATTACTTTCAAAACAAGGTATATTACATTAAAATCGGTAGAGTCTTTCAGGAGTTACAGGCGATTCAATGAACACACCTTGTTGAAAAAATCGTAATTTCACAACAGTTCAATTGGTTGTAACTCGTGAAAAACATTTCTTATTATTTTTTTTTTCAAAAAATACGTATAAAATATTTTTATGAGAAATATACATACACAAATTTTGAAAACAATCAAAGCTATCGAGGTCACAAATCATACCGCTTTTCATGGAATGATTCGTATACAAATATTTGGCATACTACTCTCACATATTATTTTCACCGAATATGTTGGATATTTGAGAGAATAACTCGAATACGTATCGATTTATAATTAATATACATTACATTACAATATGCAAATATATATAATTTCCACCAAATTTGCTTAGCAATGTTGTGTCAAAGGCCTATTTTTTGATTTATTTCATAAAGTCAACACATAAATTGTATTTTTTCCTAACTAAATTCCAATTTTCGACTAGGCCCTGTTATTAATTAATTATGATGGTGAAATTCACTTATACATACAAACAGTTGTTTAGGAACAGAAGCCAAAATGATGGAGAATAAATAAGAAATATTTTTTTGAAAATCAATTTCTGCTGGCACAAAAAAAAATAAAAATCCGAAAAAATAGTTTGCTTTAGTTTTATCAGCTCGTATTCTAGTAAAGGAAAAAATGCCTAGATGAAAAAGTTGCGAGTTGTTCTGCTCATTCGTTTGGGAGAAACATTTACTTAAAGAGTCCGGGCATTTTTTGAAATCTCGCTGCGAAGCCACCTAATGAAGGCTTTCATAGGCCGGAAACCATATTAGTGGTAGTATGCAACCAATGACATTTGCAAACAAGCGCACTAAGTAACAAAGCACACCATTATCATCCCAGCAAAATGATTCGGAAGTTGTGAAAATTTGAACTACTGCAAGTAAATATTAAATTAGATTTTTAAATTATTAACATATTGGCATTTATATTAACTTATTGGAATTTATTTAAAAGAACTTTCTGAAAAGCTTGAAATATGCACATTAGGATTTAACTAAAATGTGCTTCATAAAGAGGTACTTCCAATATATTTGCTTGGACATGTTGATGAAATGAAGATTATTCCAAACCTAACCAACTAAATTAAAGAAATCAAAAAAAAAACAAGTAAGGAAAGGCTAAAGTCGGGCGGGGCCGACTATATGATACACTCCACTTTCTATCCGAATACAATTCAATTCGGTAGAAAATTCAAAAAGGGAAAGAATTTTTGTACATTTCCTAATCATAGGCTGATATGACCTGACCAAATTTGTCAAATCGAGAAGAATATTTGTATCGGGGCTATATCCAAGCATGGAATGTGACCCACTTACACAATATGTTCTTCTAGTTCAAGTATAACGCGTTATGCTCAATTTGAAGAAATTCTCTGAAAATAAGTGGAAATTTGGATGGGAGCTATATATAAATCTGAACCGATCTGACCTATTATCACCACAGGTGTTCCTAGTTTAAATGTAAGATGTTTTGGCAAATTTGAAAACAATCTGATAAAATATGTTGTTTCTAGAGCGGAAAAAGTCAAGTTGGGAGCGAAATTTGTATAGGAGCGATATATAAATCTGAACCGATCTGACCCATTTTCACCATGGGTATTTCCAGTTGAAATATAAGGTATTTTGCTAGATTTGAAGAAAATATGTGGTTTATAGAGTGGACAAAATCAAATCGGGAGTGAAATTTGTGTGGGAGCTATATATAAATCTGAACCGATCCGACCCATTTTCACCATGAGTCTTCCTAGTGGAAGTATAAGACATTTTAGCAAATTTGAAGAAGATCCGGTAAAATGTGTGATATCTAGAGCAGAAAAAGTCAAATCGGGAGCGAAATTTTATTGGGAGCTATATATATAAATCTGAACCGATCTGACACATTTTTACCACAGGTGTTTCTAGTTCAAATATAAGAAGTTTTGCAAATTTTGAAGAAAATCTATTAAAATATGTGGTATCTAGAGTGAAAAGAGTCAAATCGGGAGTGAAATTCGTATATCTAAATCTGAACCAATTTTCTTCAAATTAAATAGCGTTCATCCTTATCCCGAAAAACTTCGTTGTGCAAAGTTTCATTTGGTTCTGTCTACAATTGCGACCTGTATCGTGATTACAAGAATAGATGGACGGACGGACAGACAGACAGACAGACGGACATTGCTAAATCGACTCAGAAAGTGATTCTAAGACGATCGGTATAATTAACAATGGGTCTATCTCGCTTCCTTTTTGGTGTTAGAAACAAATGCATAAAGACATAATACTCTCGTGGAGTGTATAAAAACAAGCCGATGTTGCAATTTTTTCAGTTTTTATGTGAAATTTGAAGTTATTCAAAAAAAATCATATCAATGTCTAATGCTACAAAATTAAAATTTACTTATTTTGCGTTTTATTATTGCAATTAAAAGGGTCACATTGGATCGAGTCGACAGATGATCAACATATAGATCTGGTTCAAAAATAAATATATTTAGTTTTTAATTAATTCATTAATCTTTATTGAATTATTCATCAGTCTTATACAAGATTTTAAATATATGTAAACATTAAGAGATTTGGTTTAAAATAGCATCTATAACAATTTTCGCTTATAACAAAATAATAAGTAATTTATGAGAAAACATATAGATATCGGCAGAAGGGAAATTTTATAAAAAAAACCTTCATTAAATAAATATATTTAGATTTTCCAAATAGTGTAATGAAGGTTCTTCTGCCGAAATCGAATGCGAATACTTCATATGTTACAACCACCATTCCGTGTTAGAATATGTTATATTGGTGACCTTCGCAAAAAGGAAAATTGGGACCTTCTGGCTAATGTGATTCATCACACCAAACCAGAAGACAATTGAGATTTGTTTCGTTTTTTTTCGGTTGGTATTACTTTCATATCTTTTTACATTCAATCCATCACATCGGTAATCGTTGCAGACATTACACGTATCTTCAAATAAGACCCATTACTAATCGGCACCATAAATAACCACGATATATGAATATGGAGCACAGGGCCATAAATAACCGCAGTGATTATAGTTTATTCGAAACCAAATAAAGCAATTGAACAATTTTCGTAACAAAAACGAAACTGCCATTGTCATAAATTACTGCGGCTGTCCCAAAACAAGAATGGCGTTTCAGTCTTTCCAAGTATTTCTGTTGGTGGGTAATTGAAATATTTACATTCAAATCAAGCATTTCTGAGCATTTTCAACAATCAGTTTTGCCTTTTTTCTTCGCTGCTCTTTCGAAAGCGATATTGTAGCGATACTGGTGCCTTGGAAATGTAATGTTTATCTCCAACGAAAACGACAAATGACAGTTTCAAGTGCAGGCCTCGTTCGAACTGCACTCCACTCCAGAAATCAGTGGAACATGAAGCCGTTGCTGCAAGGCAAGATAAGAGTGTTCATTTTGGAAAAACGCAGTGCCCGACTGCACGAATATCAATCATTAAGGCCCGCGGCATGGATAGGAAAATGCATTAGTGTTAATGAAAACATACATATCTATGTATGTATGTTTGTATGTATATGTTGATATGCACACATATATACATTTCCATGTAAACCGAAATTAGTTTCAATTGGTGGTCTGGATGATTGTATGATTCGGTTAATTAATATTTAATGAAAACGAAAATAGTTGAACAATTATGAAAGAACGAACAAACGAGCGAAGAAATCTGTATGATCGGTGCTGATGTCTGGGCATGTAATTGAAATTAATTAATAAACAAATATGTATACAAATTTACTTTGTATTGTACATGATTTCCTTATGGAATATACTTTGTATGGGACTTTTTGAGAAGCGTTCATTTGCTATTATTTGTTATTTAAAATTTATTTCGGGACATTTTTGAGGCTACAGTTTAATAAGAGTCGACTAAATATATAGAGAAAGAACGTGTTTTAGTAAAATCCAGAAAAAATAAAACAAGTAAGAAGGCGTTAAGTTCGGCCGGGCCGAATCTTATATACCCTCCACCACGGAGGGCATTCCACAGTATTACCGGCAGATTAAAGGATGTCGACTTTACCTAGAAGCACAGTACCATATTACGAAAATTGTGATATTTTTATGCACATTACTATACTTGTTTACTCTTTCAAACTATAATGTATACTTATGCGCACTGTGTAAAATCTACTACTATAAATAAATACAATGTTGTAATTGTGAAAGTGAACATGCCTAAATATTAGGCGATTGTCAGTCGCCATTAGAAAGAAGCATTTTCAGATACAGACAAAGTGATAAATGTACAATTTTCGAGTCTTCATAGTTAGAATGTATACACCGAATTTCATGATTTCAACTTCAGCGGTTTGGTAGGTCCCATTTTTATCCCTCTTTTTAATTATATCCCTTAAAAGTACGAATTTGGAAAAATCCCTCTATTTTACGTGTCTATGCAATTAGAGGGATGTACACACCGAATTTCATGATTCTAGCTGTTGTCGTATCATTGGTACCATATTTTATCCCTTTTTGTCCCATTTCGCCAGCTAAAACTTTTATTTTCTTTGTGGTGCTTCCAAGCTACAAGAGAAATGTCCGCAACAAATTTCAAATACATATATGAAAATCAGAAATTTAATTAATAAGCCAAGGCTACCAATATTTGTATACTATGTATATATAATGGAAATAATACTAGTAAATAATAATAGTAAATATAAGGCAACAATTATAAATACCCTAAATATTGGGGGATAGAGAGTGTATTTTCAGCTACAGTCGTTTGGTTGGTTGTATTTCCATCCTATTTTAATTTCAAAAGTATAAATTTTGAAAATACCTTATCTCTCACGTACGCAGTATAAGACAACTTCATGATTCTACCATTTTTTGTCGTAAAAGCAACAAAATAAAGTACAAATTTGGAAAACAAAATATTTTACGTGGCTATGCAGTCAGAGGAATGTTTACACCGAATTCTATGATTCTACCAGCGGCAATTTTGTTGGTACCATTGTTATCCCCTTTTTCCAATTTTGCCCCCTCAAGAGTACGACTATCTAAAATCTCTTTATTTTACGTATCTACACAATTAGAGGGATGTACACATCGAATTTCATCATTCTAGCTGTATTTGTTTAGTTGGTACTATTTTTATCCCCCTTTTTCATTTTAACCCCAAAAAGAATTTCGAAAAAACGTTTTATTTTTCGTGTCTACGCAGTCAGAGGAATGTATACTCCGAATTTCATGATTCTAGCTGCTGTCATTTGTTAGGTACTATTTTTATCCCCTTTTTTCCATTTGAACCCCAAAAAGTACGAATTTTGGAAAGTTCTTTTATTTTACGTGTCTACGCAATCAGAGGAATGCATATATCGAATTTCATTATTCTAGGTGCAGCCATTAGGTTGGTACTATTTTTATCCCTCTATAATGTACGAATTTAGAAAAAATGCTTTTATATTATGTATCTACTCTATTAGAGGAATGTACACGCCGAATTTCGTGTTTCTATCTGTTGTCGTTTGATAGGTACCATTTTTATCCCTTTTTGTCCCATTTCGCCCCCTACAAATAAAAATCACTCTATGGTGCCTTTGTATGCTATAAAGGGAATGCGCATTGCAAATATCAAGTAAATACAAGCTAATATGTTCAAAAAATATGCTGAAATACTCTAAATATTAGGGGTATTTTCAGTCCTTGTGAGGGAAAAATTTTTCCCTCTGGGCCGATTTCGTCCACTTTCAATCCCAACCGATCTACAACCATAAGACACATTTAGGAAAAATTTGAACCTCCTAGCTCATTTCGTTCGGCCGCTATCGTGCTTTCAACAGACAGACGGACAGACGGACATGGCTATATCGTCTTAGAATTTTACCACGACCCAGAATATATATACTTTATGGGGTCTCCGATGAATATTTCAAGGTGTTACAAACGGAATGACAAAGTGAATATACCCCCATCCTGGAGGTGGAGGGTATAAAAAGACAATTATGAAAACACTCAATGCAAAATACGACGGGACTTATTAAAATAAAATCCCTATTTTTGTGGCGCAACGTAGAACTTGTCTTTTATGCCTTCGAAATAAGAAAGTATAAGAAAGTATCTATTTTGGCCGTATTTTTCATGGAATTGAAAAATTACATCAAGCTAACCTTATTTCATGAAAACTGTATTGATATTAAAAAATAAATATCTTATAATCAATCAATCATTTGGAATACAAAGAATTATTAAGGAATTTTCATTATTTTCAGAGTAAATTTGGTAATTTAGATCACGTTTGTACACTCCACGACGTAAAATGCTTTTGTAAGAAATCGAGTTAAACCCATTTCTGAGTCGATTTATTTTTTTACAAATTTGTTGTCTGACTTTTTTAATTTTGTGCACTACGTTAAATACAATATAATTAGTTTTGGAAACTGGGAAAATAATTATTTATTCTCATTTTGTCCAATAAATGAAAATTAAACTTATTAATTTTTAGTGAACTTTAAGTTAACAACAACGTCCAACAGTCCACATTACACTTGGACCGGACGATAGTTTTTTCATTTCCTTATCCTGTTGCCCATTCACAGGACTACTAGAAAGTTCCATAGGATACAAGTTTGCAAAAATTATTTTGGATACATAGTCACACCGGTATAAACGACAAATTTAAGAGATGAATATATATATAATAATTCAAATTATTCTATCTGTGTTAGTTTAGCATTTACAGTCATTTTAAAGTGTTCCATCTCAAAAAGTAAAATATGAATAAAGTAAATAAACTGAAAGAGGAAGAAATGCGAAGCTAATACAGATAGAAGTATGCAATTTTAGGTATTTTTAACAGATAATCTCCTCTTTAATTTAAAATTTATATTTATTATTTATTTATATAGGGTTTCTATAGTTTCATCCGGTTGAAGTACAATCACATTTTTAAAAAGTTAAGTTTTCTAGTTTATTTTTCTAATTTACATTCATATATATATATATATATATATTTTAAATTATTCATGATATGTTAAGAACTGAAGTGAGTCACACCATGTCAAGCAGTACGATTATTTACCTCAATAGCTGCGATTGTTTTAAAAATTTGTGTATCTCATAAAAATATTGTATACGTATTTTTGGAAAAAAAAATAGATTTTTTCACGAGTTATTTATTCAACAGAGAAAAAATATGTTTTTTTTAATAAAGTGTGTCCACTCAATCGCTGTAACCCCTGCAACACTTGACCGATTTTAATGTGTTATACCTTCTTTTGGGGGTAATTTCAATTACTTCTAAAATATCAATTAGTTATGTATATATATTATGTATAGTTATGTATAGTCGCGTTATGTTTTGATTTGAACTGGGATATTGTCCTGGACCAAGACCATTTTGCTTCTATAATTAATTGAATGCAAATTTATTTACAAATGGCATGGTGACATTTATTACGTGGCTGCAGACTACCACGATCACGACTTCGACCATGTCAAAAGTTTTTTCAAGTGGCTTCGCAGCGACTTTTCAACATCAAACCTGGCCTCTATAAGGAGATGATTCTCACAAACGAACGAGAAGCACAACTCACTTGCCGAATTTGCGTTTAAAAAAAATAGCTCCAAGTAATAAAGCACACATGCCATCTTACAAGCATCTCATTGAGTTGCATATGTAAGTATGTGTATATGCAGGTATAGTTACCCAGCAATACTTCTGCCGTTTTATTTCTTTTACTTTGTCTTAAGATATGATTACATTTAAGTTTATTCATTTGTTTAATTTAAAGTAGTGTCCTTAGATGTCTTTTTTAGCGACTGTGTGAGTTTGGAAGTGGTGAAATGATAGCTTCTATTTTTTACGATTTTTTTTAATCAGCTAGAATTTCAGTGAATTATTAATTTTTTCATTAGTTTATTAAAACAAGTTATAAAAACAGAGATATGTCATGAATCGGAACGTTTTCGCGAATCTTCAAATCACGTTTGTACCTTCCACAGGGTATCATGCCTGTATACATTTGTTTGTAAGACCCAAAGACCTGATATATTTAGAATCGCTTTCAGAGTCGATCTCGGTATCAAGCGAGAACTAAGCTATTTGTTTTACAAATTTGCTGTCGTTTTTTTCATTGTGTACATTAGTAAGTCGTGAAATTAAGAGCGTAAAATACAATGTAATGTCAATTAGTTTCTGTGGTTGAGAAAATATTAATGATTCTACTTTCTACAAAATATTTTTGTTCGTTCTAACAAAAAATGTGTTTTTTTTAAGAATGAATATATCAGAATGCCTCTATGAACACAAAAAAAAAACTGTTTAGGTCTCGGGCAGAATTTCATATTTTATTGCTTAGATATCCAAGATATTCTACAATTCGCTAGAAATTTTACTTCACTGCAGTTTCGTCCTGCTCTCTATATTTTTCATCATACTCCATCATCTTTAGAACAGACTTCATCGTTTTTAGACGATGAGATTTGCTTCTATTTCCTTGCAGTTTCCAATCTTGGGCTTGACAGAATATTTCTTCTTGTGGTTTTCCAGGAATTATGCCCTTTTCCATTTCTATTTTCACATTTTTAGTAGAGGGGAAATAGGTTCTATATTGAATTTGCGGTACAGATCATTATCTAGTTTTTGATATATGACGTACACATTTGTAAATCCTTCTAAATGGAATTTAGGGTTGTTGCGGTATACATAGGGTTTGGGGTCCGGGAATTCCCTGGAAAAAATTTTCAATTTCCCGGGAATACGAGAAATATTAAAAAAATAATTTATTTATTATGTTGATCAATAATTTAATGTTACTATATAAATTGGAATTTTTAGATGTATTTTAAATTCTTATATGTATTTACATTACTTACAATTTGACATTGTTGAGTATTTGTTTATATTATATTACTACAAACAAAACTTTTTAAATTCGCTAAATAGCCATTTTATGCGAAACCCAGTTAGGGGAATAAAAACTTTTTGTAAGGCTATTTGCAGAATCTTTATTGTGAAATAAAAATATCATGTCGACAATACTATGGCTTACATATGTAAATTTTCTTGTTTTCCTAGAAGAATCGAGGTGAACATATTCTTCAAGAGCAATTTACTTTACATATGTAGCCAGAAAGAAATGGTCTAAAAATAGGAATACAATAAAAAATGTTCGCCTGGAAACTTTCAAGAGATATCTTATAGGAATATAAATATATACTACCGTGTATTTCAATGGCTAGTTGTAAGAATTAATGACTGGGCTATTTCAATATTTTTATTTTTTATGAATTTATTAAATTAATATTAATTTTTATGTTTCTATTGTTTTTACAGTTCAGAATATTCCCACCTAAATATTTTTGTCTCCAGACGAATGAATATTCTAAATTGAATGTGTCATAACATATGAGTTATTTGTTTCCTTAATCGTTTTCAATTTTGAATCTAGTGTAGGTGTCAGTCACTTCTACCTGCGATATAAAAGTCCAATTCTGACGATCTACACCTTTTCAAGTTTATAATGAGAAAATGTAATTTATAATCAGAATATGTAAGTTCATGATGAGATGTAAATTCATAACAGGAAAAGTAAATTCATAATAGGAGCATGATAATTCACAATCAGCTCTATAAATTCGTAATGTGAAATGTAAATTCATATTGAGAAATATAAAACCATAATAAGGACATAATAATTGATAATGAGATATATAAATACAAAATGAGAAAATCCAAATTGATAAAGAGAAAATATAAATTCTTATTCTTATATATTCATAAAATATAAATTCATAATCAGGAACTATAAAATTTATAATCGAAGCTATGTATGTGCGTTTTTCTATGGATATTTTCGTAGAAACACATATTTTATCAATGTTCTCATTATAAATTTACATTTTCTCAATATGATTTTATATTTTCTCATTATGAATTCATATTTTCTGATTACAAACTTGTATATTTCATTATGAATTGGTATGTTCCTATTATGAATTAATTGTTCTCAATGAATTATGATTTATATATCTCATTATGAATTAACATGTTCCTATTATAAATTTACATTACCCATTATGAATTTATATGCCCCTAATATGAATTTACATTTCTCAATATAAATTTGTATGTTCCGAATATAATCTTGAAAAGGTGTAGAGTAAAATATTTGTAAAATGAAAAATAATTTGTAAAATATTCGTTTTTAATTTGTAATATGACAGTATTGAACAAAAAACACTCCAGTTATTAAATGTTGATATTTTAAACCATATTAGACATACCTATAAATAAATTACTTTTTCCCGGGAATTCCCGGGATTCCCGGGAATAAAATTTTTCATTCCCGTTTTCCCGGGAAATGAAAAAAGTCCGGGAAACCCCAAACCCTAGGTATACATAATACTGAATATTGATAAGTGGTCCTTCGATCGATATTTTCAGTGGCATTTCGAAATATCAGGTTTATCTATTCAAAAACTGCACTGAAAGAATTTTCCTTCATAATATTTATGAAGCGATTTCATAAAAGGTTTTTCATAAATTTAGTGAATTTTTTCTTAATATGTATGAACAAATTCATAATTAAAATGAAATGTTTCATACAATTTTTTATAAACATTTCATAAATCAAAATTGTTAAATTAGTGAAACTTAATTTCATAAGATCAAAGGAAGATTTCTTAAATATTATGAAATATGTCATAACCAATAAAATATTTGTCTTATGAAATGTCTTCCTAAATATAATGAAGTATTTCATAGTTTTTATGAAATGTTTCACAACATACAACTACACTTTTAGTGTGTCGACTTTATTCGGTTCAATGCTAGCAATTCTCAGTTGTCCTCCGTTAACTCTGACATAAGTATTTATGCTGATTTAGGTCAAATACATATTCATTGCAAAAACTCGCGCATAGAACTGCATTTCATAGTTTCTAAGAAATGTTTCATAAATTCTATGACACTTTTCATTGATTTGTGGTTTATGAATCATGTTTCATACATTTTATTAAATGTTTCGTTGGCGACTTTTTAATGAAAATTTTCACTGTGGTTATTACAAAATCATACATATTATGAAGATAATTATTTCAGTGTGGTAAGAGTAAGAGAGTGAAAATTATACAGTCTTCCTATATTAAAAAAACGTTCTGTCAGTAAATAGATTTTAATTTCTAATAACTTAAAACTATTTACTCGAAGTCAGAGTCGAGAATTTTGTCCGACGTAGGTATGCTCTCATTCTACCAAACTATTTAGTAGTCGGTTTTTGGATGACAATGGATGACTGATTCTTTTGAATATATGTTCCTCTGGCATCGTTCTATCGTGAGACTAGATGAATTGATTCTGTGACCTAAAAAACTCACCTTATTACGCTTTCGATTTCAACGATTCGTTCGTCTTAGAAGAATTAGTTCGGTGGAATCTAGCTTTAAATATTAAGATATTTAGTTGTATATCATATTTAATTCGCATTATCATATTTTTCACGACACTAATCGTTTGTTATTTTAGTTTTTTTGGCGCGTTTTGTTGTTTGTGTGAATTCCATATATAATTTGATCTGCTAAATCAATTTTATGCTAATCATGTTGTCTTAAGTAGTTCAAGTAGTATGAATGACCAAAATATCCCAGCGTCTCATTTCAAATATGACAAATCCATAAAAATATGCATCATTCCACGTACTAAATAGTAGTAGTGGTATGCCTCGCCACCATCATCATGATCATCATCATGCTGATAATAATAACAACAATAATAATAGTAATAACATTGATAATAAAAATTAAATGTCACAGACTCTTGAGTACAAACAACCATTGTAAAAATAATAACTGCCCGTACATTAGCTGGCACAACAAAAGACATTTCATCAACGAATATTCGAATATTCGTTTGAAAACTATAGCAGCACCCATGGTTAGCGAAAAACAAAGAAAAACGTTAATATACATTTGGCGCCAAATATGATTTTATGTGACTCGCTCGGTATGAGCAGAACATGGGTGAATACTCCAAATAGTAGCACTCATAATGTCGATGATGACTATCGGAGACTGGTGGACGTCAGTCACTTAACAGACAGCTAACTTTAATCTCCCCTCCCCCGCCCTCCTCCTCCACTCATTTCGAACATTAAGATTATTTTAGCTGGAGACTGTGTAGTTTTTGAAACAACGCGTTGAAAGATACTTGAAAATACTCTGTATCATTAAATAAATACCCCCGCTGATCCCACCCCTCGGGACACAGAGTACAGACCACATCGCAGCAATGTGGCATGTGTTACTTTGTCTGATGAATTTGCATTTTCAGTTCGTTACATTTTGCAAAAGTAATGAAAGCCAAAGTAAGGAGCCATCTTCGATATTTTGTATATGTAAATTATTCAAAAAAAAAGAAAAAATACTATGTGTATGAAGGAAGGAAGTTGGCAGCAGGGGAATGACAAGAGATCTTAATGTGGCAACTATTTTGTGGAATTTGCTTAGCGCAGAGGGATGACTTCTACAACAAGGCCATATATAGCTGGTCTCATAGAATGAGGGGAGTGGATACTAGTGGATAGTAGTAATAAATCACTTCAAGTTACAAGCCAAAAATTTACATTAAGGGCAATTACTTAGTTACAGTCCGAAATATAACGATAAGAGCACTTTCCATAATAATGTATATGTAAATCATGTCAACTGATGACTGACGATGATTAGTTTTACTGTCATGACCGCGATCGAATATTTATCATATAGCAATATGTCGACTAAATTTCAAAATTATAATTGAATAATTCCAAATAAATTACTTATGTGCCAGTTAGTATGTTAGTGCTATAAGTCAAAAATCCAAAAAGAGAGATATGCTAATTTTTCTTATTACTTAAATCAGTGCTCTAATTTAAGGATGTTACTTTTTTAATATTTAAAAAAAATGTCACAATAACATTTCCCGATATTGCCTTTAGTCGTAGTTTGAAAGTTATCTAAGCTATATCCACCGACATAGATGTGCTGCGATTTAATCACATATTTATAATGCCAATTATAAGTGATTCAGATAATCTAAACAATATATAAAATGAAATTATTTTAAAAGTAATAATTAAATATTTCAATATAAAGTCTGTAGACGAAAAACCCGTAAATATAAGATAAATTAATTTTAATTTTGTCCTTGATATGAAATATTTTCTACTTTCTTTCATCTTTATTAAGGAAATTAATGAAATTAAAAAAAGTGTTTATTTTTTTCAATATTAAGTAGAATGAAATTGGTCTAAGTCAGTGCATCCTCTGAAAGCAGTGATTCCCTTAGTTAGTACCAACGATGCCGATTTTTTTATAAAAGTTCAATATACTAGTAGAATATTCTAAGAAACAAATGTTGTGTTTCGGTGGAAAAATATTTTTCAATTGACTCAAACGCAAACCTTGCATGTCTCAAAACTGATAAAGTGTGATTTGTTTTCCTTTAATGAACTGTGTCCAATGTACTTGTACATTGTCCAAAATAAAAAATCTGATAATTCTTGGAATATATAGCTGATATAGTCTTTATATAACAAATCGTAATTTTTTTATTGTCGTTAAAATGTGGTCTACATAATTTAATATCAACATAAATAAAAAATCCAGAATTTTATATTGCGCTGGAGAGACTTTGATCGCCAGATGCGATTTTTACAACTTATTTTCATTAATTACCACAATTATTGTCAAACTGTTGGTCCTGAATGGGATAAATATGAAGTGAGTACTTAAATATGAGATTATTTGCATCGAAAGCACATTCTAGTCTTATGCAAAGTCAATTTTTGAAAAAATCTGACAGTTTGGCTTTTCAACGGTCAAATTGGAAGAGAAGCTACAAATAAGCTGTAAGAATAAGCCTGTTCGATTGGGCTTACTAGCTTATGATTAAGATACTTGATAAGGTGGCAACATTGTTACCCATTGGTTTTTCTTAAATGAATTAACAAGAAAAATCTGGTAGCAATGCTAAGAGAGTAGTAATCTACTTTCTTGTTTAGCGAGTAAATTCCATACAAAAATTAAGCTAGTAAGTCCAATCGAACAGGCCAAATAATTATATCCAAAAAAATCCAATCGTAGTTTGAAAGTTATCTAAGCTATATCCACCGACATAGATGTGCTGCGATTTAATCACATATTTATAATGCCAATTATAAGTGATTCAGATAATCTAAACAATATATAAAATGAAATTATTTTAAAAGTAATAATTAAATATTTCAATATAAAGTCTGTAGACGAAAAACCCGTAAATATAAGATAAATTAATTTTAATTTTGTCCTTGATATGAAATATTTTCTACTTTCTTTCATCTTTATTAAGGAAATTAATGAAATTAAAAAAAGTGTTTATTTTTTTCAATATTAAGTAGAATGAAATTGGTCTAAGTCAGTGCATCCTCTGAAAGCAGTGATTCCCTTAGTTAGTACCAACGATGCCGATTTTTTTATAAAAGTTCAATATACTAGTAGAATATTCTAAGAAACAAATGTTGTGTTTCGGTGGAAAAATATTTTTCAATTGACTCAAACGCAAACCTTGCATGTCTCAAAACTGATAAAGTGTGATTTGTTTTCCTTTAATGAACTGTGTCCAATGTACTTGTACATTGTCCAAAATAAAAAATCTGATAATTCTTGGAATATATAGCTGATATAGTCTTTATATAACAAATCGTAATTTTTTTATTGTCGTTAAAATGTGGTCTACATAATTTAATATCAACATAAATAAAAAATCCAGAATTTTATATTGCGCTGGAGAGACTTTGATCGCCAGATGCGATTTTTACAACTTATTTTCATTAATTACCACAATTATTGTCAAACTGTTGGTCCTGAATGGGATAAATATGAAGTGAGTACTTAAATATGAGATTATTTGCATCGAAAGCACATTCTAGTCTTATGCAAAGTCAATTTTTGAAAAAATCTGACAGTTTGGCTTTTCAACGGTCAAATTGGAAGAGAAGCTACAAATAAGCTGTAAGAATAAGCCTGTTCGATTGGGCTTACTAGCTTATGATTAAGATACTTGATAAGGTGGCAACATTGTTACCCATTGGTTTTTCTTAAATGAATTAACAAGAAAAATCTGGTAGCAATGCTAAGAGAGTAGTAATCTACTTTCTTGTTTAGCGAGTAAATTCCATACAAAAATTAAGCTAGTAAGTCCAATCGAACAGGCCAAATAATTATATCCAAAAAATCCAATTTAAGACCAAGACTTAGTACAAATAAAACTAATATTAAGCAGCCAATAACTCCGCGTCTATAAATCATTAATAGCTATTTCAGAAACCCTCTAGGAAACAAATTTAAATGGAAAATGCATTCTCTGATTTAATAACCACTAAAAGACAAAAATCTCAAAAAATTAGCATTGCATAAAAATATAATGTGTTTACAATGCAAATAAGCCCATATTTAATTTTTTATTCATTCAGGAACAACCGTTCGAAAAAAAATGCGGTACAACATACAAAACTTAAACGAAAAATCGTCCAAAACAATAATTAGGTCAAAAATGGAGAAAAATGACCCAAACAAAATTAAATTACACCAAAAAATAAATGATGAATCACTCAAATCAAAAATCGCCCTTAATTTTCATATGAAAAATCTCTCATAAATTTGAGTAATTTTTAATATGAAAAATCAACCAAAAATATATCTAATATGTCTAAATGCAGAGTAACGGCTTACGGGGATGGCGGCCTTCGATTGGACTTAAAGTAGGACAATAGTTTTTCTGCGTTGCTGGTCTTAAATATTTTCTGCTCTAGGGTATGTCCTAAGACGGCTACGCAGTGTAAAGGTTTGCAGGGTTGCATTTATGAAAAATCGTCCAAAATTATCATTTTTCATAATAGAATTTGAAAAATCGCCCAATGAAGATATTTTATATTTGGTTTCATTATGAAAAATCGCAGATATAAATATTGGCCAAAACTTATGAATAAAGACTAGGGTTTGTATTTCCCCGTATTTTTTATTTCCCGGGAAACGAGAATTCTTTTTTGAATTTTCCGGGATCTCGGGACAGGTCGGAAAACGGATGGAAACTTATTTAATCTTTTTTCAAATAAAAAACGAGCTCTATTAAAGTAAATTATTTTATATTAGATAAATTAAAATCAAGTTTTATAGAATTTATAAAAAAATAGGAGCTTTTTGGAATACAACACCTTTTTTAAAAAGGCAATGATAATTCAAATTCAAATAAATGTTTGTTCTAATATTTTTGTTAACTTTAACAACTTTTTTCGTTGAAATTGTCAGATGATCTTTTTTCTGTGGAGAAACCTACATTAGTCCACTTTAGTATAAATAATATCTATCTCTTAGATTTTTTAATGCTTGCTTTATTGAAATCGATGCCCTTAATACAATATTTAAAAAAGCGCATTTATTATTTGTAATTTTTGCATTTATACTAACACACTTAAAGTATTTTTCTTGTACAATGTATTCTAACATTTATATGTGGTAGTTACACATACATGTCACTTATAAAAAACAATTTCCTCCAATTATACGAATTACTAAAAAGGTAATTACTCAAATTTTCCATGTAGTTGGCTATGGTATGTGCCTTTATACAAATATTCCACAGTGTACACACAAAGTTCGTCCTTAAAAAAATGTCTGACAAATATTGCAAAGAAAATTCACCGACATTACAATAAGACGAATACGAGTACGACGAGTATACAAGTGGGAGTGAATAGTAGTTGAGTTCGGTCTTCCTTTTTTGTTCATCCCACCAAAAAATGTGTACGTGCATAAGTGAGGACCTACATACACACATACACATGTATACATATGTATGTGAGGATGTAAGCATGTGTACTCGTATGTATGTACAGATACATTATTACATCCCGTATGAATTCGTATGTATAAAGCGTACACAGCGTCAGTACTTTTTTTTGCCAAATGGACTTTTTCCATTATCTAAATGGAAAACTTGCTTAAAATTACTCGTGCGCGATATTACTTTATTAGATTCCTTTTTTCATTTTTTCCGTGCGTCTTCTTCCTCCGCCTCTTCTCCACCTCATCCTTAGAGTTCGTGCTATGGCTGTTGCCATTTTTATTCCTTGATATGATATGGTGGGCTGGTGGTGGCCCACCATTCCTAACAAGGCTAATGGCTGGCTGACGTTGGCTAGGTTTTGAGATGGCTTGGCTGGAATACAATGTAAAGAGAGAAGACCAAAGAAATGTTTTAGTTTCTAAGAAATGCCATATTTTATATAACCCGATTGTCTAGGAATGCCGTCACAAGAAATAGTTGCTGCCGCTGATGATGATGAAGCAGCAACTGAAACAAATGGAAGTACCTACTGGAGGCGGCAGCAGTTAGTGGCGATAAGAATACAAGAAAAACGGGCGTGTCTCATTACTTTGTATGAGCGAGAATATTCCTTCTATGGAAACCTTTTAAGTTGGCCTGGTGCACATAGTTGTCATGTTTTCCTTTTAGTTTTTGCTGCTGTTGTTGTTGTTCGTGTCGTCAAAGGCAACAATTTTTTTAATCAAATATGCAAACAATTAACACCATCGCCATAAAACTAAGAATTGCACATGACATGTTCGAGTGTAAAATAAAAAGTTGTTCTCTGTGTGTGCGTTTGCGTTTTTCCTTTTCTGTCGGCTTATAAATTATTAATTTTTTCTCGTTTGCTTTGTCTCTGCTTTAATTGCACACATGTCCGTGGGGTGGGGGTATCGCGATATGGTAGTTGTTGTCTGTCTCTCGTTGCACTGGATGATGCAGTTGTTTGTTGGTTGTTCGTTCGTTGCTGCCAACTGTTGACGCCTTAATGAACCAGTGGAACATGTTGTCGGCTGTCTAGTTAATCGCACAGTGTTGCGAAGCTTGATCTTTTCTTTTCTCTAGAGAGAATAAATTGTACCACGCACATATAAATAATCAAAAAATTGGAATTGCAATTTTATGTGTGAATTTATACAAATTTTCAGAGAGGTTTCGAACATATACTTTTTAAAACCTTCTAGACTTTCTGAAGCAATATAGAATTTTTAAGGTCTTTTTAAAATAACTCGTCTGAAATGGTAATTTTCCAGTAAAATCATGAAAACACGAAAATTACATAAAAAATCGTGGATACTTTCTTAAATTTCGGACAACGTGTATGAAAAATACAAACAAACTAAACGAATTGAGCCAATTTCAAGATTGTGTAATGTTAATTTCGCTAATAGACACCAAATTGTTCGGAAAATTTTCAATTTATTAACCGATTCCACTGATATCATAATGAAATCTAAAATATTCCTAATAAAAGCAAATAATTTGCTTGATGCTTGTAGAGCGCTAAGATGTAACATTTGCGATTGGACATTTTTATGGAGCTGTATCTAAATCTGAACCGATGTGTCCTATTTTCATCACAGATCCAACAACATCGGTTTCTTTACTTCCAATGTTTTGGGAGATTGCAATTATAATACATATCCATTTCGACAAACGAAGAAAACTGTTTGATATACATAAATTTATTTCTCTTTGTTCATTTACAATAACTGATGACATGTTTACCGCAAACAAACTAATTTTTCCCACAAAAGAAACTCAAAAACGATGTTCACGTGTCTAAAATTTCGTTTCTACGAAATTCATTTTTTCTCTGCGTGTAGATCTCTATTTTAAAATCTAGTTTAAAGTTGCGAAACAATAAGAAATGAGTTTCAACTTACTAAAATTTTTGTTATGTCAAACGATTTTTTTTTCTACATATGTAACAAGTATTATTCAAAAGAGAAACAACAAATTCAGTAACTCGGATCTACGCAGGAAGACGTACCTAAAACTCTAAAATACCAATTATTTGGTTTTTTTGGAATTAAAATTTCTAGTTGTTTCTTCTTGCATTTCATAAAACATTTTTCCAGATTTAGGACATATCATACTATAAAATTCCATCATTTCGCGTTAATAGCATTTTGATTCCCCAGTTATCAGTCTAAAATAGAAAAAATGGTGGCTTAAATTCAAAAATTGTGAAAAGTATATTTAGAAAAACCGGCGTAACTTTTTATTATATTGAGAATACTTCATGGGGAATATTTGTGCATGAAAAGTTTCAGAATTATGAATGAAGACAGTTAAAATATAAGGAATTGCAATGGCGAATTTGGGATTTTTCATCAATTGCAGCGACTTTCGCGACTGGCTACATATTTGTTACAAGCGACCAATCTGACGGATGAAGCAGGAATCTTTAAATTCGCTGTGTACATCACAGAAAATGTGTTTTCTTTACAACATTGCCAAGATTTCATGAAAAATGTTATAGTGTTTACAATAAATCTTATTCTTATTTCAACATTCATCGTGCTCAATTTTAAACATACAAAAGTGGCTATGAATCATGAAACCGCGAATAATAGGAAATTTCGAAAACGTTTTAATCGTAGCAATTAGTAATCCTTTTAGATTAAACTGTAGAAGAACGAATAATAATTTCTCTTCAAATTAAGGAGAAAATCAGTTTTTTCGCTCTCCTGAAAAGTTGTGTTTTTGTTCATAGCCACTTATGAATATAAGCCCTCGTAAGTAAGTAATTTCAAGCAACTATTTAAAAAAATTTCTACACTTAGTGAACGAGTCTGTTAATAAAAGCAGCGATTGTCTGCTGCCTATCAGCCGACACTTTTCTGTTATTACAGCTGTTTTTTGCCATAACAGCAGTTTTCTGCAATCTTACATCAGTCAGTTTGCAGTCTGCTAAAATTGGCTGTTGTTAATTAAAATATAAAAATAGATAAGCGTTCATAAGCTAGTTTAGATCGAATTTTCTTTTATATTAGCTTGGGACAATATGCGTATCATATATATAGCTAAAAACAGCAAACAGCTGTTTACCATCTCAGCAGATACAAATGTCTCTTTTTAACAGCAGAAAATCTGCTCTTTCAGTAGACTTTCTGCTTTCTTTTACTGACATATTCCTTTGAGTGTACTGACGAACTGATTGTCGGACGAATGTATCAAAATATTTCTCGAAGATCCTGGCAATAAAATATGAGTGGTTTCCAAACGCTGCAGTAAAAATTTCCTAAAAAGTTGGAAAATTAACTAAGTATGAGTAAAGTTTCCTTATTTCAAAGCCATAGTAAATAGTTCATTTACTAGAAAAAGGGTAGTAGATTTACTTAAATACATTTCTTTGGATCTAATAAAAAATTCTTACAATTGAGTAAATCCAAACTTATATTGAAGAATATTTTCAAGGTTTTAAGTGAGAAAAAAATCTGAAATTTTTTGTATGGAAAAATTCCATTTAGGAAATTTTACCTTAAAAATGTGTTTTCTCCTAAAATGAAGTTAAAATGTTTACTGAAATTTATGCCGAGTTCTTCAAACATTTAAGTAATGAACTTATAAAAAACATTTGAAATTGTAAAAAAAAATTCTTCAATATTAATCTAAGCAGCAATTCTCGTTCGAGACTTATTTCTTAAATACTTTATGAATTATTTTAAACAACCACTGCGAAGGCGCCTATCTTGCCTTCGCAACAATTATGGAGTAATAGCTCAACTCCTTATGGCAGAGGTATCATGAAACTTTTGAGAAATATTTCATGTTGTAATTTTTTGTATCAGTTTTGCATACTCTGAAGCAAAACTATTTGTTTGATTTTTTTAGTTAAATTGAACCTTTTTCCTTGTATAAAATAAAATTTTCCTCAGTTTAAGTAAAAATTTACTCGTATTGAGGAAAAAATCTGCAAAATTATCCTCAGTTTGACTAAATATTTATTTCATTTGAGTAAACATTTACTTAGTTTTAGGAAATTTTCAGCAAAATTTTACTAAGATTTAGTAAAAAATTTACTTAGTTTTAGGAAAATTTTGCTTAAATTTAGTAATTTCTTGGTTATAGGAAAAATTTACTTAGATTTAGGAAAATTTCAGCAAAATTCTACTTATATTTAGTAAAAATGTACTTGGTTTCCTAAATTTTAGTTAATTTTAACTCATTATAGAGTTAACTTTCTTATGAGTGTAGATGAAAAAAGTTAAGAAACCGCAAATTCTAATAAAACCAATTTGAGTGCAAAATCTCTTAAAATACGTGAGAAACATTTGGAGAAAGTCGAAAAATACGTTTTTTTTTTCAATTTCCAAAAGCTGAAAATCTGTAATACGAAAAAAATAAACTTTTTTAGCTAATTATGAACAAATGCATAAAAAACAAACAAAAACAAAAATATATAATTTTTTTTCTCTTAAAAATCGAGATATATGAGAAGTGGCCAACTTTGGCATAACTTCTTATTTCAATGTTAATATAGCAAAAATAACATTATTATATTTTAAAAAACTCAAAAATGTTTACTAGAACAAAAATTATTAAATTTTGGCCGATGGAATTTGATTCTGAACCATTGTGCGGAGGTAGTTTCACCACATATCGACGCCCTCAAAATAATATTATGCTAAGCCGACTTAGCATGTCATGATCACCACCAGAACTGAAGATTCGATTGTTTAATGATGATCTACAAAATATTTCGTGACAGGGTCAAGCCATCTGTGAGCTAAACGCTCCTGAAAATGCCCCTAAAATCATGTTTTTCCCGTGTAATTGTTTTATGTTACATTTTTATCCAATTTTTTTCTTAGTCGATAGACCCATGGAAGCACTTTAAATGAAAATTTTTATTCTTGTCTTAGATTAACTCATTGATTGTATTATTGGACGTTTATATATTTTTTTGGCTTTTGAAGAAGACAGCCTAAAACTCATATTTCTTGGAAAAATTTTATAAGAGGTGTAATGTCAAAAAACTTCACTGACTCCATTTTTTTAAAATAATTTAATACAGGCGATGGTTTTCAGAGCCTAAATGTTCAAACTCTTTATTCCAAAAATGAGCGTTGCAGCGTCAATTTCTTTCCGATGTTGATCATCATTCGAAAGGTATTATTTTGTATAAAATACTAAAGTTGTGAAAATTCACAAAAAATTAATATAAACGTCCAATAATACGACAAATGAGTTATTCGAAGACAAGAAAAAAGTTGTCATTTAAAGTGCTTCCAAGGGTCCATAAATTCAGAAAAAAATTGAACAAAAATGCAACACAAAAACAAAATTACACGGGAAAAGCGTTATATTTAGGGATATTTTCAGGAGCGTTTAGCTCACAGATGGCTTGATCTAAGAACGAAATATTTTGAAAATCATCATTAAAAAATCCAGACTTTATTTTCGTGGGGTTTTTCCATTTGTATGGACCACGACCCAGTCTAATGAACATATTATTGATGATACAATTCATATATGTTGCCAAACAAAATTATAAGAAAAATCTCACAACTCGGGATTGATTAATTAATTAATTTTCTGATGACTATGCAGTAAAAGGTCCTATACTTATAAAAATGTAACAGGGAATACTTCTCCGATTGATTCTCCAATTTTTATTAGCTATTTCATGGTCAAACAAAAAACGACTTAAAAATATTTTTTTCTATTTTCATGAGAAATTCACAACATTTGTAGTCAGTCGTATATACTTTTAAATACTAAAGATACCCTAGTTGCAATTTGGAATTCCTTTTTTTATAAGATTTAGCCACATAAAAAATAATATCGTTTGCGAGTTAAGGACACAAAAATACATCAGAAAATATTGTGGAAATATTTTTCTTCAATTTGTATACAAATTATAATTCTTCTTAATGTAATAGAAAAATTTAAATTTAAATTAGAATTACGAAAAACGATTACACTCTTTCAAAGCTCTAGTAATAGATTCAAATAGGTTATTCTATATAGCTGTACTTCAAATGATACCAGTGTTATTGGCTGGCATATACCTTGCCAACAATGTCCACGATTAACAAACGTCTATTGTAAAACTTGAGTTATACCACCAGGGAAAGAAGTGCTTCTGAGTTGAAGTCAGCAGCTCAACAGGAAGGTTGCTGCAAATAAGAGAATATATTGAATCATTTCGCAAGGAAGACTTTTTGGAAATGACAATATATAAAAAACTAAATAAAAAACTAAATAAAAAACTTAGCACTTTTATCAAAAGCATACTCATACTCTAATATTAATATTTTAAATATCATAACTAACAACATATTAATAACTTACTACACAAGTTTTTCCCCATTTCTTCATTTAATTTTCACAATTTCCCTCTCGAGTTGGAACACTGTGCCACGTTTCTTTTTAATATGTATAAATTCCCATTAATTTGCATTTTAACATTTGTAATCCACTTAACCGCATCTAACAAGTTGCAACATTGTTGCAACTGCAGATAATTTATAGACTATAACTTGCACCGCTCGCATACGTGCAGCTGATCTGCCATTAAGATACAGCAGACTATACAACAAACCGACGCTCGTACTCGTTCACTCCCCGCTACAAACGTTCCTTTCAAAAAACGAAACAAGTCAAACATTTACGTTGTCGCACAATATGGAGTCGTTACTCAATTCCCACGCAAATCGCTGCATTTTAGGCAGCGGCCTGAGTGGCCGGCCTCCTGTCACTTTCATAAATACAATCATGGTGGTCTCCGCTTTGCGTCTTTGACTTCTCCCAGCAGTTGTTAATTGATTTCTTGCCTCCGGCTATGCATGCCTTCATTTGGACAGCCCCAGGCGATTATTGGACCAGAAGCCACTTTAAATTTGGATTTTTTCCTTGGATCATCGCTTCAACTCCGATACGTCTAATTTAAAGTGTACGACTAAGGTTGCCAAGGCGGGGAAATTGATGAATACATTATGGGGCGGGTGATTGGAATGCTTCAAGCGTTTTAGAGTAATCGATGGAAAATGAATACATTAGATTGACAATAAATTAGATAATGAATGTATGGGTCGTGCAGTGATTAGTTGATATTGAGAGAGAGACGCACGATCATGTTCTTCTAAATATAAATGACATTTAAATATTTTCGCCATTTGCTTCGTTGTCGAATATGGAGAAGCTGAGTTAAGATAACGTAATAATTATCGTATTCAAATTTATTCTATACATACGATGTTAAATTGTCAATGAAGCGTGATCCGCCATTTTCAATTAGTCTGATGCTGTAGCGACACAGTGGGTCTTTTTTCTTCCAAAATTTGATTCTTACAGGTGAAAGCTTCATGCAGATGTCTACTTAAGAGCACCGATGCACTATTCCAGCAATTTTTAACAAATAGCAGAAATAGTCTCAAGTTCTCAGGTACAAAGGATTAAGAACCGGATATGTTATGAGGCTTTGGAAATTATAGAAGAATGATGAAACAAAAATGAGAATTCCAAACCTGCGCCGCTACTCAAATCTTAGTCATAGACTGAATTTACTTTTTTTAAACAATTTTTCATATCATTACTTTTGGAGGTATTTTAGCCATTTCAAATACAACGTATATGACGTTTTCTTATGTATTTTGGAGCCGTAAACTCCAAAAATATTTATGAGATTTTTTTAATTTTTATTAAAATACTAAGTTTTGTCAAAGATGAAATTTCATACATACAGTCAATAACAAGTGGAATAAAATATATTTAGTTATTAAATTCTGGATTAACGGATCACATTTAACAGTTTATTTTAGTATAAAATAGTATCTAGAAGGACAGGTGGGGTTCATGCTCCGTTTCCGCGCAACGTGGGGAATTTTAGGGTGAGTGATAGAGGGTACTGGTTTCTAAATTCCATAACGAAGTTAAGATATTTTTCTTAACTTATAAATCCTTATTCTTATTGATTTATAAAACTGATAACAAATATTTTAAAAAGTTATATATTTTTTTATAAAAAAAGCTCAAAAACTGCAAAAAAATAAATTCATGGGAACTCTGACGAATCGAAAAAACATAAGACTGCATTTTCAAAATAAATATAATTTTTCATATATTTTTTATGATTTAGAAGGAATTTTTGTAGCTATTTGCCATTGAAAAGTGCAAGTAAATTCACAAATCCCTAACAAATTATCTTTTAAGGTAAATATCATCGCTGTGTAGAAATTTAAGAAATATTAAAAAATATCTGAAAATTATATCACTTTCAATTACAAAAAATCATGGGATCTCACACGAATTTGTTGTTTTGTAATTGAAAGTGAACATATTCAGCCACTTCTACAAAAAATGATAAAAATCGATGGTTAGTTTAAATATATTATTTGTCCATCAATTAAATGTTATCCCTTTGCATCATCAGAAAATTATGTATTTTTCCTTTACCTTGGTTTTTCATTTTTAAAACTTGTGTTAATAAACTACAGAAAATATCATTCTGACGAATTTTCAATGAAATTCAGGTTTATTTTCCAAAAAAAACATAAAAAAAATAGAAGCCATCACTTCACCACTTCGAAAGTTTCAAAAGATTAATTAATGTAATCATTTCGAAAATCAAATAATAAATTTGTAAAAAATTGAAATATAAATGTTTTACACATTACTTTGTAAGATAACCGTACCATTTGTGGAAGTATATAATAATAGCGTTTGTTAAGGAGTAAAACGCCACTTTGTTTTTAAAAAATTTTTGTTATTTGACTGAGTTAGTTTCTGAGAAGTTTCCATAAAAAATGTTTTAGCAAAAAAATATAAGTTTTGGAAATTCCATTTGCGGTCTCATAAAATTGCCTAAAATTCATCATAAAAACTGATAAAACCGACAAATAAAGGCAATTTGGAACATATTTTCCCCATTTTCGGAATTTTGTATTTTTTATGCAAATATTCAAACTTTGCAAATTCACTAAATTTTGAAAATAATTTTAGGCGGCGAATTAGGGGAAGGGTTAAAAACTGCCAGAAACAATGTAATTTGGAGACGTATGCTACCCTCGTACTATACGACCCTAAATATTTTTTTCATGTGTTGTTTATTTAAAACTTAAGGAATCTGTGTGTATTTGTCCATTTGTCAACACTTATCGTTTAAATTTGTACCGTATTTTCCAATTTTGAGAATGTTTTTCACTTCAGTTTGTAAAGCAACCGTGCAACTTGTGAATTTATATAAAAATGACATTTAGTAGGGAGTAAAACGATACCACGTCTTTTACAATCCATCAATAATTGACTGAGTTATTGCAATTTTCGCTACAAAATTTTTTTTGCAAAAATACAAGTTTTGGTCATTCAAGTTCACATCTCTCAACATTTTACAAATTTGAGGTCCAAAAAAATACCTTAAATTCATCAAAACAGATAAAAAACGATAAATAAACATTTTAATAAAAAATCCAAATTTTCCCCAAAATACTATACGTATTTTTTAAATAAATTTTTAAGCAATTAGTATGGGTGTCTACCAAATAATGTGTACAGGGTTGCCCATATTCGACGGACCCATGTTTTTTTAAAAAAATCAAAGAAAAAAATAAAAATTTGGCGGTTGGCAATCTTAATCATTTAATTTGTTCCAAGTAGATTTGTTTACATCAATTTTTGAATATGATATCTCTCAAATGGCCGCCTCTGGCGTTGATGGCGTATTGTGCCCTTTTTGCAGCATTTTCCATCGTTTTCGCCAACATTTCGGCCGGAATAGCGGCTATTTCTTCACGAATGTTGTCCTTGAGCTCTTCTACGGTCCTTGGCTTGTTAACGTAAACCTTTGACTTCAAATATCCCCACAAGAAGAAGTCAGACGGCGTCAAATCGGGCGAACGCGGTGGCCAGTCCAAATCACCACTTTTCGACATCAAACGGACCGGAAACAAATTCTTCAGAAAATCGATTGTTATGCGACTTGTGTGCGGTGGAGCGCCGTCTTGTTGAAACCAGAACTGCCTCATACGCTTTCGACGAATAATTGGCATCACAAAATTGGTCATCATGTCGCGATAACGCTCCTGGTTGATGGTAACAGCATGGCCATTTTCATTTTGGAAGAAAAACGGCCCAATGACCGTTTTCGCACTAACGCCGCACCAAACTGTGACTTTTTCGTCATGAAGAGGCACTTCTTGAATCTCCTGAGGATTTTCAGTGGCGTAAATACGGCAATTTTGCTTATTTACGGTCCCATTCAATGTGAAATGGGCTTCATCGGACATGATAATTTTGTTCCAAAATTGATCGTCATCTTCGGCCATTTCGATGACTCTTTGGGCCCATTCCAATCGACGAGGCTTGTCCACAGGCAACAATCTTTGCGTCAATTGAATTTTGTACGGGAACAAATGCAAATCAACGCGAATAATCCGTTGTAAAGTGGACCGAGCCATGCCCAACTGCTGAGAACGGCGTTTTTGGGATGTTCTTGGGGACCTCTCAACACTGGCTCGTACGGCAGCGATATTCTCGGCCGATCGCCTTGGTTGACTTTTATTTGGCCTCTTCGGATTAGAAAGAGCCTCACCAGTCCAAAATTTTTCGTATAAACGCTTAATGGTGTTCTTAGAAGGCGCACTTCTCACATTTTTTAATATTTTAAAAGCACGTTGAGTTTTCACAATTGACTTGTTCTGTTGAATGTAAATTTCAACTATTTCAGAGCGCTCGCGTGGCGTGTATTGTTGCATGGTAAAAATCTGCTTGGACTGACGCTTCAAACGCGGTATGTCATTAAGCGATCTGACATCTCTGTCAAAAGTTATGGCGTTGCCAGATGGGTCCGTCGAATATGGGCAACCCTGTACAAAGAAGACACTAAATGAACAATGGGAAAAAATTAAAAAACATGTCTTTGCTGGGGAAATATATACATACATTAGGCTGGGTCGATGAATATACAAATGGAAAAACAATTTCCAGTCACCCCACGAAAATAAAGTTTGGAATGTTTAATGATGATCTGCAAAATATTTCGTCACTGGGCCAAGCCATCTGTGAGCTGAACGCTCCTGAAAACACCTCCAAAAATCATGTTTTTCCCGTATAATTTTTTTACGTTGCATTTTTGTCGATTTTTTTAACTTAAAAAGTTACTTGGTTTTAGAAAAATTTACCTAGATTTAGAAAAATTTCAGCAACATTTTTCTTAGATTTAGTAAAAATGTACTTGGTTTGGGGGAAAACTTTCTGGAATTTTCCTCAGTTTGAGAAAATATTTACTTGTTTTGAGAAAAATTGAACTTGAATCACGTTCAAAACATGTACTACTTTTAAGAAAATGTTTGAACTTGATATGGGGAAATATTGCTTCAGCGCTATACGAAGTTCAATTTTCCTAAATTTTAGTTCATTTTAACTAATTATAAGTTTCACTTTTTTCTGAGTGCATGCTTTAAATTAAATTTCGTTAAGGTTTCACATTTCCCTAGTCTAAAGGCTTTCCCAAAAAGGCGTTGCTACTTATTGACAACGCGACTCGCCACCCAAAATAAAATGAATTATATAGCAATGTGGCCAAATGTATAGACATTCTCCAACCTCTCGACTAAAATGCAATAAAACTACCAATGTTATTTTACAAAAAAAAATTCAACAACAAGCCCAACACATTCATTTACTGAGTAAATTTTCCACAGGAGAATTCGACGAATGGATAACGAATGGATTCAAGATGTTATTGAGGAAACTGAAGCTTTAATAACCTCTTATATACGAAAATAAGAATATTATCAATGGTCTTGA
Source organism: Polietes domitor (assembly GCA_947397865.1). Classification (NCBI taxonomy): domain Eukaryota; kingdom Metazoa; phylum Arthropoda; class Insecta; order Diptera; family Muscidae; genus Polietes; species Polietes domitor. The sequence goes on from OX377618.1 coordinate 171,675,081, forward strand.
TGTAAGTATTGAGTGGGCCTCTATTAGGACGATATTACTTATTTAAGTCTAAATAATTTGGGTCTTGGTAAGAGCAACGATCTCAGTTAATGCAACTGCCTTGATTTTCTATCCGTTTCGCAAATCGAGCTTTTACTGTATTTCCAAAATGAAGTACATATAATTAACTAAATTTGTATTATTATTCTAAGTATTCGACCTGCATCTGTTGCATTTCTATGATTATTAAATTGTGTTTTGTTTGAAATAATTTTCATTTCCTGTTCTTCAACGAGGGACGAAATATTGAATAAATAAAAACAAAATTATAAGAAATATCTCAGACCTCGAGTTTGATTAGTTCAAAAATTTGTCTGTAAAATAATTAATTAAGATATAAAAAATGTCCATAACAAATTACACCGGTTTTCAGTTCATAGAACCAAAATTCATAAGAACAGCCCTTTGAAAAAATTTTTGTAAACTTGTCCCTTGGGCCGGATTGGTCCTTCTTCCTGTGTGTATGGCATGTCCTCATTTAATACTTTCATTTTTACCCTACAACAGAAAAATCACGGTGAGTTACATCGGTACCCCGTACTTCAAAAAACTGATATGACCTTGCGTAGCAATAGTGTCGTGCAATTCCAAAATCAATAACCTATAAAAAATGCCGTGTATTTGACGATTCCTGATTTTTTCACAACACAAGGCTGGCCATTAATTGGAAGGTCATCAGCTTAAAATAAAAAACTATCTCATTTTAGAGGACTTTCCCACAAATCAAAAAGTAACCCTTTTTTCTCGAAATTAGAACAACCGTAATAGCAGCTATTGTTTAGCTAAATGTTTTTTTCGGGCGGACGGCCATAAAACATCACTTTATGGCAACTAATTGTGGGCCGTTACCTTGCAGTTCATCATAACATCACACACTCATACATTTACACCACTCATAAATAGGTAGAGGAGTAGGTCGGTTCAGAACACATTCATGCCATTGACACACTGCTGAGTAGTGAAAAAGTGAAATACAACAACAAAACGCTAAAACTAATAAAACGCTTTAAAGCAGTCTAGCCGATGCTACATCATCCATCCATCCAAACGCGCTAATAGTTGAATTCGAACCAAAGCCATAACCAAACCACCAACACCGTCCATACATCTGCAGTCATCGTCACCGTCGTCATCATCATCATCGCTTCGGCTTCAGCGTCATAATAAGAAATTTCGTTCTGTAGGATGCTAGTGTTAATGTATTGTTGTGCCATAAATCCATAATAATACAAATCACTCACACATATGTATGTAAGCAACCAGCCGCCGCCATAACGTTATAACGCACATATTCTTTTAGCCATCACTGTTCAAGGTCATCGTGGCAATAATAATGATTTAATAGCCTCTTAAATGATTTTATGACTTTTAACTCTTACGTTTTGTTCCAATACGTACGTTTATTTTTTGTTTTGTTGATTTTTTTCTCCTGAACATTATTTGTACACCACTTTTTGTTGTTGCTTTTTATGAGAAATACACGCTCATTTGTTTGTGTAAAAAGTGTTAAGAAAGAAAGTGAAATGAACATACAACAACAACAAAAGAAAGAAAAAAGAGCAGATAACTCATACATAATAGAAATTGTGATGGCCAAGAAGACATGCAGGGAAATGTGTAACAGACAAACACACAATTGTTGTTAAGAAACGAGGTCACTGCGGTAATTATGGAGGTAGGAGATGACTAGATGGATGGATGCAGAGCTGTGAACAAAAAACGCATACAACAGGATAGAATAGGCGGAAAGAGAAAGGTCTGGTGGGGAAAACCTTAAAAATAAAGAGCAAAAACTAAAAAATCAGATCATTATGTAGTCTTTGCAATGTTCTTTTTGTTGATTTGTCATATATAGGTCATTCCATGACAAACTATACAAATAACATACATATGGTACCGATTTATCTGAAAATTACAGGAAATATAAAAAACTATGTTAGGTCATTTCAGGTTGGAAAAATAACAAGTAAAAGGCGTTATGTTCGGCCGGGCCGAATCTTTTATACCCTCCACCACGGAGTGCATTCCACAGTATTACCGGAATATTAGAGGCTGTTGACTTTGCTTAGAAGTACACTACCATAGTAGGATATTTATGCACATTATTATATTTGTTTACTATTTCAAACTATAAGGCATAGTTATGCGCAATATTTCAAATCCACTATCATATATACATACAATGCTGTAATTGTTATCAAAAAGTCAGTCGTCATTAGGCAGAAACATTTTCAGCTACAAACCAAGTGACTGTATTATTTTGATAAGAAAAGTACAAACTAAAAATATCCCTTATGCTTTGCGCCCACTTTTGGAATGTACACATCTAATTTCATGTATCTAGGTACAGCTTGGTACTATTTTTATTCTATTTTCATTTAAACGTACGATTTTGGAAAAATACTCATAATAAGCAGACAGACGATTGTAAACATCGAATTTTATGTTTCTTGCTACAGACGTTTGCTTGGTGCAAATTTTGTCCCGTTTTAATCCTAAAGGTACGAATATTGAAAGCTATCATTATGTTCGTGCCTACGCAGTCAAAGCAATGTGCACACCGAATTTCATTTTTATAGCTGCAGCCGTCCAGTTGGTAAAATTTTTGTCCCCATTCGCCCCATTCGCCCCATTTTCCGTCTAAAAGTACAATGCCTTTTGTTGTGAATTTTACGGTCAGATGAACCTATACACCTTATTTCATGATTTCAACTTCAGCGGTTATTCAAACCATTTTTATCCCTCTTTTTCAATTGATTCCCTTAAAAGTACGAATTTTGAAAAATCCTTCTATTTTAGGTGTCTACGCAATTAAGGTAATGCATACTCCGAATTTCATGTTTCTAACTGTTGTCGAATCATTCGTACCATTTTTATCCCCTTTTGCCCCATTTCCGCACAAAAGTACAAATTTCGAAAAATTCCTTTATGTTTCGCACCCACAGAGTCATGGAATGACAAAGTGAATATACCCCCATCCTTAGGTGGAGGGTATAAAAAGCAAAGCCCAAAAATAAGGTCATGATGTATGTAGCCTTTGCTATAGGGTGGACCATTTAAAATTTTAAATTCTAATCGGCTATAAAAGTATACTGATTATTTTTTCAAATTTCTGGTTTTATTGGAAAGGTTGAACTTTATCATTTAATAATGGAACACAATTTCATTCATAAGACTATCACGACTGGCTCGGCAGTACCTAATCCGAACAACCCAATTTTTCAGTACAGCCCAAAATCCACACCAAAGAGTGAATCGTTGTGGTTGCATTGGCTTCTCAATAGTCATGCGTGGATTCTCTGAACCCCATATTCGGCAATTTTGCTTATTGACATTTACACCAAGATGAAAATCAACTTCATGAAGGCTCAACTGAAGGCCAATCGCTTCTCGAAAAATTTCGGTGTAAATCTCTAAGAGTTTGCGTTAAAGACTCATTACTTTGGAAGTAAGTTTTTTTATATTTCCCAATCGCGTATAGCCTCCCATTTTGTAATTGCGAAACAAACATGAAAATAAAAATAACAAGTAAATACGGCGTTAAGTTCTGCCATGGTTTGATTTGCGTTGAAGTGCAGTAACATTACAGGAAAACGTTAGTTTTTTAATATAGTATAAGCAAAACAAATACAAATATTGGAAAAATAATTTTATGAATAATTATACAATTTTAATCATTTTAAAACATCCTGTTAATACTACTATATATATCGAAATAATACAGCAAGACAATTCAAAAAAGAGGGTGCATTTTCAGCTACAGCAATTTGGTTGTTTGTATTTTATTTCCAGAAGTATAAATTTTGATAATCAATAATCTTCATGATTCTTCCCTTTTTTGGTGTAAAAGTAAAAAGGTACGAATGTGGAAAAATCTCACCGAAATTCATCATTCTACACTGAAAGAACTTTCCTTCATAATATTTATGAAGCGATTTCATAAAAGGGTTTTCATAAATATAGTGCATTTTTTCTTAATATGTATGAAAAATTTATAAATAAAACAAAATTTGCCATACATTTTTTTAATAAACATTTCAGATTTCATAAATCAAAATTGTTAAATTAGTGAAACTAAGCTCCATAAGATCAAAGAAAGATTTCATAGTATTAAAGAAACAATTCTTAAATATTATGAAATATGTCATAACCTATAAAATGTTTGTGTTATGAAATGTTGTTAATGAAGGATTTCATAGTTTTTATTAAATGTTTCATAACATACAACTACATTTTTAGTGTGTCGTTGAATGCTATCAATTCTCATTTGTCCTCTGTTAACTCTGACATAAGTATTTTCCCTGATTTTGGTCAAGGACATACTCATTGCAAAGACTCTCGCAATGATGGTGTGTGTTGATTGGTTAGTCAACAAGTCAGACCTTCTTTTGCTTTTTTGTTTATATTGGAGACTTCAATATAAATTATGAAGCTTTTCATAAAATTAATGAAGTTTCTTCATAAAAAATCATATAACGAAAATAATGAACTTGTATGACAAAAAGTTCATGGAATGAAAAACTGCATTTCATAGTTTCTACGAAATGTTTCAAAAATTCTATGACACTTTTCATTGATTTGTTCTTTATGGAACATGTTTCATACAATTTATGAAGCGTTTCTTTGGCGACTTTTTAATGAAAAATTTCACTGAGGTTGAGACAAAATCATAAATAGTATGAAAATAATTCTTTCAGTGTAGCTGCAGCCGTTAGTTGGTGCCATTGTTATACCTCCCTTATATCCCTTGAAAGTTCGAATTTGGAAAAACCTTTTTATTTTGCATGTATACGCTGTCAGAGGAGTGTATACTTCGAATTTCATGGTTCTAGCTGCCGCCATTTGTTTGGTACAATTTGTATCCCCTTTTTCCATTTTATCTCCTAAAAGTACGAATTTCCAAAAATCCCTTTATTTTACATATCTATGCAGTCAGAGTATTGTATATACCGAATTTCATTAATTTAGGTGCATCCGTTTGGTTGGTACCATTTTTATCCCTCTATTCCCATTTTAAAGTACGAATTTGGAGAAAATAATTTTATATTATTTATCGACTCCATTAGAGGAATGTACTCACCGATTTTCTTATTTCTAGCTCCTGTGACAAAGTTAGTATACCCCCATTCTGGAGGTGGAGGGTATAAAAATGGTGTGCATATATAAATTCAGATAGCCTTAGAAATAACATTTAGTAACTCTGATTGAAAACCATGTAATTATTTGGCTCAGAGTGTATACATTTTCCCTCACAAGAAGTGAAACATCCTAAAATAAAAGGAAGTGGGACTTCGTTTGCACTGTGCTACGAACAAATTTGTTTATATATTTTTTTCAATTTTCTGAATGTATCCTGGCCTAGGCCAAATTTTCCTTTGCACAATTTTTGGAATATTCACTGAGCACTTACTACCCGAACCACTTATTTGTTGAAATCGCATTCAGCTTATATCCTTTTAGTTTAAACCAAATTATATTTTTTCCAATTAGTATCTCCGTCCAGTCGACATCTTCGTTGTAAGACCAACCGCATGCAAGCCATTAAACATTGATGTTTGTCTTTTTTAAATATCTAACATGTCATCAAAATCATTGACTGGCTGGCTATGCAACCAAATCATCCATCCGTCCAATCATTCCCCCATACATTGTGCGTTATTTTTGTGGCTGGCTGCAATTAATTGGAAAACATCTCTCACACAGACCCAAAAACACAAGCACACACACACATAAATACGTGCAGACATTGTCATTTAATGGTGGAATTGCAATTAACTGCGAAAACAAGCTGATGATGTTGGCATATACGTGACAGTCACAGTCGCAATCACACAAAATGCATGCAACGCCAATTCATTCACTTGACAAGTGCATGCGACACCGGACGGACGGTGGGTAGGGGGAATCGAATAACGCGGCAGAACTACTACAACAAATAGAAAATTCATAAACATAAAAATCAGCCAATCCAACCGAGTTGTTTGGACGCACTGCACACTGGGAGTCATTATTACTAGAATGTGCAACATAAAACCAGATGCTTTTAATTGACTGTCATCAGCAAAATCATGATTATGATTCAACATCAACTGCATCGACATCATGAACAACAGCGCGAACATGACCACCAGCAGCAACAACAAAAGAAAAAAATAATAAAAAACTAAAAATGAATGCTTGTACATAAAGGGGTATGATATAAGAGATGGATGATTAGTTTTAAGGACACTGAGATGAGCCAGGATCAGTAGAATGGACATTTGGTTAGGCGTCCTATATATTGTGACGGCTAATGCCACAAATTATTTTTATACACTTCACCAGAGGAATTCTAAGTCTGTAACTTCTTTTATAATATCTGGGATATCGATATTAGGCCCTATACGAGATTCACAATAGGGTGGGTCATTTACAATTTTAAATTAGAATTGGCTTTAAAAAAGTACTCAATTTTTTTTCAAATTTCTGGTTTTATTCGAAAGGTTGAACTTTGTATTTTAATAATGGAACACAATATCATGCCTATGACTACCACGATTGGCTCGGAGTACCTCATCCGATCCACCCAATTTTTCAGTACATGGCCCCATGATGCCGCCAGCCCAAAATCCACACCAAACAGTGACTCGTTGTGGATCCATTGGCTTCTCTATAGTCACATGTGGGTTCGCTGAACACCATATGCGGCAATTTTGCTTATTGACATAGCCACCGAGATGAAAATTAACTAAATCTGCACACACGAAATTTTTCCACGTGAATTTCTTACAGATTGCGTTAAAGACTCGCCACTTCCCCAATTTTGTTCCGGCGTATAGCGTCCCATTTTGCAAATTTCAAACATAAACCTGAAAATAAAAACGGCGGGACGAACTTTACATACCCCCACCATGGATGGCAGATGATGCCGATTTTCGTAGAAGAGCAGTAATATTACAGGAAAGCATAATTTTTCAATAAAGCCAAGCCAAAACATATACAATAATTAAGAAAAATTATAAATAAATATAACATTTTTATTATTTCAAACCACGTGTCTACGCAGTTAGACGGAAGTATGCACCGAATTTCAACCTTCTAGCTGTAGCTGTTTAGTTGGTATTATTTTTATCCCTCTGTCCCGTAGTATCCGTTGAAAGTACTAATTTGAAAAAAAAACTTTTATTTTTCGTGTCTACGACGTCAGAGGAATGTAAACTCCGAATTTCATGACTCTAGCTGCGGGCATTCGGTTGTATAAAAAATTTTCCCCTTTTTCCATTTTCACCCCAAAAAGTACGAATTTGGAAAAATTCCTTTATTTTACGTATCGACACAATTAGAGGAATGTATACACTGAATTTCATTATTTTAGGTGCAGCCGATTTGTTGGTACCATTTTCATCCCATTATTCCCATTTTACCCCTTAAAAGTACGAATTTTGGGAAAAATACTTTTATATTATGTATCTACTCAATTAGAGGAATGTACACACCGAATTTCGTGTTTCTAGCTGTTATCGTTTGATATGTACCATTTTTATCCGTTTTTGTCCCATTTTACCCCCTACGAATAAGAATCACTTAATGGTGTACGTTTTTGTTATAAGGGGAATGTGCATACCCAATATCAAGTAAGTACAAGCAGACGTATTGAATAAATATGTTTAAATAATAAATAAATATGCTTAAAATATTAGGGGTTGTTATGGGTATTTTTAGTCCTTGTGAGGGAAAAATATTTCCATTTGGACCGATTTTGCCCAGTTTCAATCCCAACTGATTCACGACTATAAAACACAATTTGGACAATTTGGACGTCCTAACTTCTTTCGTTTAGATGCTAGCGTGCTTTCAACAGACGGAAGGGTGGCTAGATCGTCTTAAAATGTTATAACGATCAAGAATATATATACTTTATAGGGTCTCAGGTCAACATTTCACAGTGTTACATACGGAATGACAAGGTATTATAAATGGAACTTAGTATACGTCCATCCTGGAGGTGGAGTGTATAATAAAAATGAATATATTCTACTTTTCAAAGTCGAAGTAATCGGTAGTTCAAGTAAAATGTTAAATGACCCACCTTATATTTATATTGCGGATTCCTAAGTATTCTTAGCTGTTCAGTTCAGAACATTTTTTTTATTTTAGAGACATTTGCATTCTCTTGTTTGCCTACAAATTGTGTGTCAGCATAAAATGGAATTAACTCGTGCAAATGTATATCAAAATTATAATGTTACGAGTCCATACATGGACTTTCTTTCATTTTTCGCGATGAAACCTGAAACTTTACTACTGTGAGACGCTGGCATAGGAGTTCAATAGAAGTCCAACTTCGCTCTAGGAAGAATTAGAATTCCACCAGCATTCTTATATAAAATATTGCATCATCATATAGCTGTGACAGAAAGATTCTCTTGCTGGGATCCCACATAATTGGAAAAGAGCTTTAAAGCACTAATCGTGAGTACAATAAAAGTGTTTGCAATGTTTCGTTAATTTAACGAATTTTCGTTAATACAACGAAAATTTCTTCTTTCAAAAAACTTGTTAAAAAGTTAAAGATTTATTTATTTATATTTCTTACAAATCATGTCACAGATTTTTTGGGGCTTAGCTCCAATTTAATAACCCGTTTACATAATGCATGTATGTCGTTGCCAGTTAATTGGTTCCATAATCATTTGAGACATGCATGCACGCACCAATTCACTCACTCACGCTCACGTTCTTACAGGCACGCACTCACACATCGCCACATTTACACATTCTCCTGTACATGCACAGTCATGTTGCTGGCCCGCCCGGCCAGTGCCACCAACTGATCAACCTGATATCTTCATTTATTTCGTTGATTTCGGTTCAACAAACAATCATGATTAGTTGTGTGCAGTGAGTTTTGCCATAGAGTTACGCCAGTTGGACCGGTTAACCAACAAACAAAAGATCTTCTAAACCTTCTCGGTTGACTAAGGTCCAAGAAAAAAATAAGCTCTACAAAAAACCCTACCGGATAATTGAGCAATTGTGAACGTGCGTGCGTGAGTGAGTGGGTGACTGAGTGCCCGTTTAAGAACTTTGCCTAAGCGTCGGCATTTTGAAAACTATACAATGCATTTGCCTCGGTATTCTTTGGGAGTAAAAATTTATGCCAAACATGAAACATCTTAAAACGAAATGAATACGAATACGAGTTCGAGTTTCTGTTAGGATTTTTTAATTAAAAAAGATATATCTGTGCGTTGTACGTTGTTATTCTCCTCCAGCACATCAAATCAACGAGGAGGGGGAGGTATTTGTGAAGTTTATGTCTGAACCACCCAGCAGCAACAGCAACATCAGCATTCCAACATCACAATACACACACTTGTACATATCTAAACAGGTATGTAGGGTGGGTCGAAATAAAAAATAAACATTAAGTGAAGTGTTGCAAAGTCAATTTTCTCAAAAATACCGAATTTTTAATCTTATATTTGTGAATTTATTTAAAAAAATTAATTTTTAGTTATTTTTAAATATTTATTACAATCAAATTGTGTTTGGTTAGCAAAACCGTATTGTTGCTCCAAGATAGATAAAAGTGAAATTTAGTAAATCGAAGAATATTTTTTCTGCCTACAATGAGGAATGGCGGTACACCACTTGGTTTGATTGAGGATTTGTTTCTTAGTGTGGGGTTTGACAATTAATAGTGTTGATTATCACATATCGGAGTTGGTGAAAATAGGGGTAGTCGTTCGAAGCCGGCTCTAAACAGTAGGCCCCTTTCAGTTGGCATTTCTTTCTTTCGAAAGAAACTGTTAATGACTTGTAGGGTGGATCATCTAACATTTTAAACTAGAATCGGCTATACAAAAGTACTGATTAAACTGATTAGGTTTTATTGAAAATGTTGAACTTTGTCATTTAAAAATGGAACACAATATCATTCATATGACTACTACGACTGGCTCAGCAGTACCTCATCCGATCAAACTTATTTTTCAGTACAGCCCAAAATCCACACCAAACATTGACTCGTTGTGGATGCATTGGCTTTTCAATAGTCACGTGTGGGCTATCTGAACCCTATAAGCGACCATTTTGCTTATTGCCATAGCCACCGAGATGAAAATTTCTTACAGTTTGTGTTAAAGACTCACTGCTTTGAAAGTAGGTTTTTAATATTTTCCCAATTTTGTTCGAGCGTATATCGACCCATTTTGCAAATGCCAAACATAAACATGAAAATAAAAATGAAGGTTATTCTATTTTTCAATGTCAAAGTAATCGGTTGTTCAAATTTAAAATTATAATGGCCCACCCTATATATGAGCCGTTGGTGATTCGGCTCGTCAGTCACTTGCTGGTATAATCTTATGGGAATTGCATCAAGTATTGAATAAAATCTATTCATTCCTGCATCCCATGTTATCGAACTGCCTTTAAAAATATATTGATGTAGTTGATGTGTTGACTTTTCATCAAATAGAGTATTTAGTATTTAATAGTATTTAACATCATCTTTCATTTACAACTTACACCGTGCGACAGTACTTTTAGGATCTGAACTAGAAGCTATACATATGCAACTTTAAACTTGTCGAAAAAACTTTGTAGTTTGTCATTTGGCGATATTTTCTCCTGTGTCATATATCATAATTTATTTTCGTACTTTTGAGTGTCATACTAGGACGATAGGTATCAAATGAAAGAGAAAAATAACTACTTTGTCTTAGATTTTTTATTGTTTTTTTTTTTATATAGTGTTTATAGGATCATTCTAAAATTTTGGTTGCTTTTGCAAAAAATTAAATTTATAAATTGATTTTGAAATTTTGTCGAAAAAAGGGTCACTTTACGTTTAGTTTAGTCATAACTCGAGAGAAACATTTTTTTTTTCAAAAATACGTAGAAAATATTTTTATTATCGGTTGGAGTATATTGTCTTGTTTAGGTTCAGTAAAAAATGTAAAAAAAATCTCACTGTGTTATATATATGTATATATACATAAATACATATATATATACATACATATAGAAGAAATTTGATTTTTATTATTTTTTATCGTTTGCGATGTAAAAACAATAAAAATAAAAAATATATGTATATTATTCTATTAAATTCTTTCTTGGATTATTTTGTTTGTATTATTTGTATTGATTTTGTATTTGATTTGTATTTTTTCTTTTCTTAAAAAACTATAATTTTCACGAATTTCACTACAAGTTTTTGAACAAATATTTAACAATATAAACTGTCATTTCACCACTTCCAACTCACACAGTCTCTAACAGTCTCTCTAAAGAACACTACATTCAATTTATCAAAAAATATCTATCAATCATTTCGAAAATAAAGGAAATAATATTAAAAAACTTAAGAAAATCTAATTTGACGCTTAAATAATTCAAACTTAATTGAAATTACCTTCTAAACAAGGTATTTCGGTCAAGTGTTTCAGGAGTTACAGGCTATTGAATGAACGCACCATTATGGAAAACAAGTAAAGGTCATAGATTGGTCATAACACGTATTATTTTTCTAAAAAACTTTCGAAACAATCTAAGTTAGTGAGGCATGGAATGACTCATATATTTATTGAATTTATTAGAAATAATAAAACCATATATTTTGGTCCATTAAGTTCGCAAAAATTGCACATATTAATTTATGAATTTTTTCTAAACTTTTGTTGGAGCTATTTTAACTACCCCAGCTATATATTGGAACTTAATAATATATTTTTTTATATTTTAAATTTAATCACCCCTATTATGAAATTAATTTACCAAAAAAGTTTGGGAAAGGGACACAAAGTTTGTATTTTCCAATACAAGCGTAAATCCCCATTCCTAAAAATTATACAAAAAGGGTGAAAATATAAATTTCGTTTTTCAAAATCAATTAACATGCAATTGAGTTCATTAATTTGTTGGAATTGGATAATTTGTTTTTTTTTGTGTTTGGAGCATTTGTGGCACACCAAGTCTTGGACGTTTTCTTCTTTATTTCAAGATAAATAAACAATAAAAGTTAGGCCGATAGCCTTAGCTGCCAGTGTTTTTTACATATAGTTTATTACAAATTAAATTGTAATAAAAAATTAATAAAATAATAAATATGAGTCTGGGACATTGTGTGAATTATTGCATATTGTGAACTGTTCCAAAAATAAACAATTTATTATTAATACATATAATTTTTGGAAGTATAAGTCTAATCACGCCAGGTTATACATTATGGGGGGGCGTAATATTGTCACTGGCACGTCTCATATAAGACTATTTTGGTTGTTAACATTTAACAACAAGGCTACCATGGCTAAATTCGATTATTTCATTGAAAATCTTGGAAGAGTGATCTATTTTCTGTGATCCCAAGATAGTGACCTTAGCACTACATATATCAGTTCAATGCTAGTCTTGTAAAAAATAATTGCAGTATGTAATCTCGAAAACAGTTAAAGTTCTTCATATGACAAAATTGATTGAAATGTTATTTTACTGTTTAATTAGGAACGTGTGCAATCCACAAGCAGAGCAATTGCTCGACCCATCCTATTGCATATCCAAATATAAATATGTATACAAACATAGCATATACCTTCCCGAAAGATACGATACATTCTTCTTGTATGTATGTACATTTCGTTCGTTTTCACAGCAGGTTTTCACATATCACATATCACATTACCATACGACGACGTCAATATACAAATATACAGTCATGTACCACCACATAACATTCGTTATTTATATATTCAAAACAAGTTTTTATTGAACTCCTCTGCTCTGACAAAGCCAAAGAAGAAAAAACAAACCTCAAAAACATCTGAAACACACACACGCGCAGAGACAGAGGCACACACATGCAAATGTTAAACTTTATAAAAATGGTTAATATCATTTTAACCTTGCCGCTCCAACCCTTTTTTGGACCCACATTCATTCTGTGGCCCATACAATGCAAAGTGTCATTAGCATTTGGTGTTTGTTGTAGCGCATCGTATGGGTCGTCGTATGTGGCGTTCTTGGAGTCAGAGTGTTAACAACACAATTTCATAGAGAAATGCCACGCGACCGACCTCATCTCACCACTTGTTTCCTGGCCCAGTCGATGCTGATGATCATCATCATCTTTTGTATTCTCTGCCCTGGGAAAATGCCGGGAGGCGGATTGGGCTTACAGAGCTGGTTTCAAGTGTGTTCTTCATTAAAAATTTAATTTCACCTCAAATGTGTTTGTTTGCATCAAATTCTGTTTAACTGTTTAACCAAAATTAAATACTTTTGTAAGAAAATTGTTTACAGTTAAGGTGACCGAGTTTTTCGTTTGACAAAAGACAATGACAATGAAAAACGCTTAATTGTTGTTGAGCAAAGTGATCGTTTTGTCTATGGGGGAGTAGTATTTTTTGGGTTACAAACACTTCAGTTTTGTGTATTAAGACAGATACAAATTTACGATATGTTTTGATAAAAAATTAAAAGACCCCAAAGACACTTGAAATTTGCCTATAGTTCAGTATATATTTTCTGAAAGATTATTCTAAAGCATTCTATCCATCTGTATCATGACAAACCAGAAATTCGTTCTTAGTACTTGCATTATAGATTCATATCAAATGTGTCTATCGCGCCACCACATTAATCTTCGTTTATATCAATAGGGTCAGAATCACAAACTGAGACTACATGGCAAAGTCAGTTGGAAAAAGTGTACAGTTTGCGAATAAGTCAATTCACTTAGGTGTTTTGTTTTAAGAAACTCGGTTTAGATATAGATTAAATATTAAATATCCCACACAGCAAATACAAAACGAACCATTAGCCATTTTTGGCCAACTCAGTTGAAAAACAAGTAAAAAGGATTTAAGTTCGGCCGGGCCGAGTCTTATATACCCTCCACCATGGAGTGCATTCCAGCCGGTAGATTAGAGACTGTCGACTTTACAAAGAATTGAAGTAACATATTTTGAAAATTGTGATAATTTTAATCCGCATTACTATATTTGTTTACTACTTCAAACTATATGCCATACTTAAGCGCACTGGTTTAAATAATGTTCACTGCTTCATAATTATAATATTAATAGTATATTAATATATATAATACATACTGCAATTGTAATCAAAAAGTGAACATGAGGGAGCAATCTTTAAAAAATTTAATCTAAATAATAGGTGTATTGTCAGTCGTTATTAGAGAGAATCATTTTTCCCTCAGGGCCGATTTTTCCCATTTGCAATTTCTTGATTGATCTGAACTGTATCATTTTGATAAGAAAAGTACAAATTTCAAAGATCCGTTATATTTCGCGCCCATATTGGAATCAACACATCTAATGTCATGATTCTAGGCACATCTGACTGCTTGGTCCCACTTTTATCATTTTTTAAAATGTAGACCCTAAGAGTACGATTTTGGAGAAGTACTTATATTGTGCGTGACTAACAAGACAGACGAGTGTAACCACTGAATGTCATGATTCTAGCTACAGCCGTTTGCTTGGTAACAATGTTATCCCCTTTTGATCCTAAAGGTACGAATATCGAAAGATATCTTTATTTTTCGTGTCTACACAGTTACAGTAATGTACGCAGCGAAGTTCACTATTCGAACTGCAGCCGTTTGATTGGTACCATTTAAATCCCTTTCGTCCCATTTTCCGCCTAAAAGTACAAATTTCAAAAAAAATCCTTTATGATTCGCGTCTACACAGCCAGATAAATGCATACATCGAATTTCATGATTTTATCTTCAGCGACTTGATTGGTACCATTTTTATCCCTCTTGTCCAATTGTATCCCTTAAAAGTACAAATTTCGACTATTCTACGTGTCTACGTAATTATAGGGACATACACACCGAATTACATGTTTCTAGCTGTTGTCGTATCCCTTTTGTCCCATTTCACCCGTTAAATCTTTTTTGTAGTTTTTGGTGACTAGAAGAAAGGTACTTTTTGGTTAATAGAGGAAAGTATGAAACAAATTTCATGTGTATACAAATCGGAAATTTTCAAAAAAATTGTTAAATAGTGTAAATAGTAGGGGTATTTTCAGTCCTTGTTAGGGATTTCCTCTGGGCCGATTTCGCCCACTTTCAATCCCTAAAGGTACGAATATCGAAAGATATCTTTATTTTTCGTGTCTACGCAGTCACAGTAATGTACGCACCGAAGTTCACTATTCTAACTGCAGCCGTTTGATTGGTACCATTTTTATCCCTTTTGTTCCATTTTCCGCCTAAAGGTACAAATTTCCGAAAAATCCTTTATGTTTCGTAGTCAGTTAAATGTATACACCGAATTTCATGATTTTATCTTCAGCGGTTTGATTGGTACCATTTTTATGCCTCTTGTCCAATTGTATCCCTTAAAAGTACAAATTTCGAAAAATCTCTCTATTTACGTGTCTACGTAATTATAGGGACGTACACACCGAATTTCATGTTTCTAGCTGTTGTCGTATCCCTTTTGTCCCATTTCACCCGTTAAATCTTTTTTGTACTTTTTGCTGATTACACGTTACTAGAGGAAGGTACGAAACAAATTTCAAGTGTATAAAAATCGGAAATTTTCAAAAAATTGCTTAAATAGTGTAACTATTTAGTAGGGGTACTTTCAGTCCTTGTTAGGGGAAAATTTGTTTCCTCTGGGCCGATTTCGCCCACTTTCAATCCCAACAGATCTGCAACCATAAGACATATTTACAGAAAATTTCAACATCCTAGCTCATTTTGTTCGATAGCTAGCGTGCTTTCAACAGACAGATAGACGGACATGGCCAAATCGCATTAGAATTTTACCTCGATACAGAATATATATACTTTATGGGGTCTCCGTTGAATATTTCAAGTTGTTACAAGCGGAATGACACCCATCCTGGAGGTGGAGGGTAAAATTAATGTAGTGAAATATCCACTGAATTAATTTTCAATGTTAAGGTTAACGTTTTTAACAGGTTAACATTTTTGAATCAAGACTTGCTTTCCACATTTATTCAATGCACCAAGAACTCCTCTGACAATTCCATAACAAAATTATCTTATGTGGGACAGAGTTACAAGCCGAACCATAATTATCGGCGGCGGCGGAGGCGCTGTTCAAAATGGGTCGGCGGCAGCGGCTTTCGGCTGATTTGCCGGCTCGTTCTGTCATTCGATCACCCCTATTTATTTGAAAATTTTGGGAAAATGGAAGGAACAATTTGTATTGGTTTTTTATACATTTTCTTTTATTTTTTGTCAACTAATTCAATATTTGTTAATATTAGCCAATATTAGCAAAGGTTCCCATAATTTCATATAATTATCGCATACAATTTTTTTTGGGAGTGGTTATCCATTCCCTAAATTTTTAATATGGATGAATTTAATAAATATTTTTGCAATGTAAGCAGACATCTTGAATATCGTCATCCTACCTACTTTGACACATTAAAGAAGCACAATAGAGTAACTGTTGTTTATTGTTATTTATAGGAACACATGGCCACACGTACTGGAATTGACTTGTATAAATGCGACTTTCAAATCAAAATACAATCATTCAACCAAATTCAAAGAAAGATCAATATATCTCATAGCAGTAGGTTGTCTAAGTCGACATTTATATTTTCTTTTGTAATTTTAAGTGGGTTGTCTATTTTGGTAGTAAGATTTGACTGAATTAGAACTCCGTCAAATCTCGGCGGCGTGGTTGAAGTCGATATGAGTCGATGAAATCGGCGGCGAGGTTCAAGTCGATTTGAGCCGATGAAATCGGCGGCGGCGCGTCTCGTTCAGAAACATACGACGGCGGCGGCTTGTATCCCTGATGTAGAAACCCTGATGGGAAATCTGATCGTGAGAATCTATGTATAAGTAAATATAATCATATAAATATTAATCTCCGCGCTGCCTCTAACTAACATAGAAGTTACATATTTCATCTGATTTTAATCAAGTTTAGTATACACAAAGGAACTTGACTTTGAATGTCCCACACAGCGGAATCAGGTACCATAAATAATGGAAATGTTTCATTCCGTTTGTAACACCTTGAAATATCGACTTGAAACCCTATCTAGCCATGTCCGTCTGAGGTGAAATGGGGATAAAAAGAATAAAAATAGTACCTATCAAACGAAAACATCTAGAAACACGGAAGTTTTTTCCAAATTCGGACTTTTAAGGGGGTTAACTGGGAATAGAAGGATAAAAATGGTACCAACAAAACGGCTGCAGCTAGAATAATGAAATTCGGTGTAGTATACATTCATCTGACTGCATAGATATGCAAACTTAAAAGTTTTATTCCGAATTCGTACTTTTAAGGGGTAAAATGGGAACATAGAGATATAATTGGTACCACTGAAACGGCAATAGCAAATGAACTTACACGTAAACCAAATTGGTTTTCGTACTTTTAAGTGGGAAATGTGGAAAAAGGCATACGATTGGCACCGACCAAACCGCTGCAGCTATCATAATAATTATCGGTGTATATTTCGCTCCGCTTGTGTAGACTCGAAAAATATTGCGATCTTTCGATGCTCGTAGTTTAAATAGTCAGAATTGCCAAAAAGGGATAAAAAAGGCTGCAACTGAAATCATAAAATTTGGCGTGTACATTTCTATCATTGAGTTTTTGGAAATTTTTTACTTTTAGGAAAATTTAGCGAAAGTGAATAAAAGGTACAAATCAAGCGGCTGCAGCTAGAATCATGAAATTGTATTTATACCTTTCTCTGACTTCGTCGACGCGCAAAATAATAAGGCATCTACCAAATTCAAGTCCTTTACCAAGCAAGTGTTTATAGCTCGTAGCAGATTCCTAAACTGAGGTGTGTACATTGTGAACGCAGAAGAATATGGTTTTTCGAAACTTGAACCGGCCCGCAGGGAAAACTTTCTTCCCTAACAACGAATGAAAATACCCACAATAATAAAGGGTGTTTTTTATTGGGGTATAGAACTTCAAGTTGGCATCACTTTTTTAACTGGCGGCCATTTTGTCAGCTGTCAAGTGATTAATATTTAGTTTGGTTTGCCATTTCATCATGAACAGGTTGACAAAAGAACAACGCTTGCAAATCGTGCAAATTTATTTCGAAAGTAATGGTTCATTTCGCGAAGTTCACCGCCATTACATCCACAAAAACTGAATGTTTGGTGTGCTCTATGGGCTGGTGGAGTCATTGGGCCATACTTCTTCCGAAATAATGCTGGAGAGTCAGTTACCGTTAATGGAGACCGGTATAGAGCCATGATAACAGACTATTTTGTTCCCGAATTGGATGGCATGAATGTGGATGAGTTGTGGTTCCAACAAGACGGCGCTACATGCCACACAGCGCACGTCACAATCGAATTATTGAAGGAAACATTCGCGGCGGCCACATGCCCGAAATCATATTTAAACATTAATGGCATAAAATTATCCTTCCAAAAGAGCCAAATTGATGGACATTAAAACGATTTTCTTGTGTTTTATTTCAATTCGAAGTTCTATACCTCAATAAAAAACACCCTATATTTAATATGTACGTTATTTATGTACATTTCTTTGAAGATTGCTGTCTTTATAAAGAATAATTTTGATTTGGGCGTGGCCTTTAAAATGTATTAATTAATTTTAATTCAATTTTTTTTATATTTTTTATTCTTCCGGATGGTCTGGCTTGAGGTCATGAACAAATCAAAAAAAAACTGATGTTTAGTTTTTCTAAATTATTTTATTTATTTATTCTTTTCCGATATTTCGATCGTCATCGACGATCATCCTCAGGGATATTCACTTAAAATACAAACAAAATTAATTATACAAAAAGACAAAACAAAAATTATCACAATAATTACATTTTAGCAAAACCAATAAACTCTTTCGTTTCGAAGTACTTTCTGAACTAAAGCTATTGTTTTCGTCCATATTTGTAAACAATGTTTCGATATATTTGTGCACAGTGGTCAGTGTCAGTCTTGTAGTTCATTCTCTGGTCAGTAGGGACATTTATAATATGTAACATTTCAAGCGTATATCTTCTGCTATAATTATTTTCTTGCGTCAAAATGTCTACGTCGTTGAAGATTGGCTTGTGCCCCGTCAAGGTACAATGGGCTGTCAGTGCTGTCTTTTGTTCCAGTGGTTTGTCAATCGTTTTTGATCAGATTTGTGTGCAGAAAGTCGAGTTTTTAGTTCGACTTGTCACCATTACATTTTATCTTATAAACTACGTTCGATTTTTCTTCTTTATTTATTTTTGATTTTGTCCTGCTAAAAAGGTCATTATTATAAATGTTGGAGTTTTTGAATCTTTCCGAGAAGCCAGGAACATATGTCATCGGTTTGTATATTTTTGAAATTGGTTCATTCGATTCTCCAGGTTGTTTCTTCTTCATATGTCTTATAAATTCCGTAATGGTTTTATTGGGAAAGTCATTTAATTTTAAAATATGTCTTATCTTCTTTTCGTTATTTTTATGAAATTCTGCGTCACTAATGTTGAAAACTCTGCTAATAAAGTTAGTCGCGGTGTTGATTTTTATACGTCTATAGTAGTATAGTCCTTTATATCTTTCTATTTTTCTCTTATGGTTTTAATAGCTAAATTTACTGGTACGCTTGGAAACAAGGAGACTACGTCGAAGGAAATTAATATTTCGTCATCATTAATGTAGCTATTATTAATTTCTGATTTGAATTCTATCGCGTCCTTTATATTATATTGGGAATCCTTTGTCAAATTATTTAAAATGTCAACAACGTATTAATTCAAAATAATAAAAATTTATTTTAAAAATAATTCAAAATTATAATAATGGAAAATCTGAATTTATTTGACAAATATAATATTTTCTTAATATTTGCTGTGGAATGCAATCCATGGTGGAGGGTAAATAAGCTTTGGTCCGGTCGAACTAAAAGTATTTTTACTTGTTTCTTATTAAGGTTTTCATTTGGCTTTCTCCACTCCATACGTCTTCCGTCGATTTTAAACTTTGGAAGTGAGCAATATATAGCGATGATAGCAAATATAATATTTTTATGATTTTGCTTTATTATGTTATAGAATCTATTTCTGTTTTTGGAATTATTTATCCATTTTTGCGGTCTTTTTTCAGTAAAAGTATAGCATTCAATGAAGGCAAATACTTTTGTGAGTCACTGTATATTAGATTATATATTTATCCATTGAAAGATTTACTCGAGTAAATTTGTAATCCTGTTTTATATATTTTCAGATCACGTAATCATCACCATATATCGCAAAAACACATTAAAACATCATGGACATTAAGGTAAATATAAAATTAAATTCACTAAATCAATACTAAAACAGTTGTGTCATTGAATTAAGCTATTTTTTTCAATACCAACGATATTTTAGCATTTTCTTTGTGAAAAATATTGGCATGGCCGAGGGCACTGTTGCCCTTTCTTTTAATACATATATACATACGTCTAAGTTATTTTTTTTTTAATTTTTTTAAATAGGTTTTGTTTGCTGGTGCGAACAAAAATCCATTAAAAATTGAAAACATATTATTGCTAATAGCTGACCTCTTAACGGAGGTAACAATACCTATTTGAAGGAAATCTAAGAACAAAAATTGGAATATATGATCATCCAACATATATCAGAAAACGTGCAAAACGTACAAAAGTTTTATAAACTAGTGTAAATATCAACAAGGCCATTGAATAATTCAAATGTAACATAATATCGTTTTATGGAATTCTAAAGACAGCTAATCCTAAATGTCTCCCACTTGGATAAAAGAAATCCGGTCATAAACTATTTTTCGTCCTAGAACGAAATAAAATATCCTCACAAATAATACTTTGTTTATGCTTTAAAAGACTTATAAACAGGCAATACTACTGTTTCAAGAAAGTATGGCCACCTTGAGAACAACCAAAAGAATTTAATGAAAAATAAATTATACCCTTTCACAGCGATTAAAAAGCGGTTAATCACTTTAACGTCTATAAAATCATATGGCATACATTGCTCGTACATACAATACATTCAGACACACATCTAACTACACATAAAGCACCCGGGTTATGATATATTAAATACGAAATTTCAAATCTTGATCTCAAGCGGATGTCAAATGAAGTGACAGACAACAGGTCGTGGCGGGCCTATACGTCGTGGATGTTGCCTTTATTTGCACATGTTACTTGGGAACGAGCGAGCGAACGAACGTTTATATCGAATTTATGTCAGTTCAGCAGCTGAAACTGGAAATAAGAAAACTTTCTGGCAAATCTCATTATATGTACGTTTATATCTAAATACAAAACAACCCCCCACCCTCCGCACTCCACCGCCAGTGGGAACGTGTGTGAAATGAAGTGTGGTGAGGTGGTGGAGTGGCAAGCAGTGAGTGTGTGCTGCATATGTACTCGTATGTATGTATAATGAACAAAAAGTATTTTAATTCTGGCGATAAAACGACAAAGGCTATATTATGAATAGAGTGTGGTAACGTGTTAAATATCAAACATTTTTTTAATGCCAGTCGTCTTAAGTTCAACTAATCCGCATTTGCCGACGGAATGAACGACAGCAGCAGCATTTATTAAATACATCCATGGTGAATTTACGACTTATTAAGGTGTAGTGTGTTGGCAGCATTTCCTTTGGCTCCTCTGCGGATTTGGCCACATAAACATATGTAGAAGCCAAGAGGAAAAAAACACACACAGCCGAATAAGTTTTAATTAAATCAAAGAGATTAGTGATGGGCACAAATTCCACTAATATTGTTGTTGCTGGCATGTGTTTGTCGAGGATATGGAGAAATTCTCTATAAGCTACATAAGACGCGGTCTATTTATTTTCTGGGGCCCTGGAGGGAAAGACAACGTTGATGTTTGTTGGAAACCTATCTGAGGGACGGCATCATCATCAGGCAACCACTGAAACGTGCTTCGCATGATTGCCAGCAGCAATGTTTAAAATGATATCTTCTACAATTCTTCTCTTCTTGTATAGCTACATGCTCGATTATGTTCAGATAGTTTGTATTTTTTACCACTTCAATGAACCCCAAACTTGTAAGCTTAGTGATATAGAAAATAAAACATTTTTTTTAAGCAGACAATGCAGACAAAAACTATGAATTATGCCACTGAAAAAAAGTACTTCAGAAATTCATCTAAAATTGTGTTCGATATTCTCACAGAAATATGTGCGATTAATCAAGACATTCTTTGGCATTTCCACAGATAAATATGTAATAATACTTTCCGACATATATAAATATCAACTATTATTACACAAATGAAAAGAATGTAATGCACATCAACCAAACTATATTTTTATGAAAGTAGTGACCCACTATGTCAAAACCTCATACTCAGTTATCCATTCTCTGGTCGAATTTTCCGTTAAAAGGACTTCGAAGTTGCAAAGAACATGTCCCCTTCCATGAATTTTCGGCGTTTATGTCCAAGTCGTATTATCACAACATTGGTATCAAATGAAAGGTGACATTTTGAGTTTTCCTCTTAGATTTTTTTTTATTTTTACCATATGGATCAGTCCTTTGGATAAAAAAAGTCCTTTCAGATTTTTATCCTTGAAAATCCGTGGTAGAAAATTCCAGGAAAAATATATATTATATATATTATGGGCTCTTGTCTTCTTGTACATTCTTCCAAAATTCTTAGGTCTACTGTATACAGTTTAGTATCCAGAAATATTTTAATTTTTTTTTCACAAAATTCCTCACACAAATTATGTATGTTATCCCTGCAAACATTTTCAATCGCCTAATGATCGCCCGCGAATCGCCATTGAGTTGTGTACAATCGCGGCGAAACATCGCGTGCGATCATTAAACTATGGTCAAGCGATTCGCCGGCGAAACACAATTGGCGAATCGCGACGTGAACACTGGCGATCGTTTTGGCGAATCACCAGCGATTTACGAATGGCGATTCGCCGGCGAATTAGCATTAGCGAATCGCGACAGGCACACAGGCGATCGTTTTGGCGAATCGCTTGACCATAGTTTAATGATCGCACGCGATGTTTCGCCGCGATTGTACACAACTCAATGGCGATTCGTGGGCGATCATTAGGCGATTGAAAATGTTTGCGCATCGAAAGTAATCGATGAAAACGATAAAGAATGCAAAATATTTTGACTGTTGTGAGGAATATTTCCCGTTACTTGTGGGCGCTCGCGTAAACGTCATCAAAACTGTTGTTAGAACTAAGTATTTTCAGAAAAATTTCGACTTACTTGTGTACGCTCGCGAATTCATCGCTTAGTTATAAGGCCTAGGCGATGGTTAGCGATTTTTATTTGCTAGCAAGGCTCGCGAAAATGTTTGCAGGGATGTTTCATAATTATTTTTAGTAGTGTATTGGTGCAAACAACAGTTCATTTAAGTTAAGAGTACTACATTTAAATGCGACAAAAAACAGAAGTACTTTTGAAGGTCTTATAGAAATATACCAATTTCAACGATTTTTTGAGAAATTTGTTTTTTCATATATGCCTGTAAATGAAGGTCAGACGATATATTTTGTTCGTAGATTTTATGAAATATCAGAATTATTTCTTCAATTTTTTTAATTAGGTACAACAGAAATACGGACGCGACAAAACGGACGGGACAAAAATTTCCACTCGTAGTAATAAAATTTAGTTATTTTCGTTATAACACTTCAACTTTTAATAAAAATAAACGAGAACAAGTTAACTTCAAGTTTCATAATAAAAAAATTGTCGAAATAAGGAAAAAATAAAGTTAGAAGTTATTAGTGTGGTCTGATTTCATTTTTTTGTAGACCTTTTTTGGGAGATGCCCATATATATTTTATAGAATGCAAATTTATTTACAAATGACATGGCGACTTTATTACTTGGCTGCACTCTATCACTGTCATGATTTCTGGCCTGTGAAAGCCTTCATAAAATGGCTTCGCAGTAAATTTTCAACAAAATACCCATAGTCTTTAAGTAAATGGTTCTTCCCAACGAATGAGTTCACAACCCACTTTCCGAATATCAGTCCAAAAATTGCACCACGTATCATTTCATTGAGTTCCATATCGTTTCCCAAATATAAAAATTTTAGTTAAGTCTTTTTTGTATTTGGGTAACGATATGTAAGTTATTTTTTTTGTTTTGGTCTGTCATCAATATTTGATATGTATGGGATATGATTTACGGCCCATTTTTTGTACTTCGACGAAATATTGATTAATAAAAATTAAATAAACAAAAGCAAACATTTCGAACTCGCTTTTAATTTAAATAAAAATATATTGGTTTGGATGAAGGTTGAATAAAACCAAAATCTACTAAATTCAATTATTTATTCAAGCTTCTGTCCGCGTCTGTCCACAGACCTAACAAAATGTAAGAAAACGTTCGAAAAAGTCGGACCAATTTCGGCTGTTTGGTTAGACAACACACCAACATCGATCAGACGCCTGAAAAAATCTTTAGAAATTAGTTTAAAATTGTGTGCAACAAATCTAGACGTTCATTCGAATTTCTTCAGACAGAAGTTCTTAAAGAATTCTGGTCAAACGTCCTTTGATTTCTCTACGACATCGGCATTAGATGATGATATTAATTTTAGAAATAAATGAATTTCGGATTATTGTTCAAACTTCAGTGTCACAAAACGTTTAGTAAGTCGGACCAATTTCGGTTGCTAGATTTAATTTCAGATCTCCTTAGTTTGGAAACGTAAAAATGCCCTCAAAATGTTGTTCCGAATATTTACAGTGATTTTTGCGACAAATCTACACATTCATCAGAATCCCCCTGACAAATCTGTATGAATTATTGTTCACATTTCTATTAGTTGCATTAAGCGAGGCCACACTATATTTAATGTTATCTAAAAGCCATAATAAGTTTCAGATGACTGTTGAAATGCTCGGCATCGTGTAGAGACATGAAAATTGTGTCAGAATTCTCACAGAAACACTTTTGCATAATCTACAGAAATTGTTTATCCGATCATAGAAATTTGTGGAAGTTGTTTGGCATAAGAATCGGGATGTTGTGCCTGGAGCTTTTGAGAGATTCTGGGTCATATTACTATCATTAACTATCACCCAACTCACAAATTAAATTTATTATGAATATTTCAAAATTGCAAATGGGAAAATTCATAATAAATTTCATTTGTAAGTTGGATGACAGTCCAAATGAATCTGTTGAACTGCAGTGATGCCTTTCCAAAAAGTCCCCTTAACAATCGATTATTTGTTAGAGACCCTCGTGTGAATACACGTGATATGTATGCCATAATGATACAATGATATCGATCGACCAGATCTCAATGGCAATAATAAATTACAGACAATTTCCCCAAGAATTTCGGCTGTCTGTTAACATGTTGTTCTCTGTTTCCCCCTACCGCCCGAAAAAGTAAAAATGCATAAACAACACCACTTAACAATATCTTCTTGCGCTTCTGCTTCTCTGGAGCAATTCCAAAAATAGCAGCTTTCTAAATGGGCAACTTGAAGAAAACTTCCAAAAAAGAACACGATTCAGCAGTTTTTGAAAAGGAAAATTCAGTTTCCCAAAACAAAAAATAAAGAAAAACTGAAATCAGTATCCATGCGATACTTTGGTACTAGAACACGAACCCGAACAACAACAACAAGAGATACTCAAGAGTATTCTCAACCACACGCACACATCCATAAAAACACCCTTAACAACCACGCCCTGCAGACGAGTGTGCGTGTGTGTGTGTTAGTTCAGCCATGCCATATCTGGCCGGGTGTTTCTGTATCTGTCGGACTAGATACACATCACTTCACATGCCGTCGGCAATCGCACTCATATCGTCGGCCATAATGGCTGGCAGGAGTAGTGTTGTTGTGTTTTGGTGTTGGTTTGCCTGCTGCTGCTGTTGTTCTCAGCGGCCATGCTGATTATGGCAAACCGACGAAGACCAAGAATTGCGGCCCGGCCCGCCAGGCCTTCCTTCTGCCTTCTGGGTGGTGTTAAGTGATGCGGAATTTTTGTTTTTGGGTTAGGAATGCCACAACATTGTTTCACTTCAAATTAAATTTGAAATAATTTTTGTTGAAATTTTCAGGCAGGAATTTTTTGCTTTTTTTAGACTTGATAATTGACGATCTCAAAGAAAGTGTTACTGCGAGATTGTAAAGGTTATCATTTGAATATTAGAAGGGGAAGGAAACATTATCATGGCATGTTGCATTATTCCATTTCTATTTTTCATTTTAGCTCTTTTGAATGAAAAACATGTTGAGGTCAATGTTACTCTCGCATAAGGGGAAAATAAAAAAAATCGTATGGAAGGGCACAGTCTTTATCTTAATTCCCTCGGCGACACCTCAAAATAGGTTTTTCTTTTTAATATATGACTATCAACGAATTTGCTGTACATGCTGACTATCGATTAATTACAACATTGTATTCGGTCAAAATGTTTGAACCGATATGTAAGGCTCGCATTTTAGTAGTGGTCTTTCCTTATTTTGTTTCGAAACTGGCCGAACTGTCGCCACATGAACAGTTTTCCAAATGACCATTTGCTTCGAAGTGCTCGGAAAACAAATAACTATTTCATTTTTTCTACGCTCAAAATTTTTTCCATTAAATATCCACCCAAGTAAAAAAGTTTGTATATAATTTTATATTTAATATTTTTATAAGGATTATAGATAAAAATGGAAATACAAAAAAGCTATTTTTTTTAACATTTATTTTTTGGCAAAGGCGGGCGGGCATATAGAGAGTCGCGGATTAGGATTTTATTTTAGATACATGGTTTCTTCGGAGAATGTTCTTAGAATTTTATGTAGTTTACGTTTTTGTTATACGATTTTAAAAAAATCAGCCCACCCTAATAAACATGCAGTTTAGTTTGAAACGGCTAAAGTCGGGCGGGGCCGACTATATGATACCCTTTACTTTCTACACCATTGCATTTTCATTGGATGAGTATTTAGGAAAGTGTCCTATGTCATGGACCCACTTTCACAATGTATATTTCCAGGTGAAATATAGCTTGTTCTGAACAAAATCTGTTAAAATATATAATTTCTAGAGCACATGAAGTGAAATCGGCAACATTTGTATGAAGCCTATATATAAATCTGAACCGATTTGACCCATTTTCACATATAGACGTTTTTACAAATTTCATCAAGATCGCTTAATTTATGAAGTTTTTACAGCAGAAAAAGTCAAAAGGGTGTAATATTTGTGTGGGAGCTATATATAAATCTGAACCGATTTGACTCATTTTCACCAAAGATGTTTCTAAATCAAATATAAGTTGTTTTGTCAATTTTGAAGACAATGTGATAAAATACGTGGTTTCTAGAGCGGAAAAGTCAAATTGGGAGCGAAAATATATAAATCTGAACCGATCTAACATATTTTTTTCAGGTGTTCCTAGTTTAAATATAAGATGTTTAAGGGATAAAAATGGTACCTATCAAACGACAACAGCTAGAAACGTGATATTTGCTGTATACATTCCACTAATTGAGTGGATACATAATATAAAAGTATTTTTTCCAAATTCGTACTTTTCAGGGGTAAAATGGGAATAGAGGGATAAAAAGGTACCAACCAAACGACAGCACCTAAAATATTGAAATTCAGTGTATACATTCCTCTGACTGCGTAGAAATGTAACATAAAGGGATTTTCGTTAAATTTTTAAGTTAAAATTGAAAAAGAGGATACAAATTGTACCAACCAAATGACCGCAGCTAGAGTCATGAAATTCGGAGTATGCATTCCTCTGACTGCGTTGACACGAACAATATATGGTTTTTCCAAATTCGAACTATCAAGGGATACAATGGGAACAGAGGGATATAAATGGTACCAACAAAACGGCTGCAGCTAAAATGATTAAATTCGGTGTATACATCCCTCTAGTTGCGTAGACACGAAAATGAAGAGATTTTAGAAAGTCGTACTTTTAAGGAAGTACCATGGGAAAAGGGGACACAAATGGTACCAACCAAATGACCGCAGCTAGAACCATGGAATTCGGTGTAACATTTCTCTGACTACATAGAATCGCTAAATATTTTTTTTTTAAATTCGTACTTTCGTACCCCTTGAAATATGGTACTTTCGTAGCCCTTGAATGGGAACAGAGGGATAAAAATGGATTTTCAAAACTTGTACTTTTGGAATTAAAATAGGATGGGAATACGACAACTTTAGCACTCATTTTTACCAATATTTATGATATTTAAGCTTTTCTGAAGATTGCTGTCTTATATTCAGAGCTGTTAAATTTCGATTACGATTAGTAATCAATTACATTACTTTTTAAAAAGAATCGTAATGATTATATAATCCACTATTCAACAATTTCTGATTACTAATTGATTACGATTACAAATAATCAAAAAATAATCAGGATTACTTGCGATTACTGAAAAATAATCAAAAATAATCAAAAATAATCAAAAGTAATCAAAAATGAGTTGGACTACTTTAAAAGGTTACTTTTGACTATTTTTTATTACTTTTGTTCCTTGTGGTCCTGACCTCCTATAGGCCCCTGTTTCCAAAAAAAGCCCCTTACCCTTTAACAAATATAACAGTCAAGTGTTTTCCACTAAATTGTACCGAACTTGTTCAGCCAATGAACCAAAATGTCATAAGCACAACAAAGTTGCACTATAAAAAAAGCCTCTTAGCACAAGTAATCCTGATTATTTTTTGATTACTTGTAATCGTAATCAATTACTAATCGTGTAAAACTGAATGTAATCGTGTTGTAATCATTACTTCTACTTTAAAAAAAAGTATTCTAATTACTAATGATTACGATTACTAATCATTACTTAACATCTCTGCTTATATTTACTTTTATTTCGATAGTTATAGTATAAACGTATTGATAGCCTTGCCTTAGAAGCGTGATTTGAAATAATAAAAATCTCATATATTTTTATAAAATTATTTTTTTAATATTTGTTTTGGTTTGACTATATTAAAAAAGTAAATTTTTTCCTGTAATGTTACTGCACTTCTACGGAAATCGGCAGCCTTTGTTGAATGCTATCCATGGTGTAGGGTATATAAAGTTCGGTCCGGTCGAACTTAACTGCGTTTTTACTTGGTTTTTTTATTTAATTTGTGTTTTAAGTATTTTTGATATCTCATTAGTTTTATTGCCAATTATTTTCATTTTCATTGATAACTGGAATTTGTATTTTTTATTACTTATTTCGGTCAGTTCAATGGCTAACACACATTCCTTTTACTTAAATCCATCCCATCAATTGGTCCAAATAATTGAATTTATTTAGAATTATTGTGGTGCAACATAATGCGGAAACAATTTGAAAAGTTTTTAGCTAAAAGTTTTCACACTAACGAAACATTGTTTATCCAAAATCCAGGACAATATCAAGCAAACATCGTCAGGGGACAAATGCTGATCCTTGAGAACAAAACAAAAAACAAAAACTTCATATCAAAGTTTTAGAATCATTCGCATTCAATTCACACACAGGGAGGAGGGACTCACATGAAAACAGAACCGCACAGCACAATCTGTGTGTTCCTTGGCCTGACGATGGCGCACAACAACTTGTGCTCTTTGGACTATTAAATGTGAAATTGTTTTTTGTGAAACACCAACCAAACGAAAAACAAAAAACGACGATGGCAGCAGCAACGAAAAATATTTGCAAAACACCAGAACAAAAAACTTTTCACATAAAATTTTTATACTGTAGTTTTGTTCTGAAATCGAGTAGAATGGCAGCGGCAACGGCAACATGAGGGGAACGACGATGGCTGTGCTGTGAAAGGAAGACATTGAGC
The DNA here is from genome assembly GCA_947397865.1 of Polietes domitor. NCBI lineage: Eukaryota > Metazoa > Arthropoda > Insecta > Diptera > Muscidae > Polietes > Polietes domitor. The sequence goes on from OX377618.1 coordinate 171,704,905, forward strand.
TGTACAAAAATCCAAACATTGTATTCGAAATAACATTTTGGCATGGAAAACTCACTGACACACACACCCACACTCACACACCCTCCCTGTACACCCGGCAACTTAGTTTAAAGTTTAAACATGAGAGATGGTTGTTTGGCACAAAACTCATCGTCTAAAATACTGCGATGCTTTACAGTGTCGGGCAAAATGATGCGATGATCGACTCTTTATGGGGCTAACCGATAAGAATTTAGTTCTAAGTAAGTAAACATTATTGGTGTTAGATTTTTTAGATTTGATAACACAACTCAACAACATTAATTTAATCAATTAATCTCTATATATGTGCATACCTTACACCGAAAGAATTATCTTCATACTATTTATGATTTTGTCTTAACCTCAGTGAATTTTTTCATTAAAAAGTCGCCTAAGAAACACTTGTTTCATAAAGCACAAATCAATGCAATTTTCAAGTGTCATAGAATTTATGAAACTTTTCTTAGAATCTTTCAAATGCAGTTCTTCATGCGTACAAGTTCTTTATTTTTTCATAATATGTATTATTATTATTAATTTCATAGATTTTATAAAGAAACTTCATTAATTTTATGAAAAAAATCTTAAATAATAATAATTTATACTGAAGTTTCCAATATAAACAAAAAAGTTTAAAAAGGTCTGACTTGTTGACTACACTGAAAGAATTATCTTCAAAATATTTACGATTTTGTCTTAACCTCAGGAACATTTTCAGAAAAAAGTCGCCAAAGAAACATTTCATAAAATGTATGAAACATGTTTCATAAAACAGAAATCAATGAAAAGTGTCATAGAATTTGTGAAACATTTCTTACAAACGATGAAATGCAGTTCTTCATTCAATGAACTTTTGTCATACAAGTTCATTATTTTTCATAATATGATTTATGAAAATCATTCATACATTTTATGCAGAAACTTCATTAATTTTATGAAAAGTTTCTTAAAATGTTTACTGAAGTTACAAGTGAGAATTGCTATTATTCAAACGAATAAAGTCGACACACTAAAGGGCAGTTGTATGTTATGAAACATTTCATAAAAACTGCGAAATCCTTTATTATACACTCAGAAAAATAGCATTCTTAAATCTGAGTAAAATCCATACTCCAATTTAGTTTTTTTATTATAATTTTTTATTATAATTTTACTCCAGTTTAGGTAAAATTTCTTTACGAGAAGGAAAATTAAATAGATATGAGTACACTTTCATTATTTCAAAGCCAAAAAAATAGTACATATACTCAAAATAGGGTAGTAAATTTACTTAAAAACATTTTTTTGGATCTAGTAAATACTTCTTACAATTAAATGTATTCATACTTGTGCGGAAGAAAATTTACTAGCGTTTAAGAAAGAAAATAATGCAGATTTTTTGTATGGAAAAAATCCGTTTAGGAAGTTTTTACTTAAAATTGTGTTTATTACTTCAAATAAAGTAAATAAATGTAATTAAATTTATGTCATGTTCCTCATACATTGAAGTATAAATGAACTTATAAAAAATACTGCAGGTGTTTAGAAAAATAAATGAATAGTAGTCTAAGAAGCAATTCTCGTTCGTTAGCTTGGACTTTCTTCATAAGTACTTCAAATATTACTCTAAACAATCACTGCGAAGGCGCCTACCTAGCCTCCGCAGCAGTCATGTTGAAATATCTCAACTCGTTATGGTATGAGTAAGATGAAACGTTTGAGAACTATACCATGTTGCCATTTTTCATATGAGTGTTGCATACTCTGAAGCGAAATAATTTATTTCTATTATCAGTATACTCGTAGTCAGGCTGAATACAAATTTAATTAGTTTAAGGAAAATTGTAGTCAGGCTGAGAACAAATTTACTTGGTTTAATGAAAAAATTTCCGAAAATTTTCCTTAAATTGAGTATAAGTTTACTTGGCATGACTACAAATTTACTTAGCTGGAGTAACAATTTACTTGGATTGAGGAAAAAAAAATCGGAATATTTTCCTCAGTTTGAGTATAAATTTACTTGATTTGAGTAAAAATTCTTAAAAATTGTCCTCAGATTAAGTAAAGATTTACTTGATTTGAAGAAAAATTTCCCTCAGTTTGAGTAAATTTTACTTGCTTCGAGGAAAAGTTGAACTGGCATCAAGTTCAAAGTATGTCCTATTTTCAAGGAAAAATTTGTACTTGATGTGAGAAATTATTGCTTTAGCGCTATATGAAGTTGAACTTCATATAGCTTTTCCTCAGTTTTAGTACATATTTACTTAATCCGTGGCATACCTTTTTCTGAGTGTAGTTATGAAGACATTTCATAACACAAATATTTTATTGGTTATGACATATTTCATAATATTTAAGAATTGTTTCTTTAATACTATGAAATATTTCTCTGATCCTATGAAACTAAGTTTCACTAATTTAACAATTTTGTTTTATAAAATATGAAATGTTTATGAAAATAAAAAAAATCATGAATTTTTCATACATATTAAAAAATCACTAAAACTTTTATGAAATCGCATCATAAATATTATGAAAATTCTTTCAATAGGCGGAATCAAATCAATTTCGAACGGAATCTTGACATGCCCCTACATTTTTGAAATATTGATATGATTTTTTTAATTTTTTACCATAATTTACTTTGCAGGATTAAATAATTTCGAAGTACATTTAAAAAACAGTTAAGCAGTTTGAGGAATGAATAGATTTGAATATATGTGAACAGCTTTTTATATCTTTGCAGAAATACAAATGTTGCAAAAACACTTTTAAAGAGTTTAAATGGGTGATGGCAAAAAATAGTGTTTTATAATTAAAAATAATAAAGTCAAGATATGACTGATATGATCGGTAATCTCAATTCTAAATCGTATGTAAACTGTGATACTAGGGGAAATAACTGATATACACCTGAAGCACATTTAAATTAAATTATTTAACCATTAAAAATATACCACATTTTCTGTAGGAAAAATAACCAATTCACTCAGTAAAGGGCATTGACTTTTCGCCTGAGACTTTTTCGCAGAGAGTGTATTGTAGGAATGTGTGTAAATATATATATATACATGTTTGTGTAAAAACGTATATATGTACGTGTGTTAAGGACACGTTACTAGCACAGCACTACCAATCCTTATTTATGTACATATTACATGCTTACATTGCTTTGCACATATGCACGAGGGCATGTTACCTGTAACGACATTTCCGACATACATACAACTGTACGTACATATCCCCGCACATGTCAAATATTCAGAGAGAAAGAGAGATGGATCTATAAAACGAATGTTAGACATTTCCTTCAATTTTTATCTGAACATTTCGTGGACTATGGAATATCTGGCGTTGTATTATTTGGCTCGTGTTGTTTTTTCTCCTTTACAAAGTGTTGTTGTCCTCGACGTTGCCATTTTAGTTTGGCTGTTTGTTTTTCTGTTTCGGTTTCGGTTTAAGTACGCTGATGAAACTTTAATGAAGTGCTACAGGGCTCTCATAGAAGCCGTTAAAGGTTGGCCTTAGCCGTAACAAATGAAATGCCACGGCAGCGCCAGCGATGGAACAAGAAAAAATAACAGGCTTTTTACATAAACATAAAAAATTAAAAAGTTTCGGCAACGCAAGGCAACGCATAAAAACATGGCATGCCATGGAATACCCACATATTTGTTTATGATGTTTTGCATCTATTTCCAACTTTGTTTTTCTCATCTTAGCAGCAATTTTATCGAAACGGAACGAGAAAAAAAAACGAAGAACACGACATCACGGAGAAAAGAAACTTTTTCATATTTTTGTTGTTTATGATAAGCTTAGATGATAATCCTGCCGTAGAAAAATAGGTGTGTCCTTTTGCCGCCGACACTGAGTGTTTAGTTTATTTGCCAACTTTTAATTAAGTGCATTCTTTTGATGATGTTTTCGTTTGGTTTTTTTTCTCTCTCCCTCTCTCTCTCTGATCTATTCTGGTCTCCTTCTTCTTCGTCTTTGGGTTTTGGTGTGGTTTAGTAGTAAAATTTTGTAATCATTTGATTAAAAATGAAAAGTTTTCTGGTTTTTAGTAGAGGATTTTACTCACGTAGTTAAGTTGTTAGGATTTTATGCCACCAACCACTACCAAAAAAGCGTCAAGTGAACGACAACAAAAACATCGAAGGCAGTATCGGTATGCGTATCAGAAGCAGCATCACCAGCAGCCTTCAGTCCCACCAAGCTAACAACACACGGTCGTCGTCATCTTCATGCAGCATTAACTTGTGCTCAGCCATATTCGCGCATAACAAATATTCCCTTCATGAGGCCCCCCCTCCCACCAACCGCTCTTGCCGTTCTCTGTCCCTTAGCATAACATCCACATTCACATCTTCACCATTCTACTAAACCAATCAACTCTATCAGCATCGTTTTCATCTTCGATCCACAACTGAATTTAACCAAGCGTAATATTGCTTTGCGGCACAGCACAGTGGTATGTAAGGCTACAAACGTATGCCGTACATACCACTGCTCGCTTTAGGTGTTGCGGAGAGATATGGATTTACGTCATATATCTTCACATTATCATTCCAATATTAATGATTATGTCATAACCTCAATGATTGTTATTATGAAGTCACCAAATTAGCTTTTCCTAAAATGTAGGTGGCATGTTTCAGAAGTAAATGCAGTAATATGTTTGAAAATTCATTTCTAAATCGAAATTACTAAAAACAAGCTTAATAAAATCAATAAAATGATGATATATGAATCCCTTATCCAAAACAATCTTATATATGTTCTTATAAGTTCTCGTTTGAAATCTTTACACGTTATTCAGAATAAAGGCCAAAAAGTAGTTTTCAAATTTCTAAGGTTGTACTCTACAAACAGGCCCGTGCGCAGGATTTTCCCCTGGGGGGGGTTTTCATCTACACTCAAAAAAAAATTTCCCTATAATGAGTTAAAATTAACTAAAATTTAGGAAACCAAGTACATTTTTACTAAATAAGTAGAATTTTGCTGAAATTTTCCTAAATCTAAGTAAATTTTTCCTAAAAACAAGTAATTTTTTACTAAATTTAAGCAAAATTTTCCTAAAACTAAGTAAATTTTAGTAAAATTTTGCTGAAAAAAAAAATTCCTAAAACATAATAAATGTTTTCAAATCAAGTAAATTTTTACTCAAACTGAGGGCAATTTTGCTGATTTTTTCCTCAAAACGAGTAAATTTTTAACTTAAACTGAGGAAAATTTTATTTTATACAAGAAAAAATGTGAAATTAAAATAAGTTATTTTTAACTAAAAAATCAAACAAATAGTTTTGATTCAGAGTATGCAAAACTGATACAAAAAATGACAACATGAAATATTTCTCAAAAGTTTCATGATACCTCTGCCATAAAGAGTTGAGCTATTACTCCATGATTGTTACGAAGGCAAAATAGGCGCCTTCGCAGTGGTTGTTTAGAATAATTCATAAAGTATTTAAGAAATATGTCTCTGCAAACGAACGAGAATTGCTTCTTAGATTAATATTCAAGATTTTTTAACAATTTCAAATGTTTTTTATAAATTCATTAATACCTAAATGTATGAAGAACTCGGCATAAATTTCAGTAAACATTTTAACTTCATTTTAGGAAAAAATACATTTTTAAGTTAAAGTAAATTTTAATTTTTTCCATACAAAAAATTTCAGATTTTTTTACTTTTCTCATTGTCAGCAAAATTGCATTTCAGTAATCCATCTATCAGTACATTCAAAGGAATATGTCAGTAAAAGAAAGCAGAAAGTCTACTGAAAGAGCAGATTTTCTGCTGTTAAAAAAGAGACAGCAGACTTGTATCTGCTGAGATGGTAAACAGCCATTTGCGCATTTTGTCCCAAGCTAATATAAAAGAAAATTCGAGCTAAACTCGCTTATGCACGCTTATCTATTTTTATATTTTAATTAACAACAGCAAATTTTAGCAGACTGCAAACTCTTTAGCAGTGTGAATGGTGATGTAAGATTGCAGAAAACTGCTGTAATAGCAGAAAGTGCCTGCTGATAGACAGCAGACAATCGCTGCTATTTTATCGAGGGCTTATATTCATAAGTGGCTATGAAAAAAACATAAATTTTCAGGAGAGCGAAAAAACAGATTTTCTCCTTAATTTGAAGAGAAATTATTAATCGCTCTTCTACAGTTTAATCTAAAGAGGATTACTAATTGCTACGATTAAAAAGTTTTCGAAATTTCCTATTATTCGTGGTTTCATGGTTCATAGCCACTTTTGCACGTTTAAAATTGAGCACTATGAATGTTGAAATAAGAATAAGATTTATTGTAAACTCCATAACTTGTTGCATGAAATCTTGACAATGTTGTATAGAAAACGCTTTTTCTGTGATGTACACATCGAATTTAAAGATTCCAGCTTCATCCGTCAGATTGGTCGATTGTAACATATATGTAGCCAGTCGCGAAAATCGCTGCAATTGATGAAAAATCCAAAATTCGCCGTTGCAATTCCTTATATTTTAACTTTCTTCATTCATAATTCTGAAACTATTCATACACAAGTATTCCCCATGAAGTCAGCAATAACATGCCAAAGAAATATTTTGGTATTCTCAATATAATAAAAAGTTACGGCGGTTTTTCTAAATATACTTTTCACAATTTTTGACTTTACAGCCACCATTTTTCCTATTTTAGCCTGATAACTTGGGAATCAAAATGCTATTAACGCGAAATGATGGAATTTGATAGTACGATATGCCTTAAATCTAGAATAATGTTTTAAACAAAATCGTTGTAGCGAATTATATCCTTCGGTTTTATGCTCTCCATTGTTGACATATTTTGTTTCTATTATTTTTATGTTCCTAGCCACTTATGCAGTCACAAACTAACGTGCGAGAGGATAGCCAAATCAGAAATAAAAAAATGGCTTTAGAAAAAATCTTTTCCAAATTTTCCAGATGACATCCAAATCTGAGAATAGTTTGGCATCAAAAACTCATTTTCGAGCAAATGGTTCATATCCACTTTTGAATATAAACCCTCGATATATATTTTGAAGAAATATTACACAAAAAAACGATCAAATTCCTCGGCGATAAACCCTTCAGTACCGCATTTTTTCTATGATAAATGCAGAAAATTGGATATGCTTTTTGACGAAGTATGGGTCTAAATAGGATGTTTAAAGAGTTTTGGGGTTTTTAACTTATACAGGACATGAGTAACAGGATGTTTACTCAAAATCTTTATACGCATATTCCGATTAAATAAAAAATATTTGGAAATGTTTCTTCATTTTTATAATCTTAAACATGTATAAATTCAATTAACAAATACAGTTTTTTGTATTCGATGAAATGCAAGAAGAAACAACTAGACATTTTAATTCCAAAAAACCAAATAACTGGTATTTTAGAGCATCGTTTTCCTACGTAGATCCAAGTTACTGAATTTGTTGTTTCTCTTTTGACTAATACTTGCTACATATGTACAAAAAATACTAACTCTGAAAAATATTAGACATAAGTGATAAATATAACAAAAATTTTAGTAAGTTAAGACTCATTTCTTCATTTGTCGAAATGGATTTGTATTATAATTGCAAACTCCCAAAACATTGGAAGTAACAGAAAACGTTGTTGTTGCATCTGTGATGAAAATAGGACACATCGGTTCATATTTAGATACAGCTCCATAAAAATGTCCAATCGCAAATGTTACATCGCTCTAGCGCTCTACAAGCATCAAAAAAATTATTTGCTTTTATTAAGAATATTTTAGATTTCATTATGATTCTTATCTACACCTTTTTAAAATTACTAAACGATTTTGTTATTAAATTTCCAAACTTTTATTGCAGTACATAATTAAAAGTTCATAAGATATAGCTCTAGTCGAATGTCAAGAAGTGGTATCGGTTAATAAAAATGAAAATTTTCCGAACAATTGGGTGTCCATTAGCGAAATTAGTACTACACAATCTTGAAATTGGCACAATTCGTTTAGTTTGTTTGTATTTTTCATAACCTTTGTCCGAAATTCAAGAAAGAGACCACGATTTTTCTATGTATTTTTCGTGTTTTCATGATTTTACTGCAAAATTACCATTTCAGACGAGTTATTTTAAAAAAATCTTAAAAATTCTATATTTTATTGCTTCAGAAAGTCTAGAAGGTTTTAAAAAGTATATGTTCGAAACCTCTCTGGGGGGGGTTTGAATTATTTGCTTTTATTAAGAATATTTTAGATTTCATTATGATTCTTATCTACACTTTTTTAAAATTACTAAACGATTTTGTTATTAAATTTCCAAACTTTTATTGCAGTACATAATTAAAAGTTCATAAGATATAGCTCTAGTCGAATGTCAAGAAGTGGTATCGGTTAATAAAAATGAAAATTTTCCGAACAATTTGGTGCCCATTAGCGAAATTAGTACTACACAATCTTGAAATTGGCACAATTCGTTTAGTTTGTTTGTATTTTTCATAACCTTTGTCCGAAATTCAAGAAAGATACCACGATTTTTCTATGTATTTTTCGTGTTTTCATGATTTTACTGCAAAATTACCATTTCAGACGAGTTATTTTAAAAAAAATCTTAAAAATTCTATATTTTATTGCTTCAGAAAGTCTAGAAGGTTTTAAAAAGTATATGTTCGAAACCTCTCTGGGGGGGGTTTGAACCCCCAAAACCCCCCCCCTGCGCACGGCCCTGTCTACAAAAGCTACTATATTTTAGGCTGGGTCGCGGACCATACATATGGAAAGACAATCTCCAGTCACCCACGAAAATAACGTTTGGACTGTTTAATGATGATCTGCAAAATATGTCGTCCCTGGCTATGGAAAACCATATCTTCTATTAACTTATTTCACAAGAATGGAGTTAGTGATGTAATTTTTCGTCCGATATTTTGCCATAATACGACAGGTATTGATTCCTTCTTTTTAGTTTTCATGACATGATTCCAAGAAATACAAGTTTTTAGCTGTTTAATATGACCAATGAGTTATTGTGACAAGAATATTTTTTGATTGAAAGGGTCTATACATTCAGAAAAAATTTTGGGCAAAAATGCAACAGAAGAGAAATTACACGAAAAAAATTATGTGTTTTCAGGAGCGTTTAGCTCACAGACGGCGTCACCCAGCGAAGAAATATTTTGCAGATCATCTTTAAAGAATTCAAACTTCATTTGCGGGGGGATAACCGCAGAAGTTATTTTCATCACGCACCCTATTTTTTTTTGTTACATAAGGTTGTATGAATAATCGCCCTAGTAAAAATCAACCTGAATAGAAAAATTAGAACACGCCCAAAAGTTGTTGCAAAATACATATTTGATATTTTTAAATATTCGGACACTTGTTGAAATGAAGAATTATGTAAATGCTAAAAATTTCAAATCGTCATTTATTTTTTTGTGATTGTTAAATTTTCTTATTTGTGAGTGACTAACTAATTTCAATGAAGTGATAGTGACATACGTTGTAAAGTTATAAAAAATTTTCGATCTGGAAAATATAAAAATACGGAAATTAAAGGTCCCCGACATTGCCGGTCTTCGGTCTATCTTAAAAATTTCCTCCTCATTATTACCTAACATTTTTGGGATTATAACGAAAAGGTGGTCAATCATTTTTGATATTGGGAGAGATTAATGCGTAGCCCATATGACTTTCTGATGCATTTTCGCTTTCTAAACTCGAAAACGATGTGAACAAATTTATGGATAATTAAAAAAATTACTAAAATACCAATTTTCGCAGAAGGACCTTACATTTCCATTAGAAACATCTGTGGTAAAAGTGAGTCAGATCGGCACAAATTCAAGCTCCCATTCAAATTTCGCTCTCTATTTGACTTTTTCCGCTCTTTTAACCAATATTCTTTAAATTTGGCAGAACATATTATTTTGTCAGCTTCATACAAAATCTTTACAGATTTTGATGTAATTTGACAGTACACATTATACTTCAGCTGGAAACATTATTGTGAAGATAGGCCACATCAGTTCATGATATAGTACTCATAAAAAATCGTTCCCGATTTTACTTTTTCCCATAATACAATTGTAATGGGATATAAAGTGGATGGTGTTATATAGTCGGCCCCGACTTTATTCTCGAACCTTCGTCCTGACTGAACGACAGTAGCTAGAAACATGAAATTCGGTGTGTTCCTTGCACTGACCATGCAGAAGAGCTACAAATAGGTATTTTTCGAAATTTGTACTTTTAAGGGAGGAAATAGACAAAAAGGGATAAAAATGGTACCAATTTAAGTATTGCAGTTATATTCGTGAAAATCGGTATCTACATTTCTCTGACAACGTAGACTTGCAACATAAATGGATTTTTCGAAATTTGTACTTTTAAGGGGCGTGAGGGATAAAAATGGTACCAACTAAAGTATAACACCTAGAATCGTGAAATTTGGTATGTAAATTCCTCTGACCATATAAAAGCGAAGTAAAATTGGATTTTTCGAAATTTGTACTTTTAAGGGGCGAGCGGGACAAAAGGGATAAAAAATGGTACCAACTAAAGTATTACACCTAGAATCGTGAAATTTGGTATGTAAACTCCTCTGACCATATAAAAGCGAAATTTGTTTTTTTCGAAATTTTTCGAAATTTGTACATTAAAGGGGCGAGCGGGACAAAAGGGATACAAATGGTACCACCTAAACTATTACACCTAGAATCGTGAAATTTGGTATGTAAATTCCTCTGACCGTGTAGAAGCGCAGTAAAATTGGATTGTTCGAAATATGTACTTTTTAGGGGATGGGTGGGACAAAAAGGGTACCAATTTAAGTATTTCAGCTATAGTCGTGAAATTTGGTGTGTAAATTCCTCTGACCATGTAGAAGGGCAGTAAAATTGGATTTTACAAAATTTTTACTTTTAAGGGATGCATGGTGTACAGTCCTTTAATTACATAAACGCGGAACATAAATGGATATTTCAAAATTTGTACTTAAAAGGAGGATACGTCCCGACAAGAAATAAATGTATTACCAAATAAAGTACATATTTTTAGGGGAAGCAAAAACACATGTTACTATAGTGTACAATATGTGTACAATATTTGTACTTTTTGGGAAAGAGGTGCAAAAAGTTATAAAGTAGCTGGCTGCATCTAGAAACATGAGATCGAGGATATAAATGGTCGTAATTTTTTATTCAAAACTTGGTAAAAAATTATAAAAATTATACATACAAGGTAGTGCAGCTAAAATAGTGCAAATCGACAAGCACATTCCTTTGACTGTGTGTGAGTGCTATCTAATAGGGGGTTTCCAAATTACTATATTAGATTTATCTATATCCACCAAAAGAAAATTAAATAAATACTATCCAAAAACAGAGACGGATACAATTAACAAATGACTGGCTTTTTCGCGTGCGAAGCAGCGGGTACTGCTAGTTTAAAAATAAAACTAAATATTTTTTTCTGATTTTATTAATTTTTTTTTATTTTTTTGTGCCAGCAAAAAAGATGTTATTCTAAAAAATAATTTTTTGGAGATTAATCGCCCCACTAGCCGTCGTGTTTACATTCCATTCCATTCTATGCGAAACGACCTTTCGAAATATGTGATTTTAAGGGTGGAGCGGAAAAAGTGGTATTAAAATTGTACAAACCAAATCATTCAGGGCTGGAATCAAACAATTCGTATAATTTTTGGAACAAATAAATACATACATACACATCATAAAGGATCTCTTCTAGCCTAGGCGAGTCTGATGCATCCTATCTGACTGCCACCACATCATACTGTTGAGACAAATCGCTAAAAATGCAACCTTTTTTGTATAAAAACGTATGAAAGTAGGGATTTTTACATATTATTGTGCCTATGGGTCCAAAAGTTTGTATGAAATATTTTTCAAATAATTCAATCATTTAAGAAATTATGAAGTTATTAAACCCAAAAAAATAACCATTCCAACCACAGTGCAGGGCTTCGTTGTTGCTGATGATGTCTGAGTTTTTTTTTTAAAGAAAAACTTCCATCGATATTCTTCTACCAATATTGGAAAACGTCGATATCTAATCTTGCATCTAATAAGCATTTTCAATCAACTTTTATGCGAAAGTTGTAAAAATGAAATCAACCTTTCCTTGGCTCATATTATTCGCACAAACTCATACATACATACATATATATATATACACCCAGAAGTGTGTACTCCACTCACGGTCTGCACACAATATATGTATGTGTGTATAGCTGGATGTGAATACTTCTCCATGTAGACATACATACACTCGCACGGTTTTCCATTTTATAATAGCCTTTTCAAAATGTATGTAGACTTGTGTGTTCGTCCATATGTATGTTCATATATTTAAGACACACAACCACACTTCCATGCATGCATACGTGTGCAGTAAGTACCTTTATAAAAAGGAGCAACAACAATAACAGCAGCGTAAGCAAGCGAGCAGGCGAAAAAACTTAAGCGAACAACAATAACTTAATCCGTAAAATTTATTAAAAACCTAAAAAAATGTAAAGGCGTGGAAACAATTTTAAATTCGACATCGTCGCCTTAGCCAGCGGAATAAGGAGGAACAAAATACAGACGTCGATTGTTAAACGGGCCTCAATTTAAATTCCCCTGCACGAGGATGTTTGTATGTATGCCAATTCACATATGTATATATGTGTGTGTGTGTGTTTGTTCTTAATACCCACTGCGAGCAGTAGTGCGTTCATAATAGCGCACGGGGATATAGGTCGTTCCACAAACATTCAGTTTTTTTAAAGTATTTCAATGACCTAAAGAAACAAAGGCTAATGCTATGGATATGGTACTCTCCACCCCATCACAAGGTTTTGAATACCTTAATGCTGACCGACTCCTCAAGAGCTGTTTACTATCTTCAATATCGGCCGTACTCAGGAAAATATATCCTCAGAGGTAGGATAAAGAACGCTACAAAAATCCAAAATTATGCCGCTCCTCAACAACTGCTTCTACATTTAATACCACCTGTGCCCAGGAAAATAGGTCCTCCGAAATAAGGTCGATATAGCCGTTGACAATTACATTAGAATCAAATTAGAAGTGAAATGATATTTGAAAGAAGGCTGTATGGAAAAGCCAAAAGGATCTAGATGTAATTCACCTCGATTTCATATTTCTTGACAGAGTGTTGCCAGCCTTTTCAAAAGTATAAATATTTTCATTTTAACAATTATAGGAATTCTCAATTAAGTACTTGCATAAAAAGCCTAAATCGATTGGAATACAAATGGCTTTCGTCCGGGCAAAATATTACAGATTTTCTAATAAAAAATACTATATTTTGTAAGTTCTTTCCTATGGCATCGTACCTTTATAATCTTAGAATAATGAGAGGTCAAATCGGCATTATTAGTTCTTTAGCGCACGTAGTTGATGGCAACTTTCTCATTCCTCATTTTTAAAGTAGTAAGGGCCAACGAAGTCACCGAACCATACAGCACACTAAAACTATAGTTTTTATAGATGTGCCTCATGAATCTCTCGTTGGTTCTCTTCACTCCAAGTGCAGCAAATTTTATTATTGGATTGACATTTTCGCACTTAACCTCGAATGGTGATTTTTTAGCTATTATCTTTTTGGCAACACTGGTTTAAACAGCTGACGCACGTGTCGTGTTTAGTTTCACTGTCAAACATCTTCAGTTTGGTCTATAATTTAACCATGAATCGCCTTACAAACGAACAACGCTTGCAAATTATTGAATTTTATTATCAAAATGCGTGCTCTGTTAAGAAAGTTCAAGAAAGCCGAACATCCACTTTTTTACCGAAAAATTGTGTTCAGCGACGAAGCTCAGTTTTGGCTCAATGGGTACGTAAATAGGCAGAATTGTCGACTTTGGAGTGAATATCAGCCAGAAGCATTGCAAGAGTTACCAATGCATCCAGAAAAAGTCACAGTTTGGTGCGGTTTATGGACTGGTGGCATCATTGGAGCGTACTTCTTCAAAGATGACTCGAACCGTAACGTAACTGAGAATGGTGAGCGCTACCGTGAGATGATATCCAACTTTTTTTGCCCAAAATACAAGAGATTGACTTGCATGACATGTGGTTTCAATAAGGCGGTGCCACATGCCACACAGCACGCGCAACAATGGACTTATTGAGAGGCGAGTTCGGTGAACATTTTATTTCGCGTTCGGGACCGCCTAGATCGTGCGATTTAACGCCTTTAGACTATTTTTTGTGGGTCTATGTTAAAGCTCATGTCTATACAGAGAAGCCCGCTTCAATCGACGCATTGGAAGACAACACTGAAGCATTTATTCGTGAGATACCGGTCGAAATTTTGGAAAGAGTATGCCAAATAATATATGAAATAATCTTCAAACATTAAATTATATGGACCGTACTATCGATTCAAATAAAGATTTCAAGCATTTTTCTGAATTTTATGTGTTTTTTTTAAACTTTCCTATAGCTTTTAAAAAATCACCATTTATAACTTCTACATTTACAAATAGGTCTTTTACATATGGACATTTTTCTTGGTTAGAATGTTAGCTATTTTATTCTATTTCTTAAGATTTTTTCAAAAAAAATATTTTTTTATTTTTCCTAAACTACAGCTTCTATATAATAGAGTGTCATCATAATTACTTTTAAATTAAAGTATTTTAAATTAGAAGTGTTATAAAAAGTACTGATTATTCATATGACTACAACGACTGGCTCGGCAGTACCTCATCCGATCAACCCAATTTTTCAGTACATGGCCAATGATGCCGCCAGACTAAAATCCATACCAAACAGCGATTCGTTGGGGATGTATTAGCTTCTCAATAGTCACATGTGGGTTCTCTGAACCCCATATGCGGCAATTTTGCGAATACATATAGCCACCGAGATGAAAATGAGCTTCATCTGAAAACACGAACATTTGTCACGTAAATTTCTTACAGTTTGCGTTAAAGACTCACAGAAGTAAGTTTTTAATATTTCCCAACTTTTTGTTCCAGCGTCCCAAATTGTCTGGAAGGGCTATTCCAGAAAATTTTTGCTGTACTGCGCTATCCAAAATGAAATTGCGCTTAAAATAAATACCTTAAAATTTTTAATTTTTTATATGAAAAATATATATAATATAACACCGTGCGACAGTACTTTTGTAACTAGAGATCATATATAAGAGAACTGTGTACTCAGTTTTACATTTGGTGATAATTTTTCCTTTTTACAGGACTTTTAATTACCATGTTTATGTTTAAATAATTTTTGTACTTCTACGAGCCATACAATGCCGGTATGAGTTTCAAATGAAAAAGAATAATATCTGGTAAAAATATCTCAAATTTTACGTTTGTATCTTTGTAAGTTTAGCATTAACAACCACTTCAAATTTTCCTCTTAAAAATAAAAAAATAAACATTATATTTTCAAGGGAGTAAACTTGAAATAATTTTTAATGCTAAACTAATACAAATAGGTACATGAAATGTCGAGTATTTTATACAGATATTTTGTTCTTTCATTTGGTACCCATACTGCCTTTGTACGTTTCGTTAAAGTACGAAAATAAATTACTAAACCTTCGGTATCGTTTTGGAAATTT